>JACDJE010000242.1:0-380372 GCA_016647715.1 Pavo muticus | reverse complement strand
TTTTTTTTTTTTTTTTTTTATAATAGTAATCCCATTATGATATCTTTCAGACTGTAATTTACAGAATTGTAAATGTAGAGACCTGAATACTTATTTGTTTCAAATTCAGCACAAGGTGAGATTACAGTGCAGCAACTGAATACTTACTGGAAAAGCCACGCACACTATTTATGGCATCTGATTGAGTCTCAGCTTTTAGAGAAGTATAATATAATTTTCTGCATGCTATAAGTTATTTCAGTATGTATTTTCCCCTCTACTCCACAGCCAGAAACTCTCACTATTTCTGGCAAAAATAGATCAGTGAGAAAATTCTTCTAAACATATTAACCCACTTTGTAGGCGTGGGACACCAGGACTTACAATAAAACTGAAAAGCTAGATGTCGGCGTGATCCTAAGCTGACCTGGACACAGAAGGCTTCCCACATGCTACTAAGTTACAAAGCCAAGGGGCTGTCATACTTCTAATACCAGGGCTTTAATTTGCAGAGAGAACTAGGAAAAACAGTCTTGGTGAAATCAGATTTCATCTTCAGAATCTTGCATCACCCACGGTACCAGCACATTTTGTCCTGCTATAAACTCTGTCCTCCTGCGGAGAGAAAAGATAAAGCAGCAAGGAACAAATCTCATGCTATTTTCAGTAGCACTTTCCACCCTAATTTCACCAGTGCAGGATAGAAAGATCTCACACAATATTAGCTTTCCACCCCTGTTTCAAGAAGTGACTTATGTGATGGTCTTAAACAACCATAGAAGTTAATTAACAAGCAGTAACTTTACAGGCTCCTATGAGAAAGAGAAAACAGAAGTCAGGACACCTTTGTCTTGAACAAAAACATGAGAGGTCACTGTGATGTAACATCAATAAGAAAAGCTAGAGGGCTTACACGCACTGATTTGAAATTTTTACTTTCTATTAATAGTTTGTTTTTAACATACGCAGTTATTGCATGGGTCAGTCATGGACTTCTGTAGTCATACAAGATAATGTAGCAGTAGCTACATTTCTTGCCCTTGCAGAAACTTGCAAATGCACATGTATCTAAGGCTTACTATGGCCATTCATTGGTTTTCTCAGCTTTTTAGTAACAATTTGCAGTTTCTGATAATATCTATTTTTCCAAGTGTTGAACAAAAAAAATAATTCCATTGCAACAGGAGACAGAAAACAGCTAAATACAACGTTATGTATGTTGTTTTTTTTTTTTAAGGAGGGAAATTGCTTTGGTAAAATGAGTTTGAATTTCTATGTAGTCATTTTTTATTTTACGTCATTAAGTTTCAGGTTGGATTCATGTTGGTGCTGTTTTTATCATCATTATGTTCTCTTTTTCTTTTTCCTTACAACATTTTTAACATGGATGTTTATTACAGAATGATTGTGTATAGATTGCTTAATTTTAATATTTTATTATATATTTATTTTGTAGAACACTCTGAACAGAGCTGTTGGGAACCTGACATCCTTTGGAGTTGGCTTTCCAGAGAATAGTCATGTAACTTTCATGAAGTATTCACTGCTAGCTCATGCACCAGTTAACTGCATTTGCACTGTGGCATCACACAAAAGTTAACATTTCCTATACAGGAACGAGTTCTTAATAGTGATTGTAAGAGAAAGTATTTGGATTGAGCAAAAAGATAGTCCTTTTGGATGGAAAGCATTACATAAACATATGCTCACTGATGGAGCCAAATGAGTGCTGCCAGTAATTTCTGAGAAGCTACCTGCTGGAAGTAGCAAAATGGATGTGTGTGCAATAACAGGCTTTTAGATGGACATTTGCCAGCAGTTTGCTACACTGGTACATCTTCCTGAATGTATGAGCAGTCAACTTGATCAGACATTACTGAATTTCATTACTGTATTTATGTTATTATCTGTACATATGCTGCTAAAGTTGTAGCTTGAAAAGAACAACTTTGAACTTTATTAGCCATTAAGGAGAGGGCTGTGGGACAATAAAGCCCATATCTCTCTGCCAATTCATCAAACCCTCACATTTTTATGAGACTAGGTGTTATACAGATGTTAGGAAAATGAAAATGAGGAAGACGTAAAGGAAAAAAATGTCTCAAACTTTCATGTAGCACTGAGATTTTCTAAAACTAAATGCTCAGAATTTAAAGGGAAAGGAGGGGAGAAAGATGACAGATACTAGATACATTTTCATAGCTTTTATATCTTTCTTTCAATTGTCTTTGTCAAATAAGCAAATCGTTATTATTATTATTTACAATAAATAGTAGTTATGTCAAGCTCTTACACAGAACTTAGAAGGCACAAAGCTCTAGGTGCTCTGAGAAGGAGCACAATACTGTTACCCTGTTTTTCTGGAAGCAGAAATTCCAACTGAACATCACAGAGCAAGCCAATGGCAAAGCCAGGACCTAAAGAAGTCTCAAGAGTTGCTCCAGCTACCTGTCCCCTAAGCATTGCATTCTGATTTGGTCTCTGTCTCTCTAAAACCAACCCCCATGCAAAAATTTCTTATATCTTAAGGTTTCAGAAACTACTCTCCTGACTGGAACGGATGATACGGAGAGTGAACCGGAGACATGGCCTTGTGCATGTCCCATCAGTGGGCACATCTGTCTATTGTTTCCTGTCTTTGATCACCAGAGCTCTCCAGCTATCACTGCTTTAATATAATGTGGGTTGGATTACAACAGGAAAGGCTAATAAATGAAAATTTTCTAGTGCTAAATGTTCAAAAATGTGCTAATCTGAATGTTCTACTTAAAAAGCAATACAAATCTGACATTCTAAAAAGCTTTCTTGTTTGTTTTACTTTTAATATTTCTCTGGTAAGACTTTAGATACACTTCAGCTTTGGTATTTTTCATCCAAATGTTAAAGTACATCATCCAGGTTTCCATGGAACTGCACTGCATTACGACTTGATAACATTGAACTAGAACATGTAACGTAGTATTCTTCCCTACAGTCTTCACACCATAATAATATACCATGGCATGCTCCCGTCTCAGCAGTCTAATGTCAGTGGATATTTCCCTAACAGTCTAAAAATTAGCATTTAAGATGTTAATTGCTTCCTGACCAATTAAAATGATGAGTTAAATGTGCAAGAATTATTTATAAAGTGCAATGGCGCACTAATTCTCTTTTCATATATTAAAAATACAGAAGCCAGTGAGGAATTTCAGAGCAATTAGTAGGGTAGACCATACAAGTATGTGCATGTCAACTTTGCGTAATTTGTACTCCGTGCATTTTTGTCCCTAAGGATAAAAAACTGTCACTCTTCTTCACCTATGATTTATTATTGTTCTTGCCGAACTTCACCTGTAAAAAGCTTGCTGGGTAGAAACACACTCTACCTATTGGGTAAATTCTTCTCCCATTGTAAACAATATATGAGCTCTGTATTAAGTTGTAGCAGCGGAATAACGACATCTTAAAACATAGTCATTCGTGGTAGGACAAAATATTCCAGCACATGGCATCTCCTTAAAGCAGGGATTAAATGTGGTAGGTAGAGATTAAATGTATTAGGTTTTCTGGCCACCTGACTAGAAAACCTACTAGAGAAATTTACATTCAGTGAATTCACATTCTTCCAAACTGGATAATTCACTTTTCTAAGGACTCAGTGGGAAAAAAAATGATAGTTACAGTGGCATCAAGATTTACACACACACATTCCCATAAACAATTTAGCAGTGCATTCTTATTTTGCACTGGCTCTTCCTTCCACCTAGAATTTTCTTTGGTTCACACTTTGTAGGAGGATGAACGAAGACCCTAAATTCTAGTAAGATACAGATCATGCAAGACAGCTTCCCAAAAGTTATATCATACATATACCTATATAGTTCTACTTCATTGTCAACAGTTTACGGGCTGGTTCGGCCCTACTCCGTGACTAGTGGGGCGGAGGGATTCACAAATCCGCGCCTCCGGAAAGGGGAAACTGGGGACACCAAAATAGTAAATAACAGTGGCAACTATCTGAGGAGAAACAAACTAATTTACTAAATATGGTATTGGAATCCAAGATAACACTCTATAATACAACATAATTAGAATCAAAGCTAATAAATCAAATATAATGAGAGAAAGAGCATCTGAAAAAAAGCTGAAGGCCTTACACTAATGGCATGTGGTCGGGACGAGCAGCAGCGAGAGAGCCTGACGATCAAAAAGAGAGATATCAGGTGACTTACTGAGACCTTATATGTGTTCCCCCTGAGCAGGAATGATAACAGAACAGCAAACAGTCTTCTGGGGAATGTAGTCCTTATTCTCTTCTGGACAGGTGCCTGGAACTGGAGCATTAACTCTTTAATTCCCAGTGCACTACATGATGTTATGATGTGGAATACCAATAACCAAAAATCATAAAACCATGACATGCATGGTCTGGAAAAAGTGCAGAAAAAAGTAGAAAAAATTACATTTTCTGCATAAGAAAAAGAGAAAGTGTGTTTACAAGGAGTTACTAAAGTGATTTCTGTGGATTCCCAAATTAACTCCTACTGCATGCTCCACAGTTGCGGCTCTGGCTACTTATTCATTGCCTGGAGAATTACTAAAACTTTTTCCTTTTCTCCAGCTTTTGGCCTGAGATTCTGTCCAAGCACTACCAGCAAAACTGGCCTACCAGGAACCAATCCTAAGTGTTCACAGAACAATGTCTTTCAATATTGAGAGACAATCTTTCTGATTTGCCATTTGGAAAGTCACAGAAGAAAAGTCATTGTCTGACCGCCATGTTTCTGTGGCTTTATTTGGTGGTCCACTGATGAAAAGAGATGTGTCCAAAATGCTAGCACTTCTTCCCCAGAAATACAGGCAACAATCTAAATATGACAACCTTCTTTCACATGCCTGTGCTAGCCTAATTTGCAGGGGGGAAATTAGTGAATAAACAAGCAAAAGCAAAACAAAACAAAAAGCTATAATTGTGGACAGCCCTCCAGCTGTCCACAGCACAAGAGGCTGACACTTAGGTCTTGGTAGGATCACAGCTGCCTCAAAATGAGGCATAGACATAAAATATGATTTATTTCAAAAATCAAAATCAATGCCTATATTACGGCTACAGAATAAGATAGTTACTGAAAGTATGTGAACAAGACAGTGACATGCAATAAGGAGGTAAAAGAATGCTACACTGATATTTTACAGATGGATTTTGAAAGCAAGATTCATTTTTAGTGTCATAGTCCTCATTTGAGGGAAAAAAGAGAACAACAAGATAAGTGAAATTATTCATTCTTATGTACCTCTGCTGACTTCAAATTATCAGTTTGGCAAGAAACCAGAACTTTGTACTCTAACCAACTTTTAGCCTATGCAGATTTAGTGTAGACTGAATTAATTCATCATTAGTATTCATTTATACTGAAGTGCCTATGACTTAAAGTAGAACAGAGATTATTATTTTATGTGTATGTATATATACAAGCTAAAAAGAAGGAAGATAACATAAAGGTATTTGTTCACTGTTTTTAAAAGAGAGTAAAGTAAGTTAAAGCTGCACTTCCTTTTTTGGACATCACTTTTTGCAGCAGTTATACTAAGGTTGCAATTATTTTGATAGCACCATAGGGAACATATTTTCACATGAGCAAAATGTTCATGAATAATTGCTCCAGTGAATTAGGAATAAAAGCATTCAAAAGTGGCTACACAGAGTTACTTTAATCTTTCCCAAATATGAAAATGTCAGACCCTGCTCCAGTATAGCTTTTCTTTTTATTGATAGCTCACTAAAACAGCAGCACAACACTTGTTCATATACATAAAGAGATGGGACTGCTGCCAAATATGATACCATTCAGACAAGTCATCTTTAAATTAGTAATCTAGATTTATTTTCAAAGCCAGTACGTTTCAAAAAGGTAACATGAGTTACATTTTCTAAGGCTGGAAGTCTTCAGATTATCACAAACTCTCTTTCAAATTTCCTTCTTTTTCAATGGTAGTGTTAACATGACTCTTCAGTTATCTCTGTTTAGAAATTGTCTCCTATTGAACAGTTTTATCCTAAAGCAAACCATGACTTTGGGATCTCAGATGACCAAAGTCAGCAGCTAGAGCAACAAACAGCTCTGATGCACGTAGGACCTCCTCATGAACTATATATCAAAATCAGAGAGAAGCAGCAGGGGAGTCACGAATGACATTCAGCAGACATAACCAGATGAACGGTCCAGCTGTAATAAAATAAGCTATAAAATTACATGCTGAAGAAACTATCTCAAACTCTTAAGTTGCCATTAATACCTAGCCTCACCACCTGGTCTTGGTATGTGAAGCAGAATTTGCATCAGAAGTGATTAACATTGCCCCTGGGGTTGGTTAAATTTATTCTAGCAAGCTAATGTGAAGAAAATAACCCTCTTTAATAGCATTTATATGAATGAGACAAAAGAGATCAGCATTTAAATACCCAGCAGGATTATGTTACTCATCTATTGTCTAGGGAAAGAAAAAACTCACTATAGAAATCATCGTAATAAAAAGTACGAAAGTAAGCACTGCTCAAAAAGCCATAATGACCTCTCCAGACAAGCAGACCTGACTCGTAAAAGCAAATGGGGGTATAAGACACCCAACTCCCAGTGTTTTCCCAAGCCAGGTAACAGAACAGTTTTGCTGCACAGAACATGATTATTTAGAGCATTGAGAACTATAGATGCTTGAAAATATATTTGTTCACTCCTATTCTTCATGTAATACCTCAAAAAAAGAAAAGTAGAAAAAAGTGAACAAGGTGAATGGGGAAAGACAACTTATACACAGCATAGCAGACATGCTATGAAGTAACGATATCAATTTTTTGCACTCCCCAGTGTTATATCACTAGTCAAAGGACATAGACACAAAGTTGCACAATTTGAAAGTAGGCCTAGATTAGTAATTTGCTTTACCTGAAACGCTGAATGGACCAAAAAATAATAACAGCAAGTAAAAAAATGGATTGATGAAAGAAAATTTTCACTTGTTATGTAGAAATATTTTATAATTATTTAGAAGACATTTTCCTGAATTTACCATCTATTGTGCAAATAAATGGTTTCAAAGAAGATATTACTCTACAGTAAGAATTTTGTTTTGACTAACATTTCTGTTTCAGAGTCCATAGCAGCCCCCTGGGCGCGCTTGTTTTTGGAACACCAGAAAATATGCACTCCTGCCTCTCCAGTGAGCCCACCAACCAAAGCACTCCCTCTAATAACAATTGAAGACTGAAATGTAATTTTGCATTTTCATAAAATAAAATAAAAGTTTTATGCAAGTTAGTTCAAATTTCCATTTGTAGATCTTTGTTCTTTTATTAAAGTTTGTCCACTTGGGCTAGATTAACAGGGCAAGTTGTAAAATTTCTTAATGCTCAGAGTCTTAGCGTATAATAATATTTTTACCTGTAGAGTATGAAAACACTCTGTCAGTAGGAAAACTATCTATTGGTAGAGCATCTGTTTGGACAACAGCAGAAAATTATAATGGTCTGCAATATTGAAAAAACACAGCCATACCCATTCTTACTTGGATGAAGTTTTTCACAGTGCTTGGTATATTTTACAGGAATTGTTTATTATCGGAATATCTATTCCTGATCAGCCTCATACAAAGTACTATTATCCAGACTTCCCCACAGCGAGTCATTTATTTTTCCTGAAAAGCTGTTTTACTTTGTCAGCATACAGGATGCCTTGAGAAATACTGCCAGAAATCCCAGGGCTTTCTCTTGAGCCTTGGTAACTGCAATTGCAAAAATTTACATACAGTATGCTGAGATAATATTCTGTGCAAATACTGGCAGAGCACAACGGTCTCTGGGGCAGTATCATGGTTATCAGTTTTGTTTGGACAGTACCTATCATTGTCCTGACTGGCATTTTCAGTTATTTTATGTACCAAGTGCTACAAGAAAACACAAAAGGATGTTTTTATTTTTAAGTGAACAATTTATACTACCTCCAAACTTTCCTTTCACCTGTGCTCTTTCAATTCTCTTCCAAACAGAAGTGACAGAATCTAACTACTTGTTAATTAACGTAAAGCCTATTAATTATTTCCTTTATCCTAAAAAGAAAATGACAGCTCCAAAAAGGCATTAAGGAAGACAAATCTACCTGCTATGACCAAATCATGGGGCAAATGAGGGGACAATTCTGAAGCTGGCTAAACATTTGTCTGCAGAATCCACCAATAACCAGATGTTTCTGCTACATAAGTGCACCGAGAGCTCAGGAGACCTATCAGAGATAACTACAGTACAAAATAAATGACTAGAGCTTAATTTAGGGGAAAAAAAATGTTAATTTCAGACCTTGCTTTCACCAGCTGTCATCAAGGAAATCTAGAGTAATAGCGGGAGCAAGAAATTTACCAAAAATCTAATTGATAAATGCATCTCTAATTTGCTGTAACTACTGCTACCCTTTACCAAGTAATTGAAATATAAATTCATTTCTACAGTATTTCAATAAAGATTTCTGAGTTGAGTAATAAAAACAACTAAATGAGTTTTGCCAGTGTTTATGTAGAGAGCGACGGGATGTTTGAATTAACTCTAGGTCATAGAATTAGTACATTTAAAGTAGAAAAGTAGTGAAGATGCTGATGACAGACTTTACAGACCTTACAAAACCACAACTTTTACTGATATCAAAGGCAATTGTTTCTCTAACAAAATTGTAAGAGACTCTCCTACAGCCATCCCAACTGAGGCAGAATTATAAAGACTGTGCTAACTTCTTATTTTTTTTTATGTCTATGCCAAAACAACAGAGTTACAAGTTAGAAAAATTAAAACTTTTGCTGGTCACATATGTGTTCTTTTCATTGCTCTCTGCAGCAGAACATGATGAATATCCTTTGCATACAAAATAATAATGTTAACACAGCCTAGAGCTTATCTTGAGTGTTGCTACATACTGAATGTCAATTATGAAGCTTTTTTTTCTATATTTGAATTTGTAATGCTTTCCATGGGAGAAGAGACAAAACTTCGATTTATATTCTTTTTACCATTTAAGTATAACAGAAGTGATTTAAAGTAAATATAAACATTCATGCAGATTCGCAATGCCCATAGGATAATTTAAAACCTAATCTTTGGCAAATGCCTAGAAAGTCTAAGTGAATAAAATCTCTCTTAAAAGAAAATGAAGTATGATTTTCAAATGTCCACCAATTGGGATTTTGTTCTTGTAAGGAATGCAGTATTTTTGCTAATGAATGGCACACATTAAGTTTAAAATATATTCAGAAAACTTACTGAAGTTTATTTCATTTACAAGTGTTCTACCAGTTACAGAAATATTCCTCAGCACTGAATTTTGTTAATCAAATCAAAACAAAGAAAGGTTACTTCTACACTTTTTAAAGACATAATGAGGATTATTACCAAGGCTAATAATACTTCAAATTTTAAACTGTTTTAAAGGAGTGCATTTTTTTTCTAAAGCACTTTTAGACACTTTACTTACTCCTTTTCTGAAGAGGTCCACAGAAGCTAGAGGAATAACTGGATATGTGTGAATCGGGACTTTTGTTCAAATGTAAGAATCTTTACTCCTTCACCAATAGGATCAAGGAGAACGCAACCTGCATTCCCAAGGCCTTGACCCTGACCCCTAGAGCCACATAGTCATGCTTGATGTGCTCCAGGCCTCTCCTAGCTATATTGCACGGAAGAGCAGCAGGGAGAATAGTCTAAACCACCCTCCTCAAGTTCATCTGAGAACTCAGGCTCTTGTAGCTGCATGGTCTCAGAGAAATCAGGTTAATCTTGTTTTGATCTTCTCTAATGCTGTGTAGTCTGCAGACCGTCTCTTGCAGCTCAATCTCTTGATGACAGAATCTCCACCAGCACACAGGTCCTATAGCTCTGCCCTTGCAACCCCAGACCTGGAGACATGCATTATCTGCACGCACGTTTCATGAGCATCATCTGAGTCGAGACCTCTGATGCTGTTGAGGTTGATTGTGCCATGTGATGTGTCACCACCACTGCTGAGCACATGTGCTGCTCTCAGCAAAAGTTCGGCATATACTTCTTCCTACCGCTTGATTTTCTTTGCACTTTGCTGATAGCTCATTATCATGAAAATGTGTCCTTAGCATTCTCTTCAAGCTTTCTGCAAAAGCAGTCCTATTACCATCATTCAACAGTGGGTTGATAAGTGAATCAATAAATTCATGAGTTGCATTGAAAACAGTGTACACGGAGTATTCTTCGGCAGAAATGCTTGTGAGTGTCTTAAAGAAAGTCACGATTCTTTGTCTGTTCTTTATAATGGTGTCCCTAATTCATTCACAGTCTTACCACCTTCAGCCTGCCGTGACAGCATTCTCTACTGCAGTTTGTATTCCAGGCTTGTTTGAAAATTTTATTTGCATATCCATTTTCACAGAAGCCATAACTCAAAATAGCACAAAGATTACTGGAAGCCCAATGGTTCAAAATGTATACTGGTAAACATAAAAATATATACAGCATCCATAAACATAAGTTTATTCATGAAAATCTTGTTTCCTGTTTCACTTGTGACTTCCAAGTTTGTGTCTACTGATGTCATCAACTTGTTCAACTAAGAGAAATTCTGAATTGGGCTATTAGGGACAGCAGTGAGACACACCTTCGTTCCTCAGGAGTCTTTTTGTGTTGCACTAGCCATACAAAGAGGCTCTCAGATAACGGCACTCCAACGTGTGAGAAATTTTGTACAAATCTGGAATGCCTGCAGAACAGTGAATGTTGCAGTCACCTCAAGAGGACCCCTGTGTCCCTCCTCCCCTCATCCTCCAGGGCACATCTGTTCTGCCTACATCAGGCAAGGGACTATTGCCAAGCTCAAGCTTTAAAAAAAGTCTCAGAGCTCCTGACTTTCTTTTAAGCAAAATTATTTCCTCATCCAACTGCACTGGAAATACAATTTCTCACAAGAAACAAATCCAGTTAAGTGGGAGCTGGATTTCTCTGGCTGTCTGCATGCGCTTGTTTATAATAATTTCTTCTTCAATCCCATAGATTAGGTTGTTCAGGTCTGAAGTCCAACAGCCCAGTACCATCTGGCTAAACAGTTATGGGGGTTCATACTATTCACTTGTATTGCGTAAGCAGTTATTCTTTTGCATCAGCAGGTTTCAGATTTCTTTCTGTGGCTTCTCTCTCTGCATCAGCTTCAACTCCCCTAGAAGACATCCTTGAGTTATTTCCCACCTGGAACAACATAGGGACAATCCTACCAAAAGCCTCCTGCAACTTCTGCCTGGTTTCCTTTGTAAATTTTCTGTTCCCTGCAGAAGTTCAGAGGGGTCAGTTTCCTCTCCGTGTTAGGAAGGTTTGGCCGAGTGCTGACTCTGCCAAGTGCTACACCTCACAGTCACCACTAGGAAAAGGCTGATAGCGGATACAATCACAGGAATACTTTACCAGGTATTGTGCTTTCATGTAAGTCTACTTAACAAGAGAGATGCAGGTCTGCTGTGCACTAACAAATACTAGTCTCCTAAAAAATCAGCAGATATTTTCCTCAAGTGCCACTGTTTCAAAGTCAACGGCATCAGTTTTATTATTACTGTTATTATTTTTTAAGAAATTGTAAGTGCATCTTGGACCCAGCCAGCAATTCGAATTTGCACAGGGAGGATTTAATCTTCTCACTTCCTCAAAAGCACTGAATTCGTGCTGAGGCAAGGCTCTAACACCACCTATTGGTGGCAATGTCAGCTGCTGTGACCTTTGCAAAAGACAAGCTTTTCTTATGGCAGAGGACAGATCTCCGGGAACATTTCACGGCTGAGCTGAAACCTGTGCAAAAGCGAGATGATGATACAATGAATTTTCCCACAGCCTGTAAATTTCCTCCCTGGGAGGTATCCTTCCATTTGTCTGGAAGGGAAGTGGTTGCTTTCTATCACAGCAGTAAATACCTCCCCAGATAGTGTTTGCTCCTGTCCTTTCTTTCTCCCACTCCCATTAACTGCATTTATGGATTATTAATTTGTTTCTGCAGTACATCACTTATATCATACTCCTGGCCTGTACACTGAAACAAGCTTTCTATTGGCAGATACCACTGTATTTTATTCCTTATTCTTAGATATTCTCCATTTAAGAGGATTGAATAGCATTTCCCATCTATTAACCCATCCATTTCATTTATCTAAATCCTTCTGTAGTCTATAAGAATGGCTGTTTTTTCACTGTTTGCTACTGAATCTAATTTAAGAGCATACAAAAATTAGGAAGTTTATTAGAATCATACATTCATAGAATCATAGAATCCTAGAGTTGGAAGGGACATCTGAAGGCCATCTTGTGCAACTCCCCTGCAGTGAACAGGGATATCACAGCTAGATCGGGTTGCTCAGGGCCTGATCCACCCTCACCCTGAAAGTCTCCAGGGTTGAGACATCAACTACATCTCTAGGTAACCTGTTCCAATGCCTCACCACCCTCACTGTAAAAGACTTTTTCCTTATATCCAACCTCAATCTACATTCTTTAAGCTCCTTAAGCTTATTCACTAGCCTGTCAAACAAATGAAAGTGTATTATAAAAACACTAAGGAATAAATAATAATCTTATTACCTCAATATTATCTTTCTCATTTCAGACTCAAGGCTAACTTTTTTTCATTTTAAGGCTAATTTTTGCTCTTTTTTATTAAGTTATATTCACTTCTAATTTTCCTTTTCAATAGTTCATTGTCTTCATAACTGATTTCCAATGTGAAAACCTTTCTAAACACTCACGGACTGCCTATTGCTAATGGTTACTTCCAGCTTCAGTCAGTATTTTCCTCTCCACTCATACAGCCAGCAGGTTTCACAAAGAATCCCTAAACAGCACATCAGTGAGATGCAATCGCCTCTTCTTGTTACAAAAGTAATTGTTAAATGCTATCTTCTCAGGGATCCTTTTATGAGTAAATCAAACTAACTCCCATACGTTGGCCACTTTCCATGAGAAACTCTGAGATATACAGTCTGTATAATATGTATGTCTTTCTAAAAAGAGAGGTCTGGATGGTAAAGACTGGACGTTGCCTCCTTATCTCATGTCAGTATTACAAAGTTAGTGACAAAAAGAATATGCTGGCATTTATTCCATTATTTTAATATTCTTGAGATTTCCTGCTTCCCAGGATTTATTTTCCCTAATCGTCAAATATCAGATCCATTACCAGCATTCACTGGAAATCCTTTCAGAGAAGATGGATCATGTAGTCATCACTGATGTCAGTTAGACATAACTGTTCTATGCCCTAAAGATCATCCTAATACTGACTCACAAAACTTCAACATTTGGGGATAACAGGTAAACAGCTCTGGTTATTTCCAGATTGATGCTGTAAAGGTGTTTTCACCTTGTAAAAGGAGTGCATTTAGTAGACTTATAAATTTATAATGGAAACTATTTATCTTGGACTGCAGAGGCCAGATGTAGTTGCCCATGCACTGAGCCCAAAAACTTATTCTTGACTAAGGAGCCAGTTCACCTCTACCCAGCTAACTGATCACACTAGTGTAGGAAAGACACACCCATGCTGATGGCTTGAACAATCTTTTTTTCTGGATTGGTAAAATTCTATACCTTGGTTAAGACATCAAAAAATAAAAGTTCCATTATTTTGCAGGGAGTTTATTTCAGTTGCTACTCCTTGTGATGTGGTCCTTTGAGCCTTACTCTGCAGGTACAAACGTAGCCTCATTTAACACGGGAGAGGAAGCAAGCATCCCCCTTAGGTATTTCAGCTACAAGATTGAAATGGCAAGGATAGCAACCACAAATGATAAATCTAGCTAAGTGTAGACAGAGCAGTACAGGCAAGATTTTGATTTATCCCAGAATGCTCCACATTTTGAGATGCTGCCTTAAATGTGAGCTCAGTCCTGGGGTCTGTGTCTGGAGTCTACTTAAATCAGAAGAATGGTGTACCTCTGAAGAAGAAAAGCCTCTCAGTTCTTCAAGGGACAAGTAACTTTTAAGCTGGGGGCCACCTTCCCCATTAAAAAAAAACATGTAATTATTTACACTATAGAATTGTGGATATCTCTTAATCTAGCTGGGAAATATTGTTTTCTTTCCTTTTGGTTTTAAATGCATGGATATACTTCAACACACAGTCATATCTTGATCATTTAAACAAATCTGAGTTCCTTCAGTCAATCAGCCTTTAATTCCTACCATTTGCCTAATTCTCAGTCCTTCTACTCAGCCTCTCTATTACTTTATATTACTTTTAATTACAAATTTCTTTAGTTCTATTTACTACTTCTCTGCTTATGCATTAATATTGTTAACAAATACATTTATTTGCCATTCTTCCAGTCTTTATGTATTGTAAATTTTAATCAGTCTCCATGGCCTTTTTATAACAGGGAATGCTATGACAAAATAAATTGTACAGTGACTCTTCATTCATTAAGTGTTCATTCCGTAACAGCAAATTAAGATTTTTTTTAAATCCATCAAAAAATTATATTCGTCAATACTCCATCAAATTTTAATCAGAGGGATTTCAAAAACAAATTGAATACCTCACAGAAACAGTGTCACAGCTGAGCAAGCAAATTTCAGCAACCAAATTTGTAATTTCTTCAATGAGTGAATTTAAGACAGCTTGAAGAAAAGTCATTTTAAAATAGCAATTTCCATAAAGCTAGGTTGACTGACAGATTATATTCTTATTCTTTAATTATCTTTAACTCAATCCCATATCGATCATTCTATTATTTCACCTCAAACTTAGACTACATTGTAGGTCACCTGGATTATTCCATTTGTTGGTTTGGGCTTTTGTTTGTTTTTCTTTTAATAGTATTATTATATAGCACTCTTCAGTTCTTCAGAAATATTGCATAAAGTCAGCATCACCTGATAACCTTGGAACATGATCTTTTCACTCTTAATTTTTTTGTTTTAATTTTAATTTACACTGCTAGTAAACAATGCTTAATTTCACTTTTCCTAATAAAGGAGTGAGATAGCATTTTTTCCCATCTTCAAATGATATCAGCATGTTGTTCTTTCCAAATATAGAAAAACAATACATATGGAAGAAGTTTTCCTCTTTTCCCAAAGTTCAAATCTCTCAGCAGTGTTAAGAACTTCCACAGTATTATAAGTAAGAGAATTTTTAAACTGCCATAGTCCAAGCATGGGGTGTAACACCTGCAGAATATCTTATTTTTAATTGCTTTCCTGATGTGGTGTCAACAGCGGTTGTGCTCTGTTTAATTATCTATTAGACTGTGTTCATGTGACAGATAGGCTATAGGTAATTAATATAAAACACTACAAGAGTAGATGCTGCTTGGGTTTCCTTTTGAACATTTCAGGGTATCACAGAAATTTTTAAAAAATATTGAAATCCTTACAAATCAAACTGTCTATATTTGTCATCTTGCATAGTATTTGCCTGCTTAGTTTTTTACTTCAGGTATTTTAATTTAGTTTTAATAGATAATTTAACACATCAAAGCTGTTGAAGCTTGCCGATAAGTATTTCAGCACTTATCTTCTTTTCCTCTCCTGACTACATTCTGTAAGAACTAATGTCTTGTAATTAAAGGGAAAGAAGTGGAGATGGGGAAAAAAAGAGAAAAAGGGAATAGACAACACTGTCAATTCCTTAATGTTTTTTAATTCCTAAGGTACGTACTTGTCATCCAATTTGCCTTTGTTATTTTTATATTATTAACATTGCACATGACATCTGTTTTAATTAGGCTGTTGATCAGTTTTGTTTTTTCCATTCATTTCTATCTAAAACTGATAGAAAAATAATTTGTACAGAATAATATTTTAGAGCAACTTTTCTATACAGAAGTAGATTTCACTTCAGATTACAGACCTATCCAAGGAAATAAAAGGAAGGAAGCTTTAAATGATGTAAGCAATGTGGGCTTAAGAAGTATTAAAAGCTATTAATATTTTATCAATAAGATAAAAAGAATAGTAAAAGTAACTTTAAAAATGCAAATTACACAAATGGAGGTCTAAGCTGGAAACAGTTTTCTTGGTCTTTATTTGAAAAAGCAAGTGAAAAGAGGCATAATAAATAATTTCTTTCATTATCCTAGCCATAATGCAAAGTATGTTCACAGTAAAAAGGCTTGTAAAACAAGTAAGGCAAAAGATCCCAAGACAGAAAATATTCTTTCCTAAGGAAATAGAGTGACTGGCGAAAGACACGGAATTTTAATTTAAGCTTGCTTCATGAGAGTAGACCACAAGCACCGGGGACAATAAAATGTTCCTCAGATATCAGTGACACATTTTCAAAAAGTGTTTTGAGAAGTTCACATCCAATCATTTAAAAGCTCATAATGACAATTCTGTAAAGCAAATTGTTGACATCCACAAAGTACCATTTATTCTGAAAATTATTATCAATTTGTTCTAAAATTATTATGGTTTTCTTTGTTTCCTTGTTTTGTTATTAAGAATAAAAAGGATTTTTGAGTGCTGGAGCATGAGAGTAACTTTTACTTTCCTGATCAAAGTTACGAAAAATGTACTATTGTGTTACTCAACAAATACATATCTATAATCAAAAATGTTTTAAATCTTTCTATTGAATAACATCAAGGTAAGGGATAAATATGATCCTAAAAGTAGTGACTTCATTTGGCAAGGGTATTGCTATACTTTTTTCCTATAACCTTTCAGTATTCTATTTTTAAATCAAAATCCAATACACAGAAATCCCCAGGAGCAACTTGTCATCCTCAGTAGTAAATTACAGAATGCATTCAATAATGCTAAAGCGAGGTTGACACTATATGCCAAAAATATTAGAGAAAGAATAAGAAAGTAAAGGCAAATAGAGAAGGAAAAAAAGAAAAGGAAATCCTTAAATCACTGCATTAAATTTCCTATGGGAATACATAGCTCCAAATTAAAAAAGGAACACAAAATGTCGTACTGGGATCTTTCTTATTCTGCTTTGAAATGCATTGTTCCTGTATACTTATAATGGAATTCCCTATTTCTTAAGAGGAAAAAACGAACAGGGTATCCCAAGACTTTCTGGCTTACCATACACCGTATTATCTAGCTAAAATATTTACCAGGATGGGATGTCAGGCCAAAAACCTGGATCTGGTGTCCTCCTGTTTCCTTGGTCAAAGCCTAGCCACCGTCTCTCTGAGAGATGGTACAGCCCTGAAAGCACATCTGCATTTCTCCTGGGTGCAGAGCCTCCTTGGTTCAGCTTATTTAGGCCACAAAACTGGTTCTGTCCTGGTGCACACCCCAGTAGGTGCATGGAGACATTCAGCAAACCTGTGGGGCTCCACATTTCTAACCTTTTCTCTGGGTGAGTGGGGAGTTAAATGCCTTGGTCAGATAAACAAGTTAAATTACACACAGGGAATCACAGGCATATAAGACGAACATATAATCACAGGCAATACGCCTTTCTAGGAAGCAAACTTATTTTCTCCATGCCCTGCAATGGGCTGCATGCATGTTCTTGCTCACCACCTTCAAAGCAGTCAAGGAATCAGCCATCCACTTGAGTAAACTTGGTAACTTCCTAGGAGGGGAAGATTATTCATAGTGTGAGCATCTCTCCCTTCTTCACATGCAAGGCATAAAGGCAAAGTGATAATTAAAAATATACAAACATATTATTTAGAAAGATAAAGATTACAAGAAAATGTTAAAAATCAAAGTGGAACTCATAATGAAGTGGTGATGTCAAAAGAGTATCCATCCCACTGAAGCAAGGCTGCCATAGCCTACTCTCTTATTACCAAAGGAGAGGCAATACAGGGCCTCGTACTGTTGCTACCTGCATTTCTTGGTATTCAGTTTATCCAGGAAATCAGTTTTTAATTGCTACCAAACTGAAATCTCACACAGCTTTAAGTTCTCAGGACTAGACAGAACTTTATAATAAAGCAAATCTCGAGCGCCTTTTCATATTTACAAAACAATGAAATATAAAGCCAGAATTAAGGGGTGTTTCTGAAAATAGTTTGAATGAGAATCAGAGGATATTTCAGCAGATCCATGGAGTAATTACAGGATAGAAAGAACAAATAGACAGTAATAGAAAAGCAAGGCAGGCAATCATAGACAAACTGTTTACTTCCCTGCTGATGGATGAACAGAGCAAAGGGTCACTCAGGCAAGTTTTTTATTTAACTTTCGTTAGTAGTTTTATTCCTGATGTCAGGCTTAAAAGACAAGCCCAGACTGACTATTTGGAATCAATACTGTCAATATTTTTAAATCCAAAGAGCTCTGAAGTCTTCAACTACTGTCTAAAATAGTTTTACAGAAGGATGATAAGCATTATGTTTCACGTATAGAAGAGAGTATGAGACACCTCGAGTTAAACTGTCCTATAGACAAACTGAGCTGGGGCAACGGGATCTTCCAATTTTTAATCTAGTGTTCAAACAGTGTCAAAGTAGTTGCCTTTACAAGACTGTAATCAAGACCTTCAGCAAAATTTCTTGGAAATCAGGAGTCTTGGAATCACTAAGCATCCAGTGACCAGTGACAACACAACTTGACACAGCTGTGATGAACCATGTCACTGCTTTTGATTACTAACGGCCTCCCATTAGACACAAAGTCTGAGACATATAGTAGTTTTATGACTGGTTTCTATGCTAATAAGGCAATCGTATGTCCAAAGAAAAAATCAAATATTCTTTGTTTTTTATTTGAAAGATGAAATTTTCATGTTTGTTCTTTCAGGTTTTCTTCTCCTGATAAATTTAAATGGTCCTACAACTTCAAGAATTCTCAACTGCAGGACTATGTGGGTTTCTGCCCTCGGCTTTCTGATGCATTATGCATCAACTTCTGGAGTTTTCCTGCAAGAAATGCCCAACAGTTCATCATGTACTTCATGGAGAAACCTGGGAATAATCAACTCAATCATTTAGCTTATATTCAGTAGAAAAAGATAAGTCTGGTGGAGGCTGAAGACATCAGAGAAACATAAGATACAATAAGTAGCCTAGGGCAAATGGACAGACAGTATGCTAATAAGCTAGGCAGAACTAGCCTAATTAACAGCCATTCCTTAAAAGAGAATCCAAGACAAAAAAAAAAAAATCTGATTCTGCTTATTTCAAGAGTTGCTTTTTTTTCTTATTTGAATTATAGAACTCTAAATAAAAATTCTCAGAATAAAATTATTACACTTTTAATAAAGAAATTGGCAATATAAATCAGTTTGGTTTCGTAACCCATCTCTCCTCATGTCACAAATTATTTTTAACTGTTTCTAATTTCTGTTAAATGAGTCAGATAGATTAAGCACTACTTCTGCAGAAGTGCATTTGTACTTCTTTTGAGTCTTTTTAGCCTGACAAATAGACATGTTTTGACTTAACATCTGTGAAGACTCTGAGCAACTGATCCCACTCTGAAGCTGGCCCTGCATTTAGCAGGAGGCTGGACCAGCTGAGCTTCACAATCCCCTTCCAACCTAAAGTAATTCTATTATAATAGATTGGCTACAAACCATCCCCATCTTCCTGCTTTTACAATTTAACCGACATTGATGGAAAATGATGGTAAAACATAATAGCACTGAGATCAAGCAAGTCTTATTTTGTGATGACACATACACATATAAAAATGTATTATCATCTGGTGTTTTTTAGGAGGTATATAGAAAAAGGGATATGCTTTGGGGGGATTAAAACTCATGTATTCATTTATTTTCCATCAAAATTTCTCCTTGACCATGAAAACTAGCACTTCTCACAAAAATAAATAAAATAATTGATTGATTCTGACATGAAATAGATTCTTGGTGAGGAGCACAGCTGAACTGTACATCTGGATTTCAGAAAGGAGCATAGAGACTCTTCTTTTGATATGGAGGTAAGTCTGCCTCTTGTGGAAGTGTACAAAATAATCAAAATGGTAACACAGAGGTGGCTACTGCCAATACCAGTGGTAAGAAGAGCCTGAAAATGCTGTCTCAGTATAGCTGATGTTAATATTCCTCTAGTTCAATTTTCCTAACCCAGTCTTTTTTGGTGCCTGAAAAACATATTCCTGTGCAACATCTGCCACTTGTAACTGAGTCCTTTCTGTATGTTCTAACTTCACCACAACCACTACAAGCACTGCTCTTTTTTTCTGGCAGGCAAAGTAACAAGGAAATATGTATGTTGTTTCTAACAGTTATTAGCAGCCCTGTGCCTATTTACCTCTTTTTCATCTCATCTTCTGTACTGAAATCCTTTCTTTAATCCTCTGATGAAATCTTCTTGCTTATCCAGTAAGATGAACAGTTGCCTCTAGGTATACTCTGTACTATTTGTTCCAATAGCAATGTTTCTGTCAATTTCCCAACTCTAATTCTCTATGGGATTATGAGGGCCACATTTCATTACTCAGGAATCAAAAAATATCTTTTGAAAGTTCATGATGATATTAGTTTAAAACACGGACAGAAACCCACAAACCTATTCAGAAAACTGCACAGATCTTTATCACTTATCATTCTCCATATATGTGAATTAGAGAATGTTCTCAGTTTCTTAGTGCAAAAGAACAAAAGTTATCAAATGTCCCAATCATGTCAAACTACAGAAGGAAAAATGTTTAAGAAAAAAAAAAACACAGAATTTGAGGGTTGAGCTGATGTAAATGCTATGTAATATGTTGTCTTCAGAGAGCCTTGCATAGTATATCTTACCATTAGGTGTTTGGAAAGCAGCAGGCTAAAATGAACTGAAATCTGAATGCAACACTAGAACAGTAACTTGCAAAAAAAAAGAAAAATGTTGTTTCAAGACACATTTATAGACCAAATAACTCCCAGTAGAACTTATGTTGTTATATAACCTCTGGAACTGCTTGAAAACCAGGTATATCAAAGTGTGCCTTTGGCCAAAATACATATTCTTCCAGCAGTAAAACTACATGCAAGAGCAGCAGAATGGATGGCAATTAAAAACATTTAAAATGCTTATAATTCCTTTTCAATACAATGAGACTTTAAGGTTCACATCTCAAAACCAAGAAAAAAAATTCAACCTGACTTGGCACCAACTTGTATCTACAGTACCTACAAGAATGATTTTGGTGTTTAGATGGTGACGTGCTGCTCACCGAGTTGGTCCAGTGCATTTGAATTGCACCTGTTCTGATTTTTAAACTCACCTCTTTTTTTTGGCTCTCTCCCACTTTTTTTCCAGAGTTCTGTCTTGTCTATCCAGCTGTCTAAAACAGGATTTTCCCACCTAGCTGTTCACCTGGAAAGCCGATAGTATTTTTCTATCAGCTTTTGGAATCTGCCAGTTTAGTCTCCCCTTCCACATGCACAATGTGTTTTGGTTTTTGTCTCCTTCACTTACAGACTGAAAGAAACCACTGGATTAGGAATTTTGTGAATGTTATCATCATCAGATTAGTTCAGTGCTTAAAAACTATGGCTGCTAAGGCAGACTTGTGTTTTCCAGCTCTGAGGAACACTTTGTAATGCATGTATTCTCATACATTCCAGCTGCTGCTTGTATACAAATTTTTTTACAATTTGTTTCCAACCTTCAAACCTTTTCTTTCTCTCACTTCCACCACATTAAATTTCCTGTGTACATTTAGATTCTTTTTCAGGCAAGCAGTAAGCCACAACAGAGTGGAATTCTTGGCTGCTGATGCTCGCCAGAAGGTGTGAGGAGGTATGCAGCCAACGTAAGGCTCAGTCTGATCCATTTTTGAAAAGAGATTTAGAAATTTAAATGGACAGTTTGGAATACAAACAATAGCTCAAGGTTTTGACGTTACTATTAAAAAAAAAAAAAAAAAAAAAAAAGAGAGAGAGAGAGAGAGGAAAGCTTCAGGAAAGCAAGTTCTTATTATAAAAGTGTCAAGTAGATGACCAAAAGAAATGGTAGTTTAGGTACCAAAGTGGATCTGTACATAGTGACATTAAAGTGGGAACAGAATTAGCAAAAGTATCCGTCAGCAATACCATATGACTCACTGAAAGACATTTAAAATCACTTCTGTGACTCACATGGCGAGAGAAAAGACAGAGCAAAAGGTGAAAGAATAGAGTGTGTGGTGGGACTGTCCATTATGTCAAGACAATGTGACTCTTCAGGATTGGCCTTTGTCACTGCTCTTGGGAGGTGACAATTCTGTTGTGCAGCACAGATGGAGCAACATCACACACCCTCTAAAATATTTTTTCCCAAGGTTACCATAAAAATACTTTGAAGTACCACAAAGTCACTTGGTTTTAAGGAATACATGGGATACAATTGCAGGTACTTCCATTACAGCATCTTCTGAAATCTTTACTTCTCAGCAGCAGCAAACAAGGAATGCCTTTATACCATTGAAGCCACGTAGCTCCATGAAGCGCTATAGGGATGTGAGGGACACTGCAATGAAGGAAAAGTTAAGAAGTGATATTTTCATTTTCATTCATGCATGAGAAAAAGAGAAAAGAAAACACTGAGAGGTAGAATTTCCCATTCCCTTCCCATGAATGTGCACAAGAAACGTGATGAAGAGCACATGCACAGGCAATGGAGGAAGACCATCAGAGGGAAAGAAGGAAAAGGAAACATTCATACAAATCCGTGCTCAGATTTCCCTGTGTATAACTGGGTTCTTTTAAGGTGAAGAAGGGAATGGCAGAAGCAGTTTGCACATTCCCACTTCTATGACAGTAATCAGGTTGATAGAAACGTTATACCCTGTCAATGCCACATCTTTTGACTTGCCATCCATCTAGATCATGTTTTCATCAACACTGGATACAGTCCATTGCTGTCAAAGTATACTGAATATTTGGGAGTGTATAATTTTGTGCTGAGACAACAATAGGAAATTCATATCCCTATGGCAATGTTCCAAAAAATGGTCTATGACTATAATTTTATTAGCGATGCAAACCTACTTTATATCTTTTTTTAATTTCTGAAAGAAACATTTTTACATATTTACTTTCAGTGAAATATACAGAACAGATGGAGTTTCTGTTTAAGTAGGAATTAAGTTATTTGCTGTTTAATGGGGCAAAAAGGACAAGGAGCTTCTAGAATATCATTTTTGTTGTGATATGCATTATCCTACATCAAACTGCAGGCTAAACATTCGATTTCCCTGCCTGTTTTTAACATTTTGCCCATTATCCTCAGTCAATCATTAACTAAGACTGCATGTGGTTAAACAGAGCAAATATAACAACAGAAATGCTTCTGCTTAGTACTTCTACTACTTCATTACCATTACAAAGGTTTGATAAAAAAAAAGTTTCCCGATGACTCCCAGTTTATTACAGAAGTCAAACCACCACGTTAATTTATGCCTCGGTGTTGAAAGCAGGTTTACGTTTTAAACAAACAAACTCGTTCCCTGGATTGTTCTTGCTTAGAGACTTCGTAATGGTCATTTAAAAATGGGGTCACACAAACTGGAAACAGACATCTATTTTTTAAAGTATTGTAAACACTGCAAAAGATGGAAGTTCATAGCCTCAACAGATTAAAAACTATGGTTAGGCATCCCTTTCAACAAATTATTACATTTAGAAACATAATAGCATGACAAAAAATATCATTATACTACCACAGATCCTTCTCACAAGGGCAGAACACCAGGCCAGAGAATTGGCCTCGCAGCAGCATCAAAGAAAATCAGCCTCAGAGAGGCCTCTGGAAGAAATCATCTGGTCCAATTCAGTGCCTGGAGGCACAAACAAGTGGGTGCTTTTCACTTCTGACAGCTATTTGTCCAGCCTGCTCTTGAACCACCCCTTGTGACAGAAATCCCACAGCCTCCCTCAGGCAAGCTTTAACACTGTGTGCAAGAAATGCTCTCTCTTTGGGAGTAAGAAACATAATGCACAAAAAAATTTTGGTGTGCTGGGCCACCTACTCCAGCCAGGAGGAAGGGGAAAGTGGGAAGAAATTTAAGCCTATTTTAAGGATTCCGTTGTTTAGCATCATATCCTACCAAGAGCTTTTACTACTGAACAACATTCTCATGAATAAAGCATGAGTTAACAATAAGTATTTAATTTCATACAGCTGTGGTTAACTTCTACAAGCCTGTGAAAACCTGAGGCATTCCTCCTCCAGGAAAACACAGTGCTAAGGCACTGGTGTGACAGCGAAGGTCATTGGTCTGAGAAACAGCCACCAGGAAGTGTAAAGAGAGCCAAAGTGGATAAAACACTCACCCAGGTCTTCACAGAAACTGCTCATTGATGAGCTAGAAGAATGGATTAGGAAACCTGTTAAGAGTAGTGCCAAAGAACTGTGCCAGATAAGAGACCACCCAAAAAGCAGCAAAGACTCTGAGAGCAGGGAGTGGTATTAGGAAAAACAATCTGGCATTTGGAGATTGTCAAAATCTTCAGACTGGGGCTGGGAATCACTGCCTGTGCAGAAAAAGATGGAGGAAAAGTCAAGACAACACCTGTAAACCTGAAAGACAGAGGACAAAAGGTCTATAAGAAGGTCCAGGCATTACATGCTTGTCTTAAAAGAGATTGCTAAATTAAATACAAGGTTGAATGACTTTATTTTAAAATATTCTGAGTATATTTGTTAGACACTGACAAAATAAAGTGAAATCTGCGTCTACTGTATTATTTAGGTGAATTATACTGCAAGAACTTCATCTAAAACCTCCTTGTGTGACGTATTGCTCTGAAACCACCTATGGAGAAATAATGATATCTAATCTGGATAATATCTGTAAATAGAATCTCTTCTAACCTGCATGTAAGTGTAGCAGATACAAATTCTAAGCAATTAGAATTTTCTTATTTACAAAACAGAATCCCACAGAGCTCATATACAAAAGCTTTAAAATGGTGAAGTGAAAGGAGACTGACAACTATCCTGCTCATCCAATTAAAAAATGTTATTCTAATTGTAACTTTCCAAATCAGTAGACCATTTAATAAAACTTGGTATAGTTGTGACAGTGAGATTTCTTAATTAATACAGTGAAGTCTAACTCTGAAATGTTTTCATTTATCAGAATGTTTTCATACAAAAGTCACATTTTTGTTAAGTCTAACTCTGCCAGTCTAGAGAAAAAAACATTTGGTAGATCTGTCAATCTGCTGAGTTACATGAAAGACCTTCAAGTACTAAAATACACAGAAGAAGAACACAAAAACAAATCACAGAAATCATGTTGAAATGTTGTTGAGATTGAAAGCATTCTTAACTTTGGAGATTTCATTATTATTATGACTATTTTACCATTACTCTTTGCAAGTAAATGTCATGATCTGTATGATGTTGCTGTGATATTTGTCTGCTATTAACTGGAGATTCTGGTCAAACAAAGGAAGGAAATGTGGAGACCAATTTTCTTGTTTACATAGCTGTATTGATTTCATTAGACTTATGTCAGTAGAAAATATAGGTTTCTGTTAAGATAAAAAAAGAAGCCATAGTATTAGCTTTTATTAAAACATCTTTTATCCCCAAAAGTAAAGAGGAGTGACAGGATCCACTTCTAAATCTAACAAAGTATATAACTCAAACCTGGGTTTGGTAATATTCCCAGTTCCATCTTCAGTCATTTCTTGTGTGTCTGTGTATCACATAGAAGGCTCGTAGGAACACTGTAAATCTTGAGTGTAAAATTATTTTTAACTGTGATACAGAAATTTATGCTACAGTTAAGCCTCTCTGTTTATCAGAGACCACATGCAAAGGAAAGTGTTTCAAAAAAATAAAAAATGCCATATTTTTCCTCTATGCTTCAATTTATTAAGCAGTCCTGGGGAAAAAATGGTGCAGTGGGAAATGCTCCAGTCTCTCCGTGTATGATGGGCCAGGAAACGTGAAAGGCATATTTTGGAAAAAGGTGCACTGCATCTTGAGCTTGTGAAGGAACAGGTTGCTCAGAGTGATTTGTGGGTAGTTCTCAGATTGGTTTTCATTTACAGAAGCAGGAAGGATAGAGCTTAAAGAGTTCTCCAGAGCACGCCAGGCTTATGAAGTTAAATAAGGGCTGGGGCAGTTGAGATTGTACTGTTATTGTTGCTGTTGTTGTTTAGAAAGGATCATTGTAAAAAACTAATCTTGGGCATTCTGCTTTAAATAGAAAGGATTTTCACAAATGAAACTGTGTGTGAACCCGCATAAATAAAGAGCAGCTGTATTCAATTGCATTTGCTCCTATATTCTCAATTCCCATTTAGAGAAACTGCCCTTTTGAAGATGATGGGCAATTTTCTTTCAGCGATAGCTGCCACTTGGATCTGTTCCTAAGCGCAAACTGTGAGTTATGCTTCATTACACTGGCTGTGTTCATGATGAGGATCATCTGTGGCTTGAAACAGAAGTGAGAACAAAAATAATTCATTCAAAAGATGGTCACTAGAAGTTCAATCTTACAACAGTATTCCAGCAAAGTGCTTCAACACCACTTTATGATTTTAAGTACATTTATTGCTGTTTATCTGCTTTCCACAGAATTTACCTGGCTACAAAAACAACAGACAAAAAGCCAAGTACATTTGCAGTACTAACTTCTACGATTCTGTAACAGAAGGCCTCAGCTTTATCTCTGAAAGTCAGACCATAGTCGTACAACTCATTCATTGCTGCTATTCTTTCCAGTTTAAAAGCTGCTGGAATAACTTTGCCCTCAGGAACACAGTGCTGTGACCAGTTACTCCAGATACAACATCTGCTGCTGCATGCGGCTGCCAGGGCAATAGCAGGTTGGCTGCAATATTTTCCACCTCATAAAATTATTACTCAGTCCACTGATTTCCAGACCAGTGTCAGAGTTGGTGTTCCCAGCCACTTTCCCCATAAAGAGACTTAGGTATTCCTCTGAAGACTCTGGCTGCCACTTTTCAAGTCACTGATGAGAAAATACCTTGGCTTTTGTCAGTGGTGCTTATCAGTTGGACAAATGAAAGGATGAAGCATGTCTGAGTAGCTTTTCAAGAAAGGAGACAGGTGCAATTAAACTCTTTTGAAGCCTTATTATTTCTTATATGAAAATCTGATCATGTGGCTGCTTGAGTTGGTGTTTCAGCCCCCTCTTCATGCACCACCTTCAGAATGTCTGTCTGCTAATAAGAACCTACTCCCTTAACAGGAAAGGAAGTTTGGAAATATCCTTTGAAAATATTGTTTAAAGAACATTGTTTTTATTCTGTACTCACATTTGAAACAGAGGAGTGCAGAAAAACATATCTCTGTATATAGATATGTGTTTTTAGATGTAGAACTGTTACTACTGGCAGAAATTGCAAGTGGTTTGGGCCGAAGTAAATCCCCTCTTTCTAGGGTGAGTAAAAGCTGAAAGAAACAAAAGGTCTACAATCCAGTAGTAGAAGCAATGGATGGTTTTCAGGACCACCTATTAATAATAGAATTTTAAATAAGGACAGAAAAATTTGCCAAGCAAGTCGATTCTTTTATAAAGGCTGTCATAAGAACACTTACTAAAACAATCCACTGCCAAAACAGGTTAAGATCATTAATGCCTTCTTCTGTAACAGTAAGTACATAATTTATTATCTATCATCCATCTTTTCCATATTAATGGAAATGAAATACATGTATTCATGAAAGGGTGTAGGCTAGCTCCAAACTCCCCACCATAGACAGGGTTGCCAGCTGCTAGATCAGGCTGCCCAGGATCCCATCCAACCTGGCCTTGAACACCTCCAGAGAGGGGGCATCCACAACCTCTCTGAGCAGCCTGTGCCAGTGCCTCACCACTCTCTGAGTAAAAAAATTCATTCGAACATCTAACCTAAATTTCTCCTCTTTTAGTTTAAAGCTATTCCCCTCTGTCCTGTCACTATCAGATGGTGTAAAGTTGGCCCTCCTCCTTCTTGTAAGCTCCCTTTGAGTACTGGAATGTTGCAATGAGATCTCCCTGGAGTCTTCTCCTCCAAACTAAACAAGCCCAACTCCCTCAACCTTTCTTCACAGAAAAGGTGCTCCAGCTCTTTGATCATCTTCATGGCCCTCCCCTAGACCTGCTCCAACAGCTCCACATCCACCTTTCTGTACTGGGGTTCCCAGGCTTGAACACGGTACTCCAGATGGGGCCTCACAAGCGTAGAGTAGAGGGGGACCATCACCTCTGTCACACTGCCTAGCCACCCCTCTTCTGATGCAGTCTGGGATACTGTTGCCCTTTCGGGCTGCAAGACTAATCTGCTTTGAAATCTCTGTCTGACCTTTCTCTTCTTTCCTCATTTGTCACTGGTATGTATGTACACACCACAGTTGGAACTATAGTAGTTGCAGGTGAATCCAAGGCTGCTTGAATTTACCTATCATCTTGAATATCAGCAACATAAAGCTGTGGACAATAAAGGCTTTGCAAGTTCTTTGAATACCATTCTCAATTTCAGTCTGGAAGGGGAAAAATTATTTATCAAATCTTAATAACTGTGGAAAAAACAAAGCTAGTCAATTAGTTGTGAGCATAGAGGACCCTTTTCCTTCTGTTGGACTCTTTTCTGCTGTCACAGGGTCGTGTCTGACCCCTGACCTCATTAGATACGAGCAATGAAATCTCTGGTGTTCTATCTGGTACGTTCGACATCCATTCTCTAGGAACACCTAGAGTGTTCCCACTAAAATTAGTCATGGACGTTTATGCATAGTTTACTTTCTCTACCTTTGTTAATCACAAGCATATTTAAAACAACAACAACAACAACAAAAACTAAAACATTTTAAAAAATCCACTAACATTGATTATCCTCTATTCTGCAAAACCAAAGGCAAATAGGTGTCAAGCAACACTTTGACAGGAATTCATGCCACATTCTATTTTCCTTTGCACACAACACAGGCTCCAGTTACACTAAGAAAGCCCGAGGCAATATGAAACTAACTGAGGTCAAAACTACTTTTTGCAAATAAACAGCAACAAATACACTCCCTGCCCTGAATGAGGTATAAATGTTTTGAGATTTCGATTCAGTGGTGTGCAGTCTTCCTACTTTTATCTCCTCCTTTGAAAACCAGCAACAAATGGCAAAATACAAATGTCACCAGCATTGCAAAGAGAATTACAGTACTGGGATTTCACTCTTCTCTGCACTCCCAAGGTACAGCAGGCAGATAAAAAGGCCACTGAGGAGGAGAGGGGATCCACTGAATCACTCTCTTCTATGTTTCGAACTCCTTGAAAAAAATCACCTATTGCATAACCCATCTTAATGGGATAAAAGAGAAAAAACTGATCACAATTCCTTCCAAAGCATCTGGAAACATCTTGGAATGGAAATAGGACAGAGAAGTCTCAAGCAAGGGAGAGTAAAAGGACAGGGAGAGACACTGTATCTGCTTTTCTTCATTACTTATGGAATAGTTTATTTTCTATTTCTTACATTATGCAATAAGAAAAAACAACAGATACAGAGGTGGACTTCTCCTCTCTCTTCAGGCCTTTCATCTTCAGAATAAGGGTTTCCAACATCTGGTCCAGAAGGTGGATCTGACCCAGAAAGCATCTTTGAAGAACTGCATACTGAGCAACTAAGTATTTTGTTTAGCTTGGGACAGGAGATGGAAATGAAAGTGTGTCTGAACTGATTGGCAGGGAAACACCAAGATAACTATCTTTGGCGCTAGTGACAGACAACTCTGTCTGTCCAACTCTGAATATGGACATCACTAGTGATTACACATCAGTCACTTGAAAAAGCCATCAGTCTGGCAGGATGAAAAGTAGCTCGCTTGAAATAACATTCAACTGAAATACCATGGCTCTCTAGAAGAATATTCAATTAGTGTCTCAAAGTTCTGCATGTGGTCCCGCTCAGCTGCTATTGTTATTATATTTGTCAGGACAGACTAGCATGAAATAGTGAAGTATATATAAAATTCAAAATAAGGGAAAAAAAGAAAAAAAGCAAAAAAATAAAAAGATGAAGAAAGAACAGAAATGCAGTAAGACATCCTGCCTATTCACCTAGAAGGTATATAATTTCATCACTGAGTCAAAAAAATTTGCTTTAAAATTCTAAGAAAGAAAGGCATTCTATACATAGGAAATAAACTCAGTGGCTTAATATGAAGAAGCATTGGAATATACTGCTCAATGAATGGTCATTCACAGTCAACACAATTTTTCTTTCTGATGGAATATTGTAAATTTGCCTAAGAAGAGTGGTGAAATAAACTAATAGAAAATGGGAAAGTGATAGATTCACACAGTGAATTATTGTAATAGCAGTATCAATGCAAAGTTTATTCTCAGAATACGAAGACAAGATTGTGAAATTCCCCATATGTGGCATACACACAGAAGCTGGTGTAATAAAACCAAAATACCAGGCAAGTTTTTCTGTTGTGCTATATAACAAGATCACGGGATTGGAAGGCAAATAAAGGAAGTCACATTAGTCTTTGAGGATCAGTATCTGATGCCAACCACATGAAAGGCAGTATTCCTGCAAATTTGCCATCAGAGTATTTCTAGAAGGAACAAGGGGGATGTTAGTCATACAATGCATGGATCATCCTCTTGCCAGTTACAGTAGACCTGACCAGGAGTGCATAGACTGGAATACAATTTCCACTGACAAGATCCACACTATGCATCTCAGCCCCAAAAAAGTTGCCTAGGATCTGCTCTCCTGATGTGCTGGTCAACTCTGAACTCCAACAAAGTTAGCTCTACTACTGACAAGAAATACAAGCCAAACAAGCAAAAAACCTCAGCTTTTTCCCTCCCCATAAATGTGTACTGATTTTTTTACTGCTTTTAGTGCAGATGAGTGAATTTTAGTTATTTGACAATGCAGTGGTAATGCTGTTTCAATACTCCAGCTAGAAGAAATGACAACTACAAAAATTGGTTTTTGAAAAAACATTTATCACTTAACATTCACATTTTTAAACTGATACATAAAGTGCTATACAAAATATCATTAGAAATCTCTTGGGTTTGTTTATCCTGTCAGCACCTCTTTCCATCAAAGCACTAGCAAAACTTTCAGCCACTGTTCATGACATTAACAGGAACATAACTGAATTTGCAGTAAACTATTAAAATTGAAGGAACTTTCAGTTTAACTGTATAACTATCCCAAGAAACAATACCAAGCATATTGAGATCACACCACTGATCAGAAAATTCACATTTGGGGCAGCAAAGCACTGACATGAACAGCTGTCCTCAGATATTTCTTGTGTAACTGGATTTATACTGCTGACTAGAGAGTCTATAAATCAGTTTCTCCATAAAGTCATAGGTGCCAAATACAAATATTTTTCTTATAAACCCATTCTTGATCTTCTTATATTAGTATTGGACTTCTTAGCTACATTGTTGCTAAAATGATTTGCTCTTTTTTTCCTACAGAATTTGCCAAACCCACTGCTGGAATGCATCTGTATTATCCTCTTACCAGCAGAATTCCTGTAACATTCCCATTGACTTAATTGCAGTTTTTGGCCTGAAAAGATGACACGTTTGTGTGAATCTGTTAAAGCTGTCTAAGCGGGGACACTAGAAATGAAGTGCCCATGTGGCCCCTTTCATCAAGATCCAGACTGAATCCCCTTAGGAATGTGATGGCATTTCTTCTTGCTTTTCTCTAAAATCCTATTCTAAGCTGCTTTAAAGAAAAAAACCTCCAAAATCTGACAGAAATAGCCCAGAAACTTAAGTAAAGACAGCTGGAAAGATGAAAGAGTGATAATGTTTAGATGCAAACCAAGATACATGTTCCAGCAACTGGCAGGGCCTAAATCCTGTCCCAGAAATATGTGTCTTTTAATCTGCCATTAAAGGATACAGTGTTAGTGGGGAAATCTCAGAAACCACAACACAATTACATTGTTTTAAGTCTCTGCGTGGACAATATTACCTCTACTTGGAGAAAAACTGTTTTGGTATTTATATCCCTCAGCGTGATGCTTGTTACAGCAAATATTCTTTCTCATAGTAGGAAAAGAAAAACATTACAGGATACAACTGATTGTTTAGCAATAGTTTAAAGCCTTGATAGAAACTGCACACCATTAGTAGGTGAGCAGTTCAAATGCAGCAATGTTACACAAAAAAAAGCATACAGTCTTGCATTTTGTGTTAGATTCAAAATGCAGTTTATAGCTTCTCCATACCAATGTGACTCCTACTTTTGCCCTTGCTGCTAAAATGTGGGCAAAGTCCCATCTTATGGCAGAGGCAGTTCCTTTGACTTGTGACATTTAATGTCCTCCAATGTGCCAAAAACCCCGTTTAGAGTTTTCCCATTTCTCAGTGTTATGAGGCTCAGTCAAAAAACTAATTAATGGTTAAAAATTAAAGATCCTAAATTATGGTTGGACTAAATGATCTCAAAGATCTTTTCCAACCTAAATGATTCTATTACCTTACAATACTGTAAGATGCATAGATGACTGTGTCTCTGCTATATCTACATGCTGTGTTTCCAACATATTTCTGGACATCATGTAAATTCTTAATTTGCTAAAGCTTCAGTCGCCACAGTAGCTTCCTTACCTGCACAGATCTTCCCGTCATAGATCTCGCACACCCAGTCTTGGCACTCGCACAGCGGCCCATAGTATTTGCCGGCCTCCGTCACTTGGCAGATGCAGACCCCGCAGTCACACCTGCCCCTGCCGCTACACAGCAGGCCCCCCGGGACGCGGCACCGGAGCTCTGCCTCAGCACGGGGCAGGAGGCACAAAACAGGGCTGCCCAAGGAGCTCCTGAGAACAGCCAAGAGAAGAAGCTGTGGTCAGAGCCAGGTGCTACTGAGTAAACCACCCTGCTGCCACAGCTTCAGCCATTCCCCACAACATCGTTTTTAATGCCACAGCTTTGTTTATGGTTTCAAACTACCATTTTCCTGAAATGACTTGATTTTAACCCCTTTTATCAGAAATATCCTGGTTATCTGCAGTAATGCTTATATTGTATATTAATTATCATGTTAAACTGCATTAGGATCATCTCTTTTACACCTACCTGGTATGTATGCATGCGTATCTACACATACATATGAACTACTCATGTATAATTAGATTATCTGTTATAAAGCATTTTGGTCTGGATTATTCCAAAAGCTTTACAAAAGACAGAACTTCTAAGCAGCAAAACCAGAACATAGAATATCAAAAAGCAATTTATGGTTGATTCTACTAGAGTTATATTTGTGAAAATAATCATTTTGCAGCCTTCTGGTTGTCAGAGATATGGGATCTATGCTTTCATCTGAACAGAAAACAGCAGTAATCACTGATTTCCATGTACTAATTCAGTGGCTCTGATTTTATTAAATTCAGGAGAAAACACATGCAAGATCTGAGGATTTGCTGTTCTGCCATGCAGTAGTGTCATGCAGTGGAGATCAGGACTTGCAGGACATACACAAGGAGAATCAGACGTTGCCTCACCAGGATCAGGGTTGCAGAAAACAGAACAAAGAACAAGGCCAAGTGACAAGTGCCAAAAGCAGGTGTTCACCATGCTAGGGAATGCTGAGGACTGAGGTTGGTAGTATCCACACTCTTCAGACACTAGATTTTACAGGCTTAGGATAGAAGAGCTGCTGACTATAAGCATAGGCAGGTGCTGGCAAAGACCTAAAGGAAAATAAGTCTCGTCATGCTACCACATTGAGACAGAGGAGCACACTCGGTTTGTGGTCATGCTGCCACTCTACTCAGCAGCAGAATTTGAAGGTTTGGGCATGAGCAGCCATCCCTGTCCAACTTTTCCCTCTTTAATGCATGAAAGTTCTCCATCTCAGACACAAAATACCTCACACCTGCACACCACTCTGCTTTCTCCACATCCAGACCTCCATCACACGTCCCCTAAGGTGGGTGATAACCCCCCAGGATCACTTCCCCAGTGCACTTACCGCAGGGCTGGGGGGGCGGCAGGCCGCAGACTGGGCAGGGAGCCCACCGACACTATCAGCAGCGCTAGTCCCAGCAGCCCCCGCGCATGCATCGTGCCGGCTGTGCTCCTGCTGCCTCCCTTGGATAGATGGACAGACAACGGATGGACAGATAGATGGACCGACGGAGCCACTGGGCGTGTGGAGAGCTGTGAGCTGGACAAGCCCAGCTCCAGGGCTGCTCCCCCCGTGCTGCAGTGACGGTGATTAGCTGCCTGGGAGCGGGATTTGGGCAGCGCTCTGGGAGGGAAGCCGGTGCCAAACCCTGAAGTTTACAGTCTAGGCAGGGAAGTAATTAGAAACAGTTGCGCAGCCAGATGGTTTATTTTGATGTTTTAAAAGTGGCCCGCACACAGATGTGAGCGAACTGTCTCAGTCTCAAAGTGCAGGCACCGTAAATATTTGAGGTATGCGTATCCCCACGTCCTTTGACAGATGGTTGTTTGGGATGTGCCCTGTAAGGCAACAGGGAAAGCTGTACAGCAGAGTGGTTGGGACTGATGCTCCCCTGCAGCCCTAAGTTGAGCAACAGTGCAGCAAATCCAGGTCACGGGCTGGCACCAGGCTGGGTGAGCATCAGTGTATAAACATCAGCAGTGAGCTGATGCCCAGCAGCTCATTAACACACATAGCACAGTGCTTCAGAGCACCAGCATGAGAGTTTAGAAGTGGCTTAAAACTAACCTAAAAGAAGGGAGATACATACCAAATGAGTGAAATTTGGCAGGAATGACCATGTGCATTTCTTTGGGAGTTTTGTGAGCAGAGGGTTCAAAACGTCTCTCCTGTGAGGAGAGTCCAAGAGCTGGGACTGCTCAGCCCGGTGAAGAGGAGGCTCAGGGACATCTCATCAGTGCCTATAAGTACCTGAAGGGAGGGTGCACAGGGGATGCAGCCAGGCTCTTCTCAGTGGTGCCCCGTGCCAAGACAAGAGGCCATGGACATAAACTGTAGCCCAGGAGGCTCCCTCTGAGCACCAGGAGCAGTGCTGCACTGTGCAGGTGCCTGAGCACTGGCACAGGCTGCCCAGAGGCTGTGGCATCTCCTCCCTGGAGCTCTCCAGAATCTGCCTGGCCATGGGCCTGGGCACCCTGCTCTGGGTGGTGCTGCTGGAGCACAGGCTAAAACAGGTAGGTCCAGAGCTCTCTGTCAGCCTCAGCCACCCTGTGAGTCCATGGTTGTCCTGGGGAATTGCTGACTGTCTGATACATACCTGTGATGGAAAGCTCTTGAGAAAGAAAACAAACTTCCACCACCTAAGATGGTACAGCATAGTTGTCCTTACCTACACATCCACATAAGCAGTTTTGAAGCAGACAGTTCATGGAAGATTTAATTGGTTCCAGAGGGTGTTCTGTAGGCCAAATTCTTCAGTAGCTTTCACAAAATGAATAACTTTTGTTTTATTCTCATGTTATATATCTGGAATAGCACAGATTATACTGTTCTAGAAAACCTAAAAATTATGTTAAAAATCTTACAGATACTGCCTTTTCCAAAAGTGTAATTGGATTTAACATATTGAATTCAAGTGTACAGGTCCCAAGATTCCTGCTAACATAAGTAGTTCTGCCAGTGATCTTTCTGTGAACAGTAAATCAATCAATTGACTTGGCTCTATTGGTCTTATAGACGCCAAAAAACCTTTTTTAAGTCCAGTTTGGGGCCTATAAGGTCCAATTTTCAGAATAGCACCCTTTCAATTTGAAATATGTACTTTCACTGAAACACAAAAGAATAGACAGGAAGAAAATCTGTTCTGTCACAATATACGAGGGCTGCTCCAAAAGTAATGCCTCCTATTTTATTATGTTGGCCCACAATATGAGAGGCAGGTGGTGGAGATATGGCAGTAGAGATTGAACAGTCCCACCAATATTCCATTACATTTTATTGCCATGCAACAAATGGCAGCAGAGGAGCAATCTGACAGAATGGCATCTGACATGGAAGTGCATATGAAGCAAAGGTGCAGAACTGAATTCTTCCATGCAAAAAAAAAAAAAAAAAAAAAAAAAAATGGCACCTATTGACATTCATCGCCATTTGGTGAACTTTTATGGAGACCAAACAGTAGATGTCAGCACAGTGAGAAAGTGGGTGGTGCATTTCAGCAATGGCGACAGAAATGTGAAGAACAAGCCACATTCCCGTCAGCAATGCACAGCTGTTACACCATGAAATGAAGAGAATCTGCACAAATCAGCTATTGGTGGTGACAGTGTCGAAAAATAGTATTTTTTATCTGAGAATTTGCTCTATCAGACAGTGATATTATAATTTTTATCTGTTGTAGTTCTCACAGAAATAAATAGGAGGCATTACTTTTGAAGCAACCCATGTACATTCTTATTCCCTGAAGATATTAAACTAAACTTGATTCCAATGGGCTATTGAAACATAAGAACTTTGCCTTTTTTTAACATACTACCTTGAAGTTGTGGAGTTTAAAACTTTGCTATCTACTTGTACTGCACATAATTCTGTCCTGCAGCATGAGCTACACGAGCCTTCCTATTTAGAAGGAAAAACACTTTACAGTCCTGCATCTAGCTGCTGCATGTTGTAAACTAAATATCTAACAGTTTTTCTGCCCTTTATAAATATTATTTTCCATTGCAAAATTTTCTCATGCAACCAGTAAAATTCTGATATTAAGACTGACCTATAGGTTTCAGTCTTCTAAATATCTATCACTGCACTAAGCTCTTGCATTTGACTTTGATGGATCTAGTGAAAAGGTAAGTAAATTGACAGGCCTCTACCTTTGACAATCCTTGAATGCTGAAGTCCATGCTTAATACAGCATTGTGTTCTGTGCAGTTGTTTTTCAAATTTATTTGAAGTGCTACAATCAATAAATAATAATAATAATAGAAATCCTAAGACCTCTAAGTTCAAAAAGGCAGCAGTTTTAGGAGCGGTGTAATTGTCAGAAATTGTACTGCTAGAAGTCTGGAGTATGAGTCAAATAATAGAAAGCTCTGCATTTTAAATGATAGTAATTCCCTTTTGGCACTAAATTTATCTTTAATCCACACACTAAAATGTTGCCATCTGTTCATCCTTCTCCTTTTTTCCTGTGCAGTCTGGTGGTGATACGTGTCTGCAAAATCTTTGAGCAGTCTGCAAACTGTAACTTCAAATGTACGAGGAGAAAACATCTGTCATGATATGTTGACCTTATCGCTTCATTATTTTTTGTTTATTTACATTTGTTGGGGTTTTAAGTAACACCTACGTTTTGGCTGTGGACCTTCTGAATTTTGAGAAGGCACAGTTACACAGCTCAAGAGTGGACTATTTCAAATGTGCACCCAGAGCTTAAGTTTAGTAGTTGTTTCCGTATGTACTTCCCTCTAATACAATACCTCAGTGCTTCTTCACTGGATTTTATCTTTTGCTTGGATCTATTACTTACTTATTTAAGCTTAGAATGTTTGTGTGCATGCATACATACTTATGCACATATGTACACTATATGGTCTAAGAGGATTTTTATCAATTTAAAAGGAGACAGTCTCTTTCTAAATGAGAACCTGACATGCAAACTTGAGGACTGCTCAGTACTTTTCAGCCACTCCTGGACATAATCATAAAGAGCTTTGTTCTCCGCTAGATAACGTACACCAACACAAAGTAGTGCTCATAAAATGCTACTTTTTCTACATATTGGAGTTTCAGACTGAGGCTTCAGACCTGTAGGTGCTTGGTAGATGTACACTTAATGTGTCATTATGTCATCACCTGCAGAGGCGGTAGAGAAGTGGAGAAGAGAAATTCAACACAATACCAAGAAGGAGGAGGAAATGGGACATATACTACTAATATTGAACAGCCTTCTGAAAAGTTGGCAATAGATTTAAGTAACACTTGTCATTCAAGAAATGTCTTCAAATAAAGATGTGGAATCAAGAAAATTGATGGTGCTAAACATCTTACGTCCGAACCTCAGTTTAAGTACATCTCTATTAGTGCTCTCATTAAAAACTTGCAGGATTTGGTATGGTGAGAGACTGGGATAAATCTTTCTCCTGCAATTTTATTCACGAGGAGAAGAACAAGTAGTGTAATTTCCTGTCCAAACTAGTGATGGCTATTTTGTGGTTTCATAGCCTTCTGAACTGTCCTGGGCAGCTGGCTTTAGGCAACTCTGCTTTGAGCAGGAGTTCAGACCAAATGATCTCCAAAAGTCCCTTCCAACCTCAACTATTCTGCGATTCTGTGACTCTGATTACACGCTGTGGTGCTAAACCAGATTTGATTTGGTGCAGGGAAGCAGATGGACTCTTCTTACTCTTTTATTACGGCCTCATAGTGGCCAGCTTAATTTTCCTGTCTCTTTAATTAAGGCATTTGGTTTGCAAACCAAAATTCCATGCTATTTTTAAGGACTTTTTTTCTATAAAACAAAACACAGAAAACCTAGTGAAGAGCCCAAGCTTAAAAATATAACTGGAGACCACCAAAACTTGTCAAATAATCTACCGGGTTTCCATGGAGCCCAATATAGTAACACAACCAGTTTTTGTATGAAGAGACATTGCAGAGGCATTCATTTACATAGCAATTTTCTAAAATTAAACAGAAGTTGAAAACCCCACAACTTATTATTTTTCTATAAAACCTGGAATGAGGAGACTTGGAAGCTCCCAGTGATTCTGCATCACTTCTGTCACAGACGCATAATCCCCAAACTAGATATCTCTAAAGATCTAACTTGTGACAAGCTGTTTTAGCACCTGCAGACCAAAACACTTGACAGAGGTAACTCAAGTCTATCTAAATTAAACAGTTTGGAAATGCACACAACTGTTGAGATTTGTCGCTGTGCTAACCGATGGCAGCAGAGTTGTACAGAGCAGAAAACCTTGTATTCTTTTTGCTGACATGACATGGAATCTGGGACAGCTGATGTATCACACAGGGAATAGAAATAGCTTTTGGAGCTATAGGATCAAGGTTAGAACAAGATTAAAGCTGAGCTGGCCTGAATGTAGCTGGCCTGGATAGTAGTGAATATAAGTTATCCAAATAGTTCACATGCCAACATTAATCAAGAGGTTATTGTTTTATACCCTAGTGTAAAGCCTTAGCTTACACTTTCAGGTCTCAGTCAAAACTTTAAATAGTAGGTAGGTTTTTGTTTGTTTAATATTTACTAGTTAATTCCTCCAAATGGCAATACTACCCTTCCTATACAGAGGCCTTAAGGCAGCATGAGATTTTTAAGCATGAGGTTCCAAGGCGGCTCAGAATGCCAGCAATAGCAGTATGTTTTTAAAAACCTACTATCATGTTCTTAACCATTTAGCACTCAGTTTGGAAAGAGAGTCAAGTTCTGGTACTATCCATGTTAACAGTATCATTGGAGAGGCCAAGAAAGGACATAAATGGGCATGACATTTTTCAACATAAAACCTCACTCTGCCAAAATACGCTCTATTTTTCAAAGGGACAATGCCACTTGCTGCCTGGGAATCTTGAAAAATCTAAAATAGTGGCAGATACAATAAAAACAAAGAATGCTTATGATTTTGTGTGTTTTTAACTTGTTACAAGAGTGATTTGAAATGAAAGATCATTCTTATCTCTGTAAGTGAGGATTTGTTCCTAGGGACGGTACATTTCAAAAATGAACATTGCTGACTTTTAGAGGCATAAAAGCATTAATTCAGGTTTAATGTCCAAGTTGAACATATGCACACCAGATTTTCCAGGCCACAGCAACCCCTCTCATATAGTTTCAGTGCTCTGTCTTCCATTGATTCTGCTGCTTGTTTTGAATCAAAAATGAAGAAGACAGAAATAAAGAGGAGGGGGTGACCATTATTGCCCCTATTATCATTTTTTTTAATTTTAATGCCCCCTATACCATTTTTTAAAGGTAACACACATACATACACATTTAGTTGTAGATTTAGGACCCTGCTTAATATCTGGAAATTTTAAAATCTTACTCTGTGTCCCTTATTCCAGTCCTCCAGTGTTGACACTAATCACAGAACAGCAGTTTTACAATCCATCCCCATCAAAATCTCATGAATACTAGCCTACCTTCTCTTGCACTCATCAGTCTGAAGTTGTTATGTGATGATTTTTGTTATGGTCATATGCTTCCGAGTGAAGGCACTTCTCATCCTGAGCCATACCAAGCAGGCAGCTGGAAGAATGCTGGGCTGTTGGACCAGTTTTAATCAGGCAGAGTCCTGTTACTGTGATGCTGCTCCGCATGTGCTGAGCAGAACTTCAGATTTCTGGAGAATTTTGTGTTCACAGCCATTAAGATGACTAAGGGCTTTGGATGCCTCTGGGCCAGACAGCAACTTTTTGACTCCTATCCCATGCCTAGATGATTAAATCTTCCTTTGGGTCTGATGTTTAATTCTGAATTCCTAAATGATATTTTATGACCTTTTTTAAAAGCTCAACCATCATTCCAAATTGAATATTTCATGAATTCTTTCACTCATTACAGAATAGCTGAAATCAGATCAAGCAGTGAGTTCTTTTCTAAGTGGTTAATCAAATTCCAACAATAGCATTTCCATTAAGCTCAGCTCTATGGGATGTTTTAATATTTTTTTTTCCATTCTCTTCAACTCCTTAATAGACATATATGGATGGCGAGAACAAGTACAAATAAAGCTCAAATACATTCAAAATAAAAGTCCATAATTTCATTATTAATAATGTGCCTCTTCCTATTCTCAAATACACAAAATGCATATACTGCTATGGAAGCACGTATTTACGTATATATTAGCAAAGGAGAGAGTAGCAATTGAGTTCTATCAAATAGAAGAGTGGGTGCCTAGAATTAGAGCTTTCCTTTTTTAACTGTTGATCTTTCTCACTGAAAATGAGGAAGATGAGAGATTCATTACTTGCCTGCTTTGGTACAACCTAGAAACCCACTACTTTCATTCCAAAAAAAAAAAAAAACAAAAACAAAAAAACAAACAAATGAACAAACAAACAAACAAAAAACACAGGCCTTGAGAGCTATCCAACAAAACACACAAAATCATGCTTTGCATTCACCCTTTTTCTTCAGGACCTACTGAGTGAGCAGGACTAGAAAGTGTGATTTGTAATCACCTTTTATGATGGAAGCTCTTATTGTGTTTGCAGATCAGTTACAGAAAGTAACTTGATAGGAAAGGGTGAGAATTCTGCTCTTGAATTCTTAGTATCAGTCTTTTGGAATCATCTATAGTTTGCTTTTATTTGAAAGTTTCCTCATGGCCAGTTTCAACCACATGCTGGAGCTTGAGGAATGAATAAAATTTGTTTTTCTATTCTAGGTTTAGAGAGAGGAAAGGTAAATTGTTATGGAGATCTATCTTTCCTCTTATTTTACATTATAAAGTTCCACTTAACACCAAAATTCAGTCCTTATCTGTCTGTTTTTGGCTTGCTCAATGGGAATTTTCTAAATCAGAATAAAGCCAAACTATAGCCTTAAACATAAAACAACTGATACTTGTTGCAAAATTATATCAGCCATTGTATAAATATCTGTTTTCCACTTTATACACATATACATGATATGTGCAACTTAAGTTCTAAAGTATTCATAATTGCTCTGCCTGTGGCAATTATCAACGTAAATTTGTGATGAAATGCCAAATCAAGAAATAGCTTTTCCTGGCAAGTAATAGATCTCAGTTACCTCCACAGCTCTTCACAACTCTTGTGACAGGACTAGGAGAAATGGTTCCAAACTAAATGAAGGGAGATTTAGACTGATATGAGGAAAAAGTTTTTTACAATAAGGGTGTTGAAAAATTGGAACAGTTTGCTCAGAGTGGCGATGGATGCTCGATTCATGAAGACATTTAAGGTCAGGCTGGAGGGGGCTCTGAGCAACCTGATCTACCTGTACATGTCCTTGTTCATTGCAGGGGGTTGGATTAATCGACCTTTAAGGTTCTCTTCCAACTCAAACAATTCTATGATTCTATGATTCAATAAATGAAAGACACCACTGTTTTTCCCTTGCTCACAGAAAGCACACCAAAGTATCAAGGGTTAAATCATTTTACCAGCATTATCACCACCTGATGCAGGTCATGTTCACGGACAGACAATGGAAGAGAATCCAACCCTGTACTGAAGTACTGGTCTGTCTCTATTAGTAGCCTAATAGAGAGTTCACAGAAGCTGCACAGGGGTATGGAGGGCAAAATGTAACAGTTACAAGATATAGTAGGAGGTAAAAGCAGAAGTGTGAAATAAGTTAAGGAAGATGTGAATACACTAGAGCTCAGGTTCATTTGCAGGACAACCAAGATGGTTCAGCAGATTGGCCAGACCAGATGACCTCCTAAGATCCTTACTAAACTGAATTGTTCTATCATGTGTCATTTTTCACTGGCCAGTATATCCACTGAAAAGCAGCTGTATGAAATCACATCTGCTTTGCATATGCTGGCTTCTTTTGCTTAGATGTAGCTTTAAAGTTTCACTCTTTGCAACTGTCACTTCTCATTCAAGTGATGCTATCATCAACAGCATAACGCTCCCTAGAAACTTATTCCAACTAGTAAAATATAATTGCGGAGGAAAATGATTAAGAGTATTAAGAGTATTACTTGTAAACACATTTATTTCTAAACTGATTTGCTTACCTTTTTCTTCTTTTTTTTTCTTTTCTGTATCAGCTGGTTGTTTACTATTAGAGACACTAGTTCTGCGAACACTATAATTAGGTACTCAAATTCACTGGAATTGCTAATGCTGTTAGCACAGGACACAAGCACTGACAGAACTGCATCCATAAACTGCAGGCCAGACCCCTGACAGGCTTATTAGCTTTTCGTTGTAATGGTCACATAGATACAATCTAACAGAACTTAATGCAATTTATGCCATACGTTTCCCTTCTGTTTTCTGTGGTATTTTGCTAGGGGTTTCATTTTTCAAATCCTATTCCACATCTTTAACGCTATCATAGCAACTGCATTTGCAGGATTATCTCTTTGATTTTGCTAATTTTACAGGCTCAGGAGGCTATCAACTGGAATCATTTCAAGAGAAAGTATAATTTATTGAAATTCACTTTTTTTAATTTCTTTTTCTCCCAAGAAGATAAAAATGCAGATTGGAATGTGGTGACAGAGGTAGTTTTCCAAGTATTTATTTAAGGTATTCCTTTACAACAGGTGCTGTCAGGCTCTCTCTTCATTCATTCACTTGTAGCTATTTTAAGTCTCAATGAGCTGGTACACGCACTCCAAAGAGCACCCCATACGCTCAGACTGCTGCTGGGGGCCGAGGTGCGGCACCAGCAGTGACAGCTGCCCCAGATGTGCCACCCCGGGATGCGCTCCCAGGGCTGCGTTCTGCTTCCTCGCTGCGTGATGGCTCTGCGTGAAGGCATCGGTGGCCTCAGCTCACCCTGCGGCTCCCAAACCACTGAGCTCCGCGCCTCCTAAATCCGGAGGATTCAGAACCTGGGGTGAATTTTTTGCGCTATTTTTTTGGCCCGGCTGTGCGTATGTTGCGCGGGGTTGGCCCCGTCCCCTCCTCGGCCGCTCCTCGGGGCTCGCAGGCCGCCCCACCCGCCGCCGTTGCCGAGAGACCGAGGGCGGCCGCCCGGCTCCACTCCGCTCCGCTCCCCCCGCTCCGCCGCCGAAACACCGCTAGCACCTCACACACCCGCGGGGGCCGGGGCTGGCCCCTCCCGAGCGCGCCATGAAGGCGGATGCTGGCGGTAGGTTGGAGGCATCGGGCGCGGCTCGCAGTGCGGCGCTGGCTCGGTACAGTGACCCCCGGCTCCTCCCCGCTCTATCCCCGGCCCCCCGCGCACCCAGCGCCGCTGACCGCCGCCGCGCTCCCTAGGCCGCCGGCGGAACGCGCGACGAGAGGCCCGGCCGAGGCTCCGCGGATCGCCGGGGCCCCGTTCTGCCGAGCCCCGCGGTGGGAGGGGGCCAGCGCTGGGGCGGAGTGGGAGGGCAGCTGCTCGCCGTCGGCCTGCGGGGCGGGAATGTGTCCGGGGCCTGGGTGCCGGCATTGTGCAGGCCGGGTGCTCGGTTATCGCCGAGCCCGGCGTGGGGCCCGCTCTGCTAGGCTTCGTCAGTTGCCGGGTGCGAGGTGGATGGAGAGAGGCTGAGCTGAAGCGTGTCTCCCTGCAGTCAGTGGTCGGTGTCTGGGGTCTACACTGGTCCAGTGGAGAAAGGCGTACTTGGGGTTTCGTGTTCACATCTTTTTGTTTTAGCTCTCCTGACATCAAAGGCATGTTTCTAGGAAGAGCTTTCCGATGGCCTTTAGGTATCCATCAACCTTTAAGTTAGCTGTGATTTCTTCAGCTGTATTGTTGCATTCTTAGTCTCTCACCAAGAAAATATTCACAGTGACATAATGCTATCTAAATGCTCTTTGTTTTTTGATGTGACATCTCAACTTCCCGTTTCATTTTCCCTCTATTTCTTTCCTTCTACAGCCACCATATCTCTCCAACCCCCTAAGCGACCAAAAAAGAAATAATACATATTAACAATGAACTATTCTTTGCTGTGCAAATCACAAAATTAAGAAACATCATTGGATAGATTAAAAAAAACATCTTCTTTGAGCTGGTCTATCAGGCTGCTAGAAGGCTGCTGCAAGTCCATGAGTGTACCTCTATGAACATTTAGGAACAGCCGAGGGAATACTTTAATTGCTTCAGCTAGGTGCATTGTTTTTAAAATGAAATTTTAAAGCCATAGCAATCAACAGTATTGAAGAATAGACTCATGGTCGTTTTGTTTGTTATATCTTTTTATTTTATTCTGAAGTTCGGTCCGTCAAAGTTCATTCACATTTGAGATACACCTGGAAATACTAGTTTCTAACATCCAAACTGTTTTAGCTTCTTCCTTTTGGACACTGATGTCACCATAAGCATCATGTGGAGCTGTGTGGCATTCATTCCAACCCATGTCTTGAACCATGTAGGTTTTCAGGCCTTCAACCTTCCTCCCAAGAAAGTAGTACCAAGCTTTGTTACAGGAGGTGTTGGGCTACAAGACCAAACTCAGGAAGAAGTGGGAAGTCAATGATTTTCCAGGATGAGAATGCCTTCTAGGATGTGTACCATGATGAGATAGAACTGTCAGTGGCTTCTGGAATTTGGGATTCCTCTCCATGTTATTGAGGAATTCAGGCAGTTGAAAACAAGATTTGTGATGTGTTTATGAGTAAAATAGAGGCGATGCATTCGTGAAATCAACTTATTTTTACTGTGTTACCAATACAGTACTTCCATAGTTTGAGAATGACATGGTTTTCCCCTAGGTATTGAGCTTGAAATCTTTTTGGAAGTAAAGAGCAAAATCAGCCTAATACACACATTATGAGTTGAATGACATTTTAATTCCTTTTTGGTCCTTCTCTCTCTTTTTTTTTACCACTGTATGAAGTTTCCTGTGTCAGGTTAAATACTGGTAATTGTCTTGTCTTGGGAGACACTATCTCCGGTCTATGGTTTCAAACTGTCTTGTTTCTACTGGTTTATTTATTTCCCCTTCCTTTATTTTCTCTGATCTATCTGTGATATATTCATCCTTCATCCTTTTTTCCCCACTGTGAGGATACTCAAGCAGTTGAACAAGATGCCCAAAGAAACTGTGCAGTCTCCATCCTTGGTGGTTTTCAGGGCCGTACAAATATGGTCTGACATCACACTTGACCATGCTTGAGCAGGAGATTAGACTAGAGACACTGTGAATCCTTCCAACCTGATTTAGCCTGTGATGTTGTGGTTTCTTCCTTCCATTTAATTTTTTTCCCCAAAATAAAACCCTCACAACTTTGCCCTTTTATTCCTGGGGCATGACATTCAGTCACTGTGTTTATGAAGATGGCAATACATTTCCAAAGTTTGTGGCTGCAACATGCAAGAACTCTGTTGCAGCAGTGAGATCGAGTATCACAGGTCAATTTGTTTGTCATAAAGAAAAGATAAGAAGAGGGAAGAGTCTTGACCTTATTTTAAGAATTTCGAGTTTAAAATACACAAGTGTTGGGTGTTTTTCAGGGAATTCCTGAAATGATGGAAAGAAAAGAATTTGGAAAGGGAAAATCATTCCGTTTTTTTTTTAAATAATTACTTTAGCAAAAATTGTAACAATGCTGAAAGAATTAATCACTACTTATTATATTTTTAATGTATTTTAATTTAAATTGTGAAAAGATGTGTATACAAGGTTGTAGGCTCCATAGCGTGTAATTAGTGGTACAACAAAATCCCAACAACATTAAAATAATCACTTAAGCAGGCATGCTGCCAGCCTTCTTCCTACAGAGAAAAACTCCTTTCCACCCCTTCATCATACTGGGAAGGGAGCCCTCAGGCCTTCTTTTAAAATCCTGCAAAATGTATCTCCTGCAACATTCATAGGAGATTATGAAATGTGGGCTGCTTTAAAAAGGATGGGTTGCTCCCTGAACCCTCTCGAAGAATGACTTGCTACAGAGCTACAATGCAATTTCCATCTAGAGAAGAACAGACCACAAAAGCAAATCCCAGACCATAGCTCTTATATTTTTTTTCTAGTATAACTCTTTACAGCTCATTGCTGCATTTCTTCATCAGCTTTGGCCCTCAAGGGTATTCATACAGACTAGACTGCAGTAGACTAATTTTAGGACAGCAAGTGATAGGTGGGTGGTCTGCACTTGAAGTGAACATTTGAAACAATCTAGCTGTTAAATCATGCTGTGGATCCATAGAGGGAATATACTGCCATCAGTATAATCTCTACATGTAACTTCTGTGCCACCAGTGGCCATCATTACAACCACAGCGTTTGAAATATCATCTTCAGTTTTGTTTTTGTTTTTATTTAAAGTGGTTTCTTAATTAAAAAATGTGAAAATGCAACACTTTTATACAAAATTATGATGGTCATTTTCTAGGTGGATAAGTGTAGGTTCTCCAGAATTGTGTCTTCTAGTTGTTGGAAGGCTTCCTGTGAAAGGAACTCGTCACATGACATGGTGTAACAGTAATGGTAGCCTTACATCTTGTTCGTGTGAGGTCTGCATTTATATGCAATTTGATATTTGATTCTGCCTGCTGAGTGGTCTGAATCATTTTGGTTATGAAAATAAAGGAAGAACTTAAATTTAAGAATCAAATATGGCATGAGCATTGTCCTTAGCCAGAAACAACACAGGAAACATGTCAGGAGGAAAGAACCTAGACGCCTGCTTTTTTTCAGGCTAAATTCTTTAGGTGCAACACTGGCAGCCTTAAGCCAGTATTAAACTTTCCTTGATTGTTGAACCCCATCGTGATAGTTTTGGTCCGGAGATCTATTAGTGGGCTCAAGCTGTCATTTCTTTCTTACCTGTATCCAAATGATGTGAAATTGTGAATGAAAGTGGTTTTTCAGATATTTCCTTCAATATAGCCTTTTAAAAAAATATTATTATTTTATTTTTATTTTTTGTGAAGAATCTTGTTTGGTTTTAATAAATACTGACATGTCGTCATCTGTTAGCAGTCTGTTGCATGTAAAATAATGAGGAAGTTTTTTGGTACAATTCATCACACTGAATAATAATAGCACACAAAGATAAAAATCATGGACATAAGCTTTTCTTTGAAACTAGTTATGAGTTAATAACATCCATTGTGTCGTGTGTCATCTGATTATATCCTTTGGAATTCTGTCTTTACCCTTCTAAACTTAAGTGTATCTGTGTCATCATGTATGTAATTTTCTCACTTCAAATGTTCTGGTACATGAAAACAAATCTTGAGATATCTTGCACATTCAACTGTGCCCAAAAGTAGGGATGGAGGGAAAAGCTAGTGGAGGAACAGGGACAATTTGCTAGGAGGGAAAGAAGATGACTATGGAAAGAAGGAAAACGTCTACGTTTCCTTTAACCATATAATGCGTAGTACGGATAAGAACAATTTCTTCCTTCTTCCTGTGCATTTTTTGTTTATTTGTTTGTTTTTAACATAATATGGAAAGAATGTTTTATCATCATGCCATATGTATGAGTGTTGATATCCTCTTCCTGTCGTCCATTTTATATTTGGCAGATTTTAGCTTCTATAGATAGTAAGAAGTTAAAAGATAAGATAAGTTAAAAGATTAAAGATTCTCTTACAAGTTTAAGTGAACTCTGTGTGTTCTGATTCTGGGAAGAGTTGAATTGTAACTCACATCTTCAGACAAGAGAGAATTTGCATTGAAGAGAGTTCTTCCAAATGGCCAGCCATGGGAGGACCTTCAGGCAGTGCTCTAGGTGACAATGTTAACAAACTGTGAGACAGAAATATGTTGGAAACCAGACATTGCTGATTCCAAGGATTTGTCTGATTTTTGAACTCTCTCCATAAATCTTAGATAGGAATATCTGCTTTATTTTTCTATTTATTTTGTGTGAAGTCATTTTTCATCTGCTTTCTTTCTATCAGAACATTTATAAGCACATTTCCCTGAGTTTGTAGTAGGAACTGCTTGAGCAGAATATGCTATATACAGCAAACTTTTTTTTGTAAGCAAGACACAGAGTTCTCAGGTTTTGATGTTGGGTAGGATCAGCTACTTTTTTTAATTTGTCTTTTGATTTTTGTAGGAAGTGCAAACTTCCATCAGCAGAAGTGTCTTACGGTTAGTGTGGATATCACAAACTAGGATTAAACCCTCTGCAACTTTTTCTTTACCTACATGCACAGTCAGTTTTAAATTTACCAATTATTGTGTTAGTATAGTTTCATTTCAGCAGAAGCTGCAAATTTAGTGTAATGCTGATAAATCTAGTGTATTATTAAACTTAGTTCTCAGGTGGTGTAAAAGGTTGTTCATGAGGAGAGAGGGAGAACAGGCTGACCAAATGGATCAGAAAGGGCACAGCGAGTGAATCATATTCTGTTTTGTTCTCTTTCTTTAATTTGTTTTTCTTTCTAAAAATAGAGGAGATTTTCAAAAGCAAACAGGCTTCATTCCTGCCTGAGAAGGTTGGCATCTGTGCTACAGATTTTCATTGCTATTGTAAAGAAAATGCTCCAAAGAAGTCTGAAGTGGATATAGCCCCAGAATTCTGTGGTGTTTTCTTGTCCCAAAACCTGTTTTTTCCCTGCACCCAGTATTTCTTAAAAAGTCTAGAGCTAGAAATATATCCTAGAGAATTTATTAGGCCTTTCATGTTAATAACAGGTTGTGATCAAAGAAGGACCTAATGATGTACGTCGGAATCAATGTGGGAACTGCAGGGGTGGATTTATAGTCAGGGTTTGGGAGAACTGCAGCCTCCCCATTAGCACAGCTTGGTGTGGTGCTCACTGCATGGTGCATGCTGGAAGGAGTTCCTGCACAGCTCCCTTCCTCCCATTCATCTTTCTGTTAGTTCACCCTTACAGGAAAAGGTGCAAAATGGATTGCAGTCCAAGAGTTAAAACAAGATGTTCTTATATTCCGTGAATATTTCCTCTCTTCTGTTGGATTTATATGCATGGCAGTTTATTAATTCAAGGCCACTTATTAAAAAGAAGAATTCTGATCCCTTTAGTTACAACATTTAAGTATGTGAACTGAATCCATTATTCACATCTAAAGTTCATGTATCCAATAAAGAAATAAACAAACAAACAAATAAAGGTGTCACTTGGTATAAAGGTAGATGGGGATTTCTGTAGAAGGATATGGCTCATCTTCCTGCCTATTTATTGATAAGTGTATTCTTAAGAGTACACTAGGAAACGCAGAAATGGTAAGTATAAAATTAATATTTTATTGGTTGATTAACTTTTAAGTAAGTTTGCAAAGAAACATACGTGCAGGAAACATTTTAGGAAGTGTTATTTTTTCCTTCTAAGGTCTTGAGAACTGCAGCTTCGAATAAATTGCAGTAAACTTATTATTGTGCTAAATGTAGCCTTTTTAAGATTTCATGACGTCAAAAAAATACACCATTTCCAAGGCTTCATGTATTTCCAGCTACACTTGGTTTAAGCAGAGAAAATAGGTTATTATATTAGGCTTGGAAACAAATAGGAGAAAGAAGGAAAAATTAGTAAAGAGAAAAAAGTAGCGATGTTATTTATGGGAAGGAAGTGGAAACATGAAGATTAAGCACGAGTTTTAAAAGAGCAGACAGCTTGTATGGATATGTTTGTATTGCAGCCTTCATTTGCTAGAGGAGGACTATAAATCTATTATTTTCATTTTACAATATCTGCATATATTTATTGTCAGCTTGTAAGTTTCACTTGTATGAGGTTACAGTGATTCACCGTCCAACATGAATAAAGATGTCAAAAGTTGTCCTTTATTTTGTACCTTTACATCATTTCTGTTTCTTAAAAAAGAAAAAGGACTAAAAACAAAACCACAAAACAAACAAAAACCCAACAACCCAGAACTGTATAATTTCAGCTCCTTCAGCTGAAGACCCTACATTGTTATGGTCTATGTAAACTGAGACCAATAGTCTAGACTTTTAACTAATGGTCCAGGTTTTTAACTGTTAGACAGCAAATATGAGAAAGATGCATATAAGATGCATATAGGCTAATCACACTGATCATATAGCTGTCATGATCAGGAGTTTCAGTTTACTAACAGCTATGAAGGAGAGTAATCCAAAAACCTCACAAAGGCTTTCAAGAAGGACTTTACATATGGAGAGACATAATTGGAAAAAGCACAAAGCACTCTTCTGAGAATGGAGCAAACCTGAAAAAGGAAAAATAGAGTAGGATAGACTCAGAGGGAGCTGGAAGAACATGATTTGGTGATGCTTGCCATATCAGTGAAAAGAAGAGTCAGCTGGGGGTGTACAGGTGCCAAGTGGATGAGAAGCAGCAACCGGTATGGTAAAAAGGCCAGTTGAGGCCAACTACACGAGCACTTCTGTAGTCTTGAACTCACTACTTCTTCCAGCTAATCAAGGACAGTTTCTTTGGCATTCCTGCTGCAGTCATCACCGTACCTCGTGATATTTGATGGACAACTTGTAGCTTTCTTGTATTTTGTATTAGTTAGTGCTGACAATCTTTTTGGAAGTGTAGTGTCATCTACAAGCCAGATTTGGTCCGGGGTAAAGGTCTATAACAAGGCCCAAGATCTTGCTTTCTCCTTCCCATTCACCTTCCTGAAAAACCATGGCTAAGGGATTGCATTTCATGAGACAGTTTTTGTGTAAGCCCTGTGCTCCCTTCTGGGTAGGCTGTGATTTCTTGGGAGAATGCATCATCATCTCTTTGTGTTGATTCAGATTTGGGGATGCATGGTGTCTGGGGGAAAGCTGATACTAATATCTAGGTTTCCTTTCTGCGCTTGTGGTGTGTAGTGGTTGCTGCTTGCATTGCTGAGGCCTGCAGAAGGCTCAGCCTCTGTGCCACCCCAGCAGGAATGTCCAAACCCTGCCTAATCTTGTGGAAACAGCACGTTTTGCTCTCTGCTCCCATGTATCAACATAAGCTCCAGAGACAGCCAACTCTCCCACTGTTAGCTTACTAACATTAAAGAAAAGTATTAGAAAAATGCGTGCTAATAGCAGAAGTACATAGCAAAAAGACTTTTTGATTTCAGTAAAGAACAATAACATCTGTTTGCTACTTAAGATCTCCTGTTTGCCTTCGGCTTATTGGGCTTTATCTTAGCCTAGTATAACAAATGGAAGTGTCACCATAAAATTAAATGGCTTCAGGTTAAATCCATCCAATGATTACTTTGGATTTAAGTTCACGGTAATAGCCGCCGTCACATATTGTTCTGAATTTTCTGCCAGTGCTGCTAGGTTTCTGGTAATTGAGCTGCATACTTTCAAATAAATTGGCATAAACTGAGAGTCATGTCACTGATTTATATAGGCAACGCTTTTTAATAAAATGAAGATCCTGTTAATAAATACAAAATCAGTTTGGCATGAAACCAAAATCTCACAACATCCTTGTTATGAAATTTAGAAAATGTGGGATAGATGAGTGGACGGTGAGGTGGGTTGAGAAATGGCTTACTGGCTGAGCTCAGAGGAGAGGGTTGTCATCAGCAGTGCAGAGTCCAGTTGGAGGCCTGTAACTAGCGGTGTTCCTAAGGGGTTGGTTCTGGGTCTGGTCTTGTTCAACATCTTCATCACTGACTTGATTGAAGGGATAGAGTCCACCCTCAGCAAGTTTGCTGATGATACAAAGCTGGGAGGATTGGCCAACACACCTGAAGGCTGTGTTACCATTCAACAAGACCTGGACAGACTGGAGAGTTGGGCAGAGAGGAACCGGATGAGGTTTAACAGAAGCAAGTGTAGAGTCTTGCACCTAGGGTGGAGTAACCGCATGCACCAGTACAGGTTGGGGATGACCTGCTGCAGAGGAGCTCTACAGAGAAGGACCTGGGTGTCCTGGTGGACAGCAGGTTGGCCATGAGCCAGCAGTGTGCCCTTGTGGACTAGAAGGCCAGTGGTATTCTGGGATGCAATAAAAAGTGTGTCCAGCAGATTGAGGGAGGTGATTCTCCCCCTCTACCCTGCTGTGATGAGGCCACATTTAGACTACTCTATCCAGTTCCGGGCTCTCCAGTTCAAAACCAACAGGGACACCCTAGAGGAAGTCCAGTGGAGGGCCACAAAGATAATTACGGGCCTGGAGCATCTCCCATGAGGAAAGGCTGGGTAATCTGGGTCTGTTCAGCCTGGGGAAAAGAAAACTGATAGGGGACCTGAAAAATGTTTATAAATATCTAAAGGGAGCTGGGAGGCAAATGGATGAGGCCAGGCTCTTCTTGGTGGTGTGTAGTGATAGCACAAGGAGTAACGGCCTAAAACTTGAACACAGGAAGTTCCGTACTAACGTTTGGAAGAATTTCTTTATAGTAAGGGTGAAGGAGCACTGGAGCAGGTTGCTCAGAGAGGTTGTGGAGTCTCCTTCTATGGAGATATTCAAGGCCCATGTGGACGCCTACCTGTGCGACCTATTGTATGGTACCTGCTTTAGCAGGGAGGTTGGACTCGATGATCCCTTGAGATCCCTTCCAACCTCTACGATTCTGTGATTCTGTGAAAATGCTTTAGATTAGTTATAAAACTGCTCAAAAGGGCATTATAAAATAGTTTTGGTGAATTAATATCTTTTCTCTTTTTTTCTCCCCAAGGACATTTCATGATCATAGATAACAAAAGTTAACTTCAGGATGCTGAAAAGGAAACAAAGTTCAAGGGTGGAAGCCCAGCCAGTTACAGATTTTGGTCCTGATGAATCTTTGTCAGACAATGCAGATATTCTGTGGATTAACAAGCCAGTAGGTATCTTTTTCCATAGTTATTAATTGTAAGTTAAATGCAACTTGTTGAAATATGACTTCTAAGAAAAGTTCTGAAATAGTAGCCATGAGAAAAGAAGACTGAGAGGGGATCTTATTAATGTTTATAAATACCTTAAGTGTAGGAGGCAAAGGGACATGGCCAACCTCTTTTCAGTGGTGTGTGGGGACAGGAAAAGGGGAAATGGCCATAAACTGGAACATAGGAAGTTCTGCAAAAATATGCAAAAGAGCTTCTTCATGGTGAGGGTGACAGAGCACTGGAACAGGCTGCCCAGGGAGGTTGTGGATTCTCCTTCTCTGGAGATATTCAAGATCCTCCTGACACCTACCCGTGCAGCCTGTTGTAGGGTGCCTACTTTGCAGGGGGGGTTGGACTCAGTGGTCCCTTCCAACCCCTACGATTCTGTGATTCTGTGATCTACTTATTCTGTGATCTACTGATTACTGTTTTACACAGCCATCTTTTCAATGTCTCTGTTTCCTACATATTTATTAAAAGTAGGAGTGAAGTTTGCAAAATGAGCTTTTGAAGAGAATGTCAAAAAGAGCATTTCATTGTTGAAGTGGTAGCGAGCAGTTGAAAGTTCTGATTTTCAAATCTCCTATTTTTACATCTCTCATGAATGTAAAAGTGTATTTAGACTGTTTATTTTCAAGTACAGCTCATATTTTTCTAGTATAATTTGACCTACAATGTGCCCGACGCAATAGGTTAGTGTAGAATTGTCTGGTGACTTGAAATGGGAGATTGTTTCATTAGGAACAGAACTATTAGCAGAATGCACAGGATTAAGAAAATGCCTTTGCCACATAAATATGGTTGTTAGGATTAGATCACTTACTTCAGCAATAAGTGTGCATCTGCGATTCCTATGTTATTTGAATGATTCATGGTTTTGTAGAGAAGGCGTTTTTGCGCTTCTCCTAAAGGAAAATAGAAAATTTTATTCTGTGAAAGCAGAAAGTAAAATATCCTAAAATAAATACCTGTTGTTGGTATGACTTTCATTTAACAAAACTATCGTGTCCATTGCATTATGGATTCCAGATCCATACTGCTTTGCTCCCAACTCTTAACACGTAAATCATTTACAACACCGATATATTAATTATTCATGGTAAATAATTTAAAAAAGAATGTTCACATTGAATTTTGTAATTAGCTCAAAATGGTATTGCAGGAATATAAGCATGGTTACTTACATGTGTTTCTCAGTGCACAGTATTCAGCTTTTTTCTTGTCATACTGCTAAAGTAGGTGCCTATTGCTCAGTATGTACAATATTAAAATTTTACTAAGGCAGACAAGAAGTTTATATATAAGCCAAACTTTACTGTTTATGTTATTTATTTTCAGTTCATACAAGGTTTAAAATGAGGTTTGTATAAAAGGGACATGAGACAATGCATCAGATGCCTTCCACTTTCAGATTATTAATTTATGCCTAGAATATACAAACAATAGAGGTATTCAGTTCAGGTCAAATATGATTACATTTAGGTGAGCATTAAATGAAATAAATGTTCTGGCCATTTCTTGATATCAGAAGGTGTGAACTGGTGTAAATGACTGTATAATTTTTTCTGCAGATTGGTGTAAAGTCACTTTTACATCTCAGGTTTTTTGTGTTTGGGTAATTTTTTGCTTGCTGAAGTGCCTTTTTTTCTTTTTTTTTCTGAAAGATTTGACCCTACCAACTCTGATTCATTACACTTGGCTGGCTTCAAGATGTTTCAGCGGTGTTTTGATTTAAAAGCAAAAAAAATAAAATCCAATACTAAACCCCTATACTGATACATTCTGCTTTCTCATTAGACCTCCCAGTGTGGTTGGCACTGAATACAGCCTTATTAATAATGACTGTTGTGAGACAGAGACCTAAGTAGTCTTAGAAATGAACTGTTCTCTGATAGAAACAAAACTTGTTTTGAACAAAAGTGTATCCTGATATAGAAGAAGTTGTTTTCTGTGACAGTCTTTTTCTATATTTATTCTGACGATTTTAATCCCTGTGCCTCTCAGTTCATTTTTGGAATTATGAACTGAAATAAAATCAATTCATCTAAAAAAAACCCCAAAAAATCAATTCACCTAAATGTGAAATTAAAATTTTCCACAGATATTTTCTTTTAATGTATTCACTCAATTTATAGCATCTAATAATGTCACATATTGTCAGCATATAAAGTGTGACAAGCTATCATTTGAAAATAAATAGGATTACAAAAGTAGAAAGGGGAGAATCTTTACTCTCGGTTTCCTGGCTCTTAATACTTGGTTTATGAATTATGCAACCTTCCATATTATGTAATTAATAACTTGTTTTGTATATTTCACAAAGTCAAGAGTGCTTACTTTCGAGATTAGGACCTTAAATATGTGTATTATGATGTAAAAGAAAACCACAAATGCGTGTTTACAAGAAGTGTCAGTACAAGTTAGAGAGGATAAATATTTGAGCTGGTTTTAAACATTAAAGCAACCTTGCGATGTCTTTTTTTCTTTTCCAGTGGGTGCACTCTTTATTACGAATCTGTGCCATCATCAGTGTTATTTCTGTTTGTATGAACACTCCAAAGACTTTTGAGCATTATCCTCCTCTCCAGTATGTGACATTTGCTCTTGACACTCTACTGATGTTTCTTTACACTGCAGAGATGATAGCAAAAATGCATATCCGTGGCATTGTTAAGGTAAGTATTTGAAAATTAACCTATATATGCTCAAGAAAATTGAGATGAATACATACCATTGACATCTGATCTTTCTTTCATAACTTCTCAGTTCCTTTTTCTATGAGTGTTCTTAGCTGCAAGCAACGCCATGGCATAGAAACAGAAAAGACAGATTGAGAAATATGTGACTCTACTGCATAGCTAATCTCCACCTAAATTTAATACCAACATTGATAATAATGGGTTTCTACTAAGAAATAGATAGTTTCATTGTATTAATTTAAAGAATGAAAAGCAAAATAAGCTGCATGTACATTAGCAATCATCTTCTGTAAATGTCTGGAGATGCATATATTGATATGGAACTTGGATTGCCTTCTCACAAGACTGGATATTTTGTTGTGTGGTTACTTTATTTAAATGAGAGAATTATGTCCTACTGTGAGCTGAATGAAAACATAATCTTGCTTTACTGTATTTTTTTCCTTAATAGAATGCATATTGGTAAACAAATGATTCTGTTATCATATATTTACTGTTGTTGCTGGACTAGTTTGTATTGGTAGGTATGATATGGGAGAACATTAACCTGCAGAATTTTTCAGTAGTCATCAATTTTTAGCATTATTTTACTGATTGTTTCTAGTCTTCAGTAAAAAATAAATAAATAAATACAAGTTTGTCTTATATTATAGTAAAGTACATCTGTGGTGCTTGTTAACAATACAATTTTGTCACTGCTGCAGAGAGCAGATAATCACTGTGTTATTCTTCCTTTCACTGCTGAAAGGTCTGGTGACTCCAGAGACAAGTTCTACTTAGCTCTTCAGTTTATTCTGAGTTTGTGGGTAGCACTTTTTGTTCGCTGCCAAACTGAGCTATTATGCCATCATATGTAATGAATTTTAATAGTAAAAGTTGGAGCATTATTAATATTAGTATTTAGGAAGCTACTGAAATAAGATGATTCTGATAAAATATTCTCATGTTATGTAAAGCCAAAGTAATCCTCTGTGAAGTGGTATTTCTGGCTGCAAGCTATGTTTGCTTATTCAGAGATATCTATTAGGCAGGTGGTTATGAGGACACAAAAGCTCACAAATGGGGAATTAGTGACCAGTATGAGCATTTGAACAGTGCAGAGTTAATGCGTTACTATTATAGCCAGTATGGACTTTGCAAAGAAATAGGTATGTTAATATTATAGCAGAAAGAGAGAGATGGATGGCCAACGGCATGACTTTTGTACAGAGCTTGTTTTCTCAGCCTTTGTGTATGGAAATACCAGACAGTATTCACTCACAGTCAACACCTAGGGGCAACAAATAACATATCGATGCATATTCTAACATCTTTCACTGGGTTGTTTAAATTGTTATTTTTGTGGATATTATGAACTTATCTTTGAAGCATATCTGATGTTTGTCCTCAGAGAATGAATAGCTGTCTGGAGTTTGTTCCACTGTCCTGACTCATGATATGCATGTATAAATGAGGATGCAGATTACTTGATTTGCACACTGATGTTTTACTCTTCCTTTATGGGATAAAAGTATGGTAAAATAGACTATGCATAACCACTGTTGTGAAAAGATAAAGTAGAAACTGACTGCAATTATTGTTACTGCATTTATTGTTATTTTAACAAATGAGTACTTGCTTACAATTAATGTCTTTTAGCATTCATCACTGAATGCAGTTACACTTGAATGAATTACTTTCTTTGATGCTATTTATGGTGTTGTAGAATAGTTTAGGTTGGAAGGGACTTTCAGAAGTCTTGTAGTCCAACCTGTTGCCCAGGGCAGATCCTGTTAGATGAAGTTGCTCACAATTGTGTCCACATGAATTGTAGATTCCTCTACGGATGAAGATTCCACAAGCTCTCTAGAAAGCCTGCTCCAGGATTTCATCAAGCTCAGGCAAAAAATATGTTTCCCTAGTACTTAATCAGAATTTCTATGTTCCATCTTGTGTGCATTCTATCTTGTGTCACCACTGTGGACTTCCAAGAGTTTCACTCCATCTTCTCTGTATCCCCTGATGAGACAACTGCAGATAGCAGGAAGCTCTCCCCTCCACCTTCTCTTCTGAAACATCAGCATACCCATGCCACTCATCCTGACTTCCTGCCCTTTTCAGTGGTCCATTATATTTGTGTCTTTCTTGTACTGAGGAGCCCCAACCTCAACTCAGCTCAAAACGAGGTGTGGATGTGGTCTCACAACTGCTGATTAAAGGGAAAAGGTTACTTCACTGGGCCTGCTGGCTGCACTACTGATGTGAATAGGGATGAATTGTAGCTGAACTACATGAACTTGTATTATATATAGTAATCTTCATAAAATGATGCTAGAATAGGATTAGCCTTAATTTGTGTGAGCTATTAAATTAGAGGGTTTTTTTAATATGCTATCCACATGTTTCTTTGAATGTTAATCAATGAATAATCCATTTTTAGTGAATTATTTTATTTGCTCTTTGGATTATTGATTCTAAGGAAATATTGCTTCAATTATTATTACTATAACTCTGCCAAGAACATAATTATCTATGGACATAGTGGCAATTGAAGTAAAATACAGCACTCTTTAGAAGCCTATTAACACATGTTGAAGGTATTGTATGCGAAATATCTTTATTGAAAAGAAATTGTCTATGAGTTATGGTCCTGATTTAAGTGCATTCAAAACTTTTAGGGAACACAGGATCAATTAATGTATTGCTGCATGATTCTACTGAACTTTACCACCAATCAGTAATTCTGTAGAGCCTTTGGATTTGGAGTGCTAACAAACTTCTGAACCTTGATTAATGCAAAATTTTGGTCTAGAGAGAAATCTAATTTATGGAGAAGGTAGGTACTATCCACTTAAGTCTCGATTTATAACAGTATAAGTATAGCTGAGCTAAGAAGATTTTTGAAAATGTTAAGTCATGTCTAATTAACACCTTCTGAGGACAAATTATAAATTTACTTCCTCTGGTTCCCAGGGGGTTTAGAAAAGGTAGTTTCTGAAAATTCTAGCCTTTTCTCTGTAAAAAGATTCTCTTTTCCCTGTATGGACTAAGTGAGAAAATAAAGTGATGCATCCATCCAAGTGCTTTGTTACCTCAGAAGGAAAGTTAAACTGAAATGTTGCCATGACATTGTGTCTTCTAGTGCTCATGTTTCCTCCTGAATAATTATTCTGTTCTAGTTGAGTCTATTTAAAATTTGGGCCACCTGTACCTTGTGAATAATGGTCTTTGCTTGTCCCATTTGACAAGACAATTGATTCAGTCAGAGGACTTTATGAATTACAAAGGCACTGCTCATATTGATATCCACCACCTGCAATACTGACATATATTCAGGCAAGTGGCATGAAATACGGACATTAAATAAATAAGGTGAAATCAGGGTCTGAGGTGCTTTTGTTTTCAAAACAGTACGCTGATATTTCATATTATCACTGTTATCATATGCTGTTGGCTTCTAATAGGTGTTTGTTATGCTGAAATGACTCTTCTGGAAGAACTGAAATGGGGATAAATGTGCTGTCAGATTGTATTCTGTATATAGGCACTATCTGGGAAGAAAAGAGTGAAGAGCTTATGACATGATACTAGTAAAATAGTCTTTAGTATTATAGGCTATTGTTACTTCTCATAATTTTAAACAAATGCTAATAACATCTCTACCCTAGAAACTGATCTCTGAAAAATGTAGTACAAGCTATAATTTCTTACTGACCGAGGTCTTTTAAAATATAAAATTCTAGGACCATTTGTGCAATGTTGGCTATCTACATTATATAAAATGTACGTACAAACATTAAAACCATCTTGTAATGACTTGTAACGTTTCATGAGATAGAGAATTAGACCAAGTCTGTTTGTTTCTTACAGTATACTTTGACGCTTGAATTCTAAATTATGTTCTAAACTGAAGAATGTTGCCCTGTGTTAGAACTCACTGTGAAATAATGTGAAATAGCTCAGAAAAACACTGTGCACACAGTATTAAATGTATTTGAAATAGATTTGAAATAGAAATTGAAGAATAACTTTCAAGAGTACTATCTGGTCTCCAACTAACATTAAAAGTTAGGTGTTGATTACTATGTCAAGTAAAAAATTAAGTAGGTATAAAAGAAAATGTGGCACCTAAATTAATGGATTATCTGGATTACTCATGCCATTTTTGTAGGAACAGCATATGAAGCGTGCTAGCAGGTGGCTACTTAACTGTAATATGTCTTAAAAAGGCCTAATATTTCAGAAATTAAAAATTATGATCTGATGTGGTATGTGGGCAAAGACTAGGAATTTAATAAAACCAGCTTACTGTGAATTTTAGTAATAGGATGTTTTGATTGAGTGAAATCAAGCTTCTATTTTAATCACTGATATCAGCAGAGTACAAGCAGTAGGTATCATTATCATGAATGTAAAAAGTCTCCCGGTCCTTATACGATGTTCAATCTATCATTCACTCAGTTCAGTGAAGAATTCTGAGGTGTTTCAAGAGGTTACTTAATTTCATTATATTTTTGATCTTCTCACATAGAGGATGGAAATACATTATCTTAGGTCATCTTCCACAGCTATACTTGGGTACATCTGTTCAGCAGATACGGGCTAAATCGCAGTCCCCTGAAATAAGAAAATCCTGTGCTACTAAGTTGGCTTCATAATGCTATGTAGTATCAGAGATTTAGCAGAAGTCAGGGATATCTTTTATGGTGGTACAGCAGGCAGTGATGGCTTTGTTATCAACCAGCCTCTAGTAGAATTCATTCTCTGGCAGGAAAGGCAGGGAGACTAACTTGTGATGGAAGGAGTAAACTTTTCTTTTCAACAGCGTGATACAAAAATTAACTCATACTTTCTAATAAACTGTCTTCTGAAAATCATTAAATGAGCAGTGTAAGGATACCTTACTGTAAAGATATTGTTGTTGTAAGTTTTTACTTTCAGACTTTGTATTAGGAGAAACACACCAGATAAACTACTTGCATTAGACACAATTGCCCTGGTAGCATTTAAAATGACCAGAGAAAAATGTGCCAAAGTCCAAGGAACTGCAGAAACTATGTCTAGGTTGCAAAAGAATTCACATCCATGTCTCAGCTGTAAATTCTGCCTCGAAGGAAGAAGAGATGAATGAAATTGGTTTCACTCTGTAGACACTGTGAGAGTATATGGAGTTACCTTCATTATACCCCATACTCATTGCAACTTCTAATCACAGTCACGATGGTATTACACCAAGATCATGTGAAATGGAGGCGTGGTTCATCTTATTGCTCTGATGCCAAAGCAACTCTCTGAAATAAAAGGTGTGACAGTTCCCTCCTCTGCCTGTTAAAAAAGCCTAGTTGACCCTTGTTTTGTTATTATTATGGCAAAAATTAGAAATGTCTTTTATGGGATTTAATAGAAATGTTTTTCTTTCCATATATCAGCTAACACAGGAAATTACAGGAAGTCAGAAGTAATGGCCTTGACATTTCTACTATTGTTAAATCAGTTACATTCACAGCAAACGTTTGCACAAACTAAGGGAGTTATGACTGGAAGTGTTGAACTTTTTTCAGTAGCACAGATTGCTGTCCAGTGACTTCATTATTCCTCCAAGTCTGAAGTCATACAGGAGCTGAAATAAAGCTTAATCTGCTCCCAGCCCCATCACAGATAGACAGAAGCTGTTTCTGTTAAATACTGCTGGCCAGGTTCCTTCATTAGCTGAAATCAATGGCTTTCAGCATGTCAGGTGTTGCTGGGCAGTGTTAGTGCTATACAGGCAGCCCGTTGTCATCACCATTTTTCTGACAGGTGCTTTGGTTGCTTTAGCTGCTATCTCTCTGCTCCAGGTGAGAAAGGCAAGGACAGAGCTGCCTGGAGGCTTGTCTGAGCAGCGTGGGCTTGCTGCTATGCTCAGTTCTCTGCAGATAAATGGGGCTATGCTCCTGCAGTACAGGCAGCTGGAGACGGAGCAGGAACTTCTACCTTGTGATGAATACTCTGGTCACAGTCATCTAAACCAGGCTCTGCCATGGTTTCTAGTTGCATATTGCCTCCTTTTTTTCCAGTCACCTTTGCTTGCATTAAATAGCTTTTCTCTTCTTAGTTTTAGGATTTAAAATAGAAACACTTTTAGTAGAATTCATCAAAGCTAATTTGCGAGTCTGTAGTTGTCTATAATTAGCTGTTTACATTTGTGTCTAAAAGAGGCTCTTCCAAAAGTTAGTTCAGCTGGCCTGTTTGTTGATTATAAGGGAAGCTTCAAGTAATGAGGCTGAGGTATCTTTCAGTGAGTGGTTAAGCTAACTTGTGATTTAGAGTTTTTTTAATTGATTGCTACAGAAAATATACCTATAGCTGGGTGCCAGCTTAGTCTTTAACTGTGGTATTAGCTCAGTTATGCTTAAACGAGTTTATTCCATAATAATCCTCATCCAGAAGTTTGTCTTGACTTATAGATTAACAAACTGTTGTTTAACTTACTGCAAATATATACATATAGATATATATATATATATATTTGGGTTTTTTTAACCTTTTCAGTATTTTTAACATTAAGCATTCCACCTTCAGCTAATGAGAGTGGAGAAATTACAAAATCAGTTTAGTCCTTCTGATAAGTCATGGTGATACAAATTTATTTTCAGTGAAACCCTGTCAGATCAGTCAGTCTGAAAACAGAAGATGGAAATTCCAAAATGCCTGCACCCTGGGGCTTTAGGTAAGCTGTGTACTCTGTGGCATTAAATGAATTAAGGATTGGGAAGCTGTGTTGTTTTCAAAGGTCAGATGGGAGAACAGAATATGTGGCTTGTGGCTCCTGTTCTCCCGTGTCAGCGTGCACAGATGGCTTGTGGTGCCTGGTGGTGAGTACTCAGTTGTGAGGTGTGCAAGTCACGAAGAGGAGTGAGATCCTCAACGTGGAAGGCAGGAACACAGCCAGCAGAATCAGTGGTGGGGATGAGAAAATTCTGAGATTCTGTGATTGAAGAAAGTGTAATTTTGTGGAGGGAAAAAAATAGAGAATATTACTTGCTACTGGTAGCAAAAATGCTCATTAAGCAAATATGAAACAAAGATCCAGTTAACTTTAGTTTTGAGTTTTGACTATGCCAAGGGATTATGAAGTGAAAATTATGTCCTTACAATAAATCATTTTACATATCTATATGAAAAGTTAGAATTCTGTCCTATGTATAAGGCTATTAGATTCCTAGATGTTTAGTGCAGGTCTCATGTTATTCTATGCTGGAAGAATGTATTTTACAGCAAATTGTCTTAAAACTTAAATACTGGAATATCCAGTTAAACATCTGTGGCAGCTATGATTGATAGGCTTCAAAGATTGTTTCATAACAGTATAGATATTCATCACTAGAATAAGCCTTTCAGTCCTGTGTTTGTTGCAGTTTTGCTAAGCACGTGTCCACTGCAAGGATATCGCTTTCCAGCCTATTGGGATCCTGTTGCTAGCCGAACGCTCTGATGCTGTTTCCAGTCACAGGAAATTTAAAAAATTAAAACTGATTATCATGAGAAAAACAAATAGGAAATTGCCCACAGCATGCTGTTAGTTCGTTGTTACTGTCTGGGGGCAGGATAGAGCCTGCTGCACTAAAATATACACACCTGTCTCTATGGTTACTTGTTCCTGGTTTTGTTGGAGTGTTTATTACAGGGAAGTAATGACTCATATTACACAGTGGGGCTTTTTGCACAATTTTTGCCTTTGATTACGAGAAAATCAAAGGCATTTAAATTACTTACTAAGCTTACATAGGCAGTATTTCAAAAATAAAAATAATTTCTCTAACCAGTCAGTGGGTCATAGAAGTTTTTTGTTGCAAATTATTTTTGGGGCATGGATAAACATGTCCAGTGTATTTAGTGAATTGCTGTGGTGATCATAATTTAACCTTGAAGCTGATAAGAAAAAATATAAAATATATTGACTTTTGTAATATATTTTTAAAATACTTTTTCACATTATAGGCTGATGAGATGAATGAAACTTTTCTGTGATGTTACATAAATAGAAGGCATTACCTATATAGAACAAACCATCAAGAAGAAAAATCATAATGGCGTCCAAATCTCTGTGCAAGTGAATAAGAACATATATGTGAAGCTGCTACTTTCATGAAAAAAAAAAAAAGACAAAAATTGTGTGAGGTTTTTAAGGTAGTAACCTCAATGAAAAAAATGTTCTGTGTATTGTGTTCACCACCACTAAGGAGAGTTTTAAAAATATTGCTTTCTTATGGCTATACTAAGATTGTTGTTTCCATAAAATTTTCCTGGTCTTTGTAGAATAAAAAGGTTTCATCAGCTTTTAGTAATGCTAGTTAACAAATGATAAAATCCTCCTTCTGAAAAAGGCCTCTTCCATATGTACTCCACCCTTTATCGTTGTGGCTGTTTTCTGTTGAAGGAGAGCTGCCAGTGATGGTTGTAGATGTGTTTCATCACGTGAGTTTGCCCATCAAATCTCCCAACTCAAATCTCCCAGTTGTATCCCATGCTTCCAGGTTTGAAACGTCTGGATCCAAAGCAGCCCATTGTATCCTCTGGAAACCTGACAGCTTTGGAATGGCAGGATCCTGTCCAAACAGCATGTCGCCTTCTCAAGGCATCAGAGTATTTCCAAAAACAAGCAAACATTCATGCACATAGAACTGGATAAAGAACTGGATTCTACCCAAAGGACCGGCATCTTGAGGAGGTTATGCTAGAGGCACAGTGTTGAGGATGATTCTGGGTTGGAAGGCACCTATAGAGATTGTAGTAATCTGTTGAAAACAGGGCCTTCAATTTAGTTATCCATTGTGTTATGAAGCTGTCTTGAGTATTTCCAAGAAGGGAGGTACTAGAAACCTGGGCAACATAACTGGGCAACCTGTTCCATCATTTAGCTATTCTCACAATAAAGATTTTTTTTTTTCTTGTGTACATCCTGGAAACAGTGCAGTTTCAGGTAGCGTATTAATCCTGCTCCTGATTAGCCATTTTAAGAGTTGGTGAACCATTAAGACATCCAAGGGAGCTGCATCAGCTAGTAAGACAATCCTTATGGCACTGAATACAGTTGTCTAATGAGCAGATGGAGGGGGAAATGAAAATTCAGGCTGTCTGTGTGATAACCCATGAAATCTCTGCAGGATACGCTGGCACCCATCTGCTGTGAAGCGGTGTCTGTAGGAAGCAGCTGTGTTACACTCTGGTGGAAATTCCCACCCCACAGGTTCTGTAGGCATACCAGGTGCTGACAGGGAAGTGTGAGTCCCTTGTTAACTACAGGGGAAGGCCATGCCTGGCAGCTCTCCACGTTGAACTGTCTGCGTTACTTATGCCTCAGCTGAATCGAGATGCTGTATGCTGATGTTGTGGGTAAAAGAGGGGTGTTGAGGCATTCTTTTCTGTTGGTCTGTGGAAACGGTCATTCCTTTTGATGCTCTTTGTACTCAAGGGAAGGATTGTTATGTTTTCATGTCTGTTAAACTTCAACAGTTCTGTTTAAAAATACATTTTTTAACTCATTTTTTCCATTGTTTTACAGCAAATGCTTTTAAAGGATTTCTGGCAAGTAAAATGGACTTTGCTTGGCTATTTGAAAGCCTTGACTCTTAGTTCACTGCAGGGAATTCTTAAATTCCCTAAAACTATTCCCTTTTGTTGATTGCATAGGTCTTTCTCTGAACTGCACAATTAACATTCTATTTCTGATCCAGTTTTTTGGTTTTCTGGATAATTTTTGCTATCAATGGCAGCAAGTGAGCTGATGAATAATATAGTTCAAAAGCCTCTGACTGTATTATGAAAAGTCAAATATTAAATTTGATGAACTTCATTACGTAAGTTGACTAAAATCAAACATGCCTTCAGTCTGCACCTGAGATTGTTTTTTAATGAATGAAATATCCATGATAATTCGTAAAGTAAACTGAAAATTTCAGGAAATTCACTTTTTTTTTTTTTAATTTTATAATGTGATGAAGTAATTGTTCTGTCGTGATTATTGCTGTTTTGTAATGGTGGATTTCATCTGTGTACATTGTCTGTCAGTAGCATACATAGAATCACCCTCTAATTCAAAGGACAACAAAAGCTGCATTTTGTTTTCTCATATTATGAATAGAGTAGCTTTGTTTTGTTTGCTGTAATATCAAGTGATTTTTCCAAGGCTTCCCTAGTACAGAATACAAGGTTAATGTAAATACTGCATTGTGTGTTACGACAAAGATAAATTATACAATTTGTAACATGTTCCTTGGAAGCATTTGATGATGGAGCAATTCAGTGCAGTATACAATTAGATACAATTTGAACTTGTGTAACTCTGTGATGGTACAGTAATATTACACAACTATAACCATTCAGAGTTATGCTTCACAGTTGTAATTCCACTGGCTCTTGCAGATGAATCGCTGTTATGTGAATGGATTTTAAAATGGTTTTTAAAGAAGTTCTAGCACTGTGAATGAAGACTTTGAAGAAAAGAAGACACACAGAAATGAGAAGTGTTGGCCCTGATTTTTTATTGTTTCTTCTTTTCTCAAGGACAGGCTTTTAAATATATATTTTGTTTCACTTTGAATTGATGCTGTCATGTTTGCAGAGGATTACATTTGAAGTGACCACTCATTTTAGAAAGAGAGAAACCAACTAATGTTTGATACGTGAACAAACCAGATAAACAATTTTATCCGGGGACAGGACAGGAGAATTCAGAACAGAATTCTCTCTTATGTGTGAGGATAGTTTTGGTATTATTTGACAGTTTGGATGCTGGGTTGGATTTGTCCACATCATTCTTCTACTAAATAAATCCATGAACTGCAGGTTTTTAAGGAAATGGGAGAAGTTTGGAGATGTGCCAGAAACATATGGGGTGTATGTGTAGGTGGAGTAGGAGATACCCTCTGTGTGTGTATTTTTATCTGCGTTTGCAGGGGAGAGAGAGTTCACACAAGATTCTCCCTTGAGATCTGTTTTTTTCCTCTCTTCCCACTTCTTTCCCTACAGTGTCTGATAAGGCCTTTGGGGGGGAAGGGTGATTCTTCTGTCCCCAACTCATTTGTGCTCTCTGTCCTAGCTCGTGCTTTTTGTGTTACAGTGACAACAATGAAGGGGGAAAATGGCCCTTCTAAATTATCATTCCCTCTATTCCTTCTTTTCCTTCTATTTACTCCTCTGTATTTATGCTGCTCCTAAAATGCCAGTAAATGTCAGCTTCCACCTCTTAATGCTTATTTGTAGTGCTACATGGAGTAGCTCACATGAAGATATGAAAAATTTGCTCTGAGGTGTTGATGTGTTTTATTTATCACCACAACAGGCAGGATCCAGCAACCATGGCAGAACAAGCTAGCTGGTTGTTCCCAGGCTTGCTTAGGCATCGCATTTGTGCCCTCTTTCAGCTATACTGTTTGTCTGAGGCTGGGTGAATAAGATTCACCTAATGACAGACCCAAGACTGCAAATCTGCTTTCTGGAGCAGATGATGATAAATCTGATTACCATCAGAGCAAATGTCACATCACCTTTTCTATTTCACTTTCTCACAGAGGCAGCTGGAAGAGGTGGGAGGATAGGATTCAGAGAACAGGTTGTAGTAAAAAATGAGAGAGAAAAAGAAATTCCCAGAGGCAAACAGGGAGGCAGAGGAGGCTTTTCACTTGCAGTGATTTGTTGCTTATCCTGCGGTGTTCCTGAGAAGCAGGGCAGAAATGACCTAGGTGACAGACTGCACTATCATCCAGCTAAACTGTGCTTTACCACTGAGTTACTGGAATTGCTTAACAAAATTAGCAGACATAATCAATCTTCTAGCATACTGCCTTATGCAATTCAGATGTTGATTTCATTTTGTCTTCGGCAAGGTTGATAACGAAATAAACTTGAATTAAAAACCAGTAGCCTGACCAGTCTTCCCTTCTGGTAGACACTAGACTGCTCTCATGATATGACTTCCTCAAGTGAGATGTGGCTCCAGGCTGTGGTTCCATCTGTATTTTATACTGGCTCACGTTTCTGATGAGTTAGTTCTTATAAGGGTAGGCTTTTTCGTGAATGCGTGACTGCTCCTGAGGGCACATAATAATGTCAATTGCTGTTTTATCTGTAATGCGCTGGCTACAACTGAGAAAGTGTTATCATTCTGCATCTCAGTAGTGTAATAGGGGTGAAAGTGAAAATCAGAAATGAAGAAATGAGTAATATGTTGTACTCAGTTATTGTAATGGTGATGGTATTAGATTAAAAAACGGTGAAATAAGGAGAGTGTAGGGAAGAGATTTGGTTTTGGGCCTGTTTTCAAATATGCAAAGGAACACTAAGATCTTATGCTGAATTTGAGGTATTCTTTCTTAGTTATAGCTGTATGGCCATGACAGGATTAACGTGTTCTTTCAGGGCAGAGAATATTGCAATTACAGACTGTTATGTCTGTTCTTTTGGAATATCAAATTCCAGATTAATTCAGATGAGCGTCTCTGAGGGTGCAGCAGCCCTCTGATCCATTCCACATGGACTGTTTACCAAGAATGCCATTTCCTTGGTTTTGTGCTAGTCTGGCAATGGTGCTGGCCTGGAATAAATAAATGCCAAGGGAAAAGATTAAAGGGCTATTAGGAGAAACTGTTTGGAGAGACCAGGAGTGATGCTTGCAAAATAATGAATAGAGAGTTAATGAAGAAAAGATTGATCCATTTAGCTAAGCTATATTGCGAATTTGACCTTCACATTTTTTAAGGATTTTTTTTTTTTTTTAAGGACTAGCATTGACTGCACTGTCAGAAGCAAGGGGTTTTGTTGTCTTTATAAACTGTATGTCTGCTGGAGAAGCTTTCTTTACTTGCTGTGTACATTAAAGAATTCAATGTCCGCTGCAGACAATAGAGAGCCAGCAACTTTAATAGCTATATGAGGTTTGGATTAAGCCTCAGCATGAGGTTTTTAGTCTATGGTACTAATCCTTCATCTTTTGTAGATGTTTAGACCACATTTCAAAAACTTATGAACCATAATGTTAGTGATATAGAATAGTGCATTCACAGTAAAATGCTAAAACAACCTCATTAATAATTCTCCATTTCCAGCAGACATGATGAAAAAAGATGAAGGGTTAACACCTTACAGTGCTTTAACTGCTTTAGGTAAAAAAGTAACTATTTGTATTTAATCACATGCATTTGTATTCCTTTCCATGTGTGAGAGCAAAAATCTGTTCACTTAATGAGCTTGGAATTTGAACCCAGAGCTTTTTTAAAAGCTGGAATAGAGTGAATGACTCACTGCTCAGTGCTATCAATATGTGAATATTAGTCTGTGTTAAATCTGAATTAGATTTTTTTGTGGAAAGTAAGTAGCACTGGAAGTCAGTATCCAGGTTCATATTAAAAAGAATATTCTGGTTTTCACATTAAGCAGGATGTGATCCTGTCTTAAAAATTCCTCCAACTGCTAATAATATCCCCCATACACAGTATATACACTTTTAAAGATTCCCCACCACGCCCACTGCCAGCCAATGACAAGTGTGAAAACAGTTTAGCCAAGAAATGCAAAGCAAATAGGTCCAGCAACTCCCCAGAATGAATGGTCTCTGTGAATGTAATCCAGGTGCCCAGTGAACCCCTCCCCTCACTGGAAGGATGTGGTGGGGGACGCTGGCCTGAACTAACATGAGAAGTGATATGGAGAAGTGTGAGTGGTGAGAAAGCTGAAAGGGGTCGTGACATCCTCTTCTGTAAGGAAAAGGATCAGAGCTGATGCAATCATGCCAAGTGTATTGTGGAGAGTAAAAGCAGTCTCTAAAAAAAGATTTGGCTTTTTGTGAGCACTTGTGGGATTATTCAGAGGAGAGTGAATACAGGAACTCCTGTACAAGCTCACGCTCAAATCTGTATAGCACAACTCGGAAAACTTCTTGCTTTAGAGAAATGGTGCTGAGGAGATGAAAGGTGAGTTTTTCAGCTAGAGAAAGACCAATCATCATCATTGTTCATAGGTACAATTGAAGGCAGCCTGTTGAAATGCCACTGGAGATTTGTTTAGTGAGTGGGAACAGGGATAAGTGGTGTCTGCTTCATAATTGCTGAGCATAGCAGCTGTCTGTTCTGCCCTGAAAGAAGATTTTCTTAGCTGAGACTTTACTATGGAACCAACTCTACTTTCTTCAGAAGGGACAGGTTAAAATGATGGTGCAAAAGTTCTTGTTCCATTATCTCCTGATTTGCAGTCCTTGTTCAGGGGTGGTTCAGGTTGGATATCAGGAAAAGGTTCTTCGTCAGAGAGTGGTCAGGCCCTGGAACAGGCTCCTCTGGGTAGTGGTCATGACACAAACTTGCTGGAGTCCAAGAAGCCTTTGAGACATATGGTCTGATTTTTGGGTGGTCCTATGTGGAGCAGGAGTTGGACTCAATGATCTGTATGTGTCCCTTCCAACCTGGGATATTATATGATCCCATGATACTATGATTCTCATACTTGGTAGGTTGAGGACTTTAAGATGATTATGAGTTAGAAAATATCCTGACTGAAAAGAGTGTTAAGGTTCTCTACCCTTTATTTTCAATTTGAAAATCACTTACTGCATTACCCTTATATTCTTCTTTTGTTTGCTTCTGCCCTAAATAATTTTTGCAACTGAAATAAAACTTCAAAAAGCCCACAAACATTTTATCTCTATTTACACAATACATCTTGCTGTCACCTACTGCAAGGAATGATAAATCCTTTCTAGGATGGTGTATGACATTGAAAGTATTACATTAAAACAAAACTTCTTGTCTGTGCTTTTTGAATTGATGAAAATGCTGAGTTGTTTAAAAACAAGTACGGATCAACTGAAATAGCTATCACTGAGATAAGAAACAATGCATATCAAGCCAGGAATCATGTTTCTGTCAAAAGTCAGTCCAGCAATGTCTTCAAGATTTCTGAGAACTGACAATTATTTTCATTCAGTTATATCTGTGACAAGTGGATGCATAACACTGTAAATGGAAGGACACTTAAACAGAAAAAAAAGGAACCAGAGGATGTATAAGGCAGAGGAGGGTACATTCAATCTGTTGTGAGAAAGTTCATTTGGAATGGGTTTTTTTTTTAATGTATCCTACCAATATCTCTGCATACATTTTTGCTCCAAGATAGCATAAAACTGGGTTATCCACGTTTCTTAGGTCTAGTTTTGTCTGGTCTTTGTTTCAGCAAGCTGCATCTATCTATATGCATTTGATCTCCAACTTCTGTGCTCCATGAGCTACCACAGAATTCTGTAACCTTCAGATATCATCTCCTTGATAAATGTTGGTGGTTGGTTTTTTTGTTTTTTTTTTCTTCCATACAAAGGTTGAAATAAAGTATGAGCCTTTAGCAGTGTTTTATTATGTTGTGAAGGGTGTGTATTCCTTGTCTTTGGGAGCAGCATGGGATGTGGGGATACCTAACTGTGCAAACTGGAGCAGTAATGGAGTGCAATATGGAAGGAACCGAGTTTTGCTGCAGCCTTCTCTATGCTGCCTTTTAGGAGTGGTCTCCAGATTAGACTATCGCCAAACTCAAGCTAAAGTGTTATTTTAGAGAGCTAGTTGAAGAAAGTCTAAAGTAGAGCCAGAGAACAGGTAGGAAGGCATACATGCGACCAAGATACAGTGCTCAGTTTTCTTTCCTAAGTCTCTTTTATTCAGTAGTGCAAAGGTATACTCTGAATACCTTGTGCTAGACAGTGGAGTGCCAATAATATAGAAGTTGGGAGTTTCACCACATTTTATATTATCAAACCTTAAGAAAGAATTGTGAGTTTGAGATGATAAGGAGTTACTCAGGAAATGTCTGAAAGAACTGGAAAGCCTACATTGTATCAAGATGCAAGTATCATACTATGGTCAGAACAGTGTTCATTTTTGTGGGTATGCTTTTTTCAATTACATCAGGGTATAAGTAACAGGCCTCTTAAGAAGTTCTTTTTGACTGAAGCTGAGGAGAAATGCTGCACAAGAATGAAACTACCAGAGATGAGCTTTCTTTCTTCCAACTACTTTTGTTTATATATTACTAAATCCTGACAGTCAAACAACAACCTCTTAGCTCTTCTTCCTGTCTTGTAGGGCGATAGCTCCTATGTAAAGGATCGTTGGTGTGTGTTTGATGGATTCATGGTCTTCTGTCTTTGGGTGTCCCTGGTTTTACAGGTAATTATTTCACTTACTTTTTCAATAAATTGCTCTTTAATTATGAAAAAAACATGGCATAAACAATTGATTATGAGATCTGGAAGTCTAATTCTATGTGAATCAAGCTGTTTTTTAATACTATGCCAAATTCATTAGCACTTTGATTATACTTTGCAGCATGTCTACGTTAGCAATTTAGTTTATCTTTTAGTATTTATCTTGTTTATTTCTTTGTCATCAAGAAGTTAGACATTGATCTGAAGCTTGTAACTGTAAACTGTCTGTATAGTGAAAAGGAGAGAGGAGCATCTTCAGGGACACATTTGTCCCTTACTCTTTTTGACAGTTGTGCTGTTCTCCTTCCATTGTGCTTAGAAAGATGCAATGGTGGCTAGCTTAGGTAACGTAAGGGAGACTGATTCCCATGGTAGACATTTGCCACAATCTTGGCATACTGATAGGGTAAGTGGGGGGGTTTCGTGTAATGTGGGTCACATGTAACAAAACCTTTTACAGAATGGAAGATAAAGCCCAATGGAAAAAAAAAAATAGTAGTAAATACAATTGGAAACAATGTGATAAATTTTCATGAAGTAATGAACTTGGACATATTGCAAAAAAAAGTCATAAACTGTTAAGCTACAGGTGAAATTGTGTCCCAATTGGTAGACCTTAACCTTAGCCATTTTTTGGAGTGAGAACAAATCAAGGACTGTGAGGCTGAGCCTGTAATAATACAAGGACTGTTATAAGTTCCATAGCAATTGACATTTGGCAAAATGTATCCACTTTTGAAAAGTTAAAGATAGATACATTACAATTTTCTGCTTCATATACACAGAAGGTATTGGTACGCTATGGACACGTGTAGAATGAAAATTGGTCATTACAGATATGCACCAGAGATAACTCAGCCTATGCATTGCCAGATTCTGCCTCCATTTTCTTAATACTTTTAACAAATATTAAATTAAGCAGTAACTCTCAGAGTGAGAAATGAGGGTAAAGACAAGACATTTTTACTGATTCATTACTCTAAAGGAGATACTCCTTCTGGAGGCACTCCTAACCTGTCAAAGTGTTAAGGAAATGGTTCCCTGTCTCGAAGCTTGACTGAGAAATCTGCATGGATCCATCAAACATATGCAGTTCATGCTTCTGGAGTTCAAAGAAGAATTTGTAAGCATATTGGAACATGTAAGGCAACCTGGATGAATCTACTTTCATATAATAGTAAAAGCCTTGATGGTGTGCATCGTTAACAGATAACTAATTTTCATACTGGAAAGTGTAAATCATTCACTTTTAACAAAGGAGAGATAGGACTAGCACCTATGCATGCAACTAACACAAACTTACATGCTGTTCTTGAGTTCTTTGAGATAGAATCATTATGAACATCGGCAGAGTGTACTGAGTGTGTTTTGGGGTTTTCATTATGGTAACTCAGAAATGGGTTAAAGATTTTACTAATATGTTTCTTTTCAAAAACTTGTTTAAAATGAACCATAAAATGAATCAAGAGAAGACTGTACATGAAAATTAAAATAAAAATCATGTATAGCTTTCAGTTCTAAAAATTTGCATGGATACCAAGAGGAAAAGGACAGGTTTATCAAGAAAAAATAAATTATTTTTTTGTAGGTGTTTGAAATTGCTGAAATAGTTGATCAAATGTCACCTTGGGGCATGTTGCGGATTCCACGACCACTCATCATGATTCGAGCATTCCGGATATATTTTCGTTTTGAGCTACCAAGAACTAGGATAACAAATATCTTAAAGTAAGTAAGGTGGTTATCTAAAGAACAACAGACTTAGAAGACTGAATATGCAGCTGAGAGAATGATGCTTAATGTATATTGTCTTCCCGAGTTTTATTTCTGGCCAAAAAAAGAAGGAATTACCAAGTTTTCTATAAAATAAACAGAAATACCAAATATTTAGATAAATCTTAATGCATTTTGCTAATAATTTTAGCTAGTGATTTTCAACCAGTTGGAATAAATTCCCTTTGATTAATATGACAGCATAGTAATAAGGCTATAATGTTATGTGTGCAAGTGTTTCGGTATGTGTATACAGACACATGCACGCATACTCACAAATATATTATGTACAACTTGCAACAGTGAAAGTCATAGTAATGTGAAAGGCTTCTCTTATTTATTTGATATAAGCTTTACTTCATCATCTCGTCTGTGTAATTAATTAGATACTATTTTACAAAAGAGAATTTCCATATTTTATTTACTTTTATTCTCCCTTCTGTATATTGTTTTAACTTAGGGGTTTAGAAAAATTGTGGCTCCATTTTTTAGCTCTGGCACATAGCAAGAGATAAGTTTTAAGGGCAAATTTTCTGTGGGATGAAATGCTGCTCTCCGTGTGAGCATATTTCCTATTCTACAGTTTTTAAGAGGTGGCTTCACGTTGCCTGTGCATTCATTGTGCTGTTCCTTTCTTTTGCTAGGCGTTCTGGAGAGCAAATCTGGAGCGTTTCAATTTTCCTTCTCTTCTTTCTTCTCCTGTACGGAATCCTGGGGGTGCAGATGTTTGGAACTTTCACATACCATTGTGTGACCGATGACACGCAGCCAGGGTGAGTTGGCCTGGGCAGGTATAATATGGGACTGTTCATTCAGTGGATATATATAATTTCAGTTAGCATAAATGGATGTAAAATGGTATTAAAATAAATTCCCCAGGATAAATTTGGAACATAAAAATGTTACGAATTACAAGAAAAATGCAAAGTTTAAATGTAAAGAAGATTACAAATTAAAGCATTGAGTGGCAGGCTGTTTGGGGGCTGGGGGGGTGCCTGTGGCTGGAGGGTAAGTGAGAGAGAACAGAGCAGGGGAGGCTCTAGGACAAGCATTGCTGCCTGTGGCTGAGTCAGGTCACTAATGGTTTTCATCAACTCTCACTATGTTCTCCTATCTTCTCCCAGAATGTGTGCGTACGGGTCAACACCTAAAGTAATGAGCAGAAATACCCACATAATCTCACACTCTTTTTAGGATGACATGTTGCTGAGACCTGATAGTTAGATGTATATCTGAAAAGCCTTTTTACCCACCCTTTGGAAAATACAATTAATATCCTATTCTCGTGATCAAGCGTACATCATATTTTTGATTCAGTACGTACTTAAGATTAATTTGGAGCACAGTGCAGCCTTTTCTTGCTGGGATGACCCACTTCTACAAGTGTATCTTGGATATGCTTGGCCACCATTTTGGGTTTCTATTGAATCTATTTTTTTTGTTGTTGTTGGTTCTCCTGTTTCTTTGGATAGGGAAATATTAGCTCTGGAGTTGAAGCTTTGCTTTGGTCAAAATTGGATCCTTTTATTTCTGTACTGAATTTGTCAGAACATAAATAGAATAGACATTATAAGAAAAGCAAAACACTGCTTGATTTGCTACTGTGATGAATAAAAAGTCAAACTACTGCAAAATGGCATGTTAAAGATTTTTCTAAAATAGGGGCCTATAAGCTATGAAATATAAAATGAGATTATTAAAAGCAGCAGATCCAAAAAGGTTACAAAATTACTTCAGAATATGTTAGACATTACATGGTGTTTTGTTAAATGAAAGAGGTGATTGAATTTTGGATATTTTCTTATTTATTTAGTCAATATTATAGAATGTGGCTGTTCTTTACCTAGGTAGTGAATGAGATATTTTATTCTAACTTAATAGCACAGATTTTTTATTTTCCCATGGACAAGGAGGAAAAAAATCTTTGTAAAAAATTTATTTGCATTAATGCAATCTATCATTTGCCTATGTAGTTCAGGAAAGCAGGAAATGGGATAGGTAACACAGGGAAGACTGGGCATTATGTAATTACTTATATCAGTGGCTGTAGCCTCTCCTTGAATTCAGCTGATAAAGATGAAATGGGACAGTACAAGCTGTGTTTTCAATATGGATTAATGAGTATATAATTTTAAGGTTGTCCATAAAAAAAAAACCTCCAATTTCCTTTGCATGTACTGGGTTGCTCTCTAAATACTGCATTATTGGGAAAAATAAAAATAAAAATAGGAAAGTGTTTATGGTTCAATTTTAGGTTGTTGAAAGGCTGAATTACAGGTAAAAGTTAAAAGCGTCAAATATCCAGTACATAAAATAAAAATAAAAACTTGTCTGAAGTGTGTTTAACTTGGAAAAGTCAAGTATACAGAGTTAAGGAAATGTGAGACTTGAGGCTGAACATCAGTCCTTAACTTAATCAGTATCATCAAGCCTATATTTTTTTTAGCTGTTCAGCAGTTAGACATCTAATTTAATTTTTGAATACCTGAGACAGTAATCTTCTGAAAGTCATTGAATAACTTCTCCTTTATGCGAGCCTGACTTCTAACTTTAAATGAGGTTGTGTGTGAGGACTACACTTATGTTGCAAACCTCTTTTTCCTTACAAGTGCTGTGTCATTTACAAATGAAGGGTGCCCACACAATAAACAATGTATGTATTTTTTTCTCTTTGTCCTGTGAGCTTCTACCTTACTTGTGACATACTCCTCATTCCTACCCTGAAAACACTGATTTCTTTTTCTTATAACGTTCATCATTATACCTTGAGAACACTTATACATTTGACTGTTTTTTTCATTTCTGAGGAATGCAGGGCAGCAGCACTGGGTGAAATTATTCTGTCCTCTCCTTGCATAGGTCATGGCTGACCTTACTAGAGCTGCCTGAAGAGTTTGTAATAACTAGCTTGGATTGGGAAAATAGAAATAAAGAATGAAGTAACAGTCATACTGCCAAAAGAGGACAAGTTGGAGGCTGACACTGGTCCAGATTGTACTTAAGAAAGAAGGCAGCATGCCCCTTGAATCAAGAAGAGTTTACTAGCTGTGACGTAGTAGAGCACATAAGTCTTGACAAATCTGGCATCTGTTTCTGTACTTTATAATCAGGTTTCAGCATACTTTCCAAACTGGAGTCTGTCTGTCTGTTTGTGTCTCTACCTCAGTTAGTTCTGTTCCAGGCCATGGAGAGTGGCTAATGTTGACTGTACTTGGCATTAAATAACTTAAGAGACTAAGAGCAGCTTCTAATGAGCCACAGCTGTAATACTCAGTATTCTGAAAACCAGATCCAAGACTTCTAAGACACTCTTAGGAAATGAAAAGCACACAGTTAGTGGCCACCTTTGAGAACTTTAATTTTGAGTGATTTACTTTTTACTAAGCAGAATTCTAAGGCAAAAAGCAAGGATAAAATCTTATTATGGAGGTCAAGACTTAACTATTTCAGAAATTACTTTTAGTAAGTCTACTGTCTTCTGAATTACTATTATAAAGGAGGCAAGTGTCTTATGAAAATGACATCTTAAAATCTTGCAATTCCCCCCCCATTTCAAAGGGCATGGCAGCCACATCAGACACTCATTGCCTCTTTTGACTGCAGCAAGTTCTTTTATCTTTCCGTACTTCTTGACGCCCACACTCCCTGACCTCCTGTCTCTCCACCTCCTCAGTGATTTTCTAATGTTAATTCTGACAAACTGAAATACTGGAATGAGCTAACTGTGGTCTGAGTTTTTCATTCCATTTTATTCCATCTGTGAAATCAGCAAAATCTGTCTTCCTTCCAAAGGCTGAAAAGATGTATTTTTGTTGTTGTTTGGTGATAACTCTTTTTTTTCCCCCCTCTCATTCTTATAATCTTTTTTTTTTTATTTTGCCAGACTTCTCTTTCCCCATGAGGAACACTGCCTTCTTCCCAGGCAATTTTATAACTCAGTATCCCCTTGTGATTATTACTTATCTTTTTAAAACTCTGCTGTCACAGCTTTTTCCTAATGATTTCTCTGACTGCTATGCCTTTTTTTTTTTTAGTGTCGGTAAGTGGTATACTGCATGGACTTCCTCATTACAGATTTTCTTTATTTGCTTGAAAGACATACAGTATAGTTGTAATGTAATGTGTTTATAGACAATTATCTAAATTAGTGAATACATTATAAACAGTTTGACACATTCTTTCATTATTTCTGAAATTAATTTCTAAGAAGTGAACAATATGGGGAAAGTAGGCTGTGTTCCCACATCTCCTGTGATTGATTCTTGGGCACCTCCAGTGTACAAAAGTTACTTCCACCATGACACAAGCAAAATTTTTTCTCTTGTGAGAGAGGTTTATATATCTTCATGCACATGTTACTGAGTGTTTTGTTGTTTTTTGTTGTTTTTTTCTTTAAATTTTATTACTAAGACATGTTTGGCTACATAAAATTTCTTTTGCACAGCACAATTAAATTATATGTATTCCACAGCAGAAAAATTTACTTCTGTAGCTTCTTTTGAGCTTTCCCTCAGCCAAAGGAATGTTAGTGTGGCTAAAGGCCATAAAATATCTTAATTACCTAATTCTCTATACTCACTCTTTAAGGTCCTTTGTTTATGCTTTCAGTAGAGTGTAGACTGAGTATTTCTGTCTGCCTTATCAGCATGGCAGTCAATTTAAAATCCTTCTTGGGAAATTTTCTTGTTCTTTAAGTAAGAACTGCCCTGGAAAATGTGAGAAAAACAATTACCAAACAATAGAAAGATCTAAGAAATTCTGGTCATCTTTCACTCTATCTATGGATAGGTCCCTCAAAATGTCAGAAAATAGATTCAGAGTTGCTAGAGCTGAAAGCTAACCACAATACCTAATAAAGGAAATAAGTATAATTAAAAAGGGATTTGAGATAATAAGTATGAGTAACTGGGTTTCAGAGTGAAGGAAGAAATCCAAGGCCAAGTTTGAAAAACCAATATAACAAGACTTCTTTAAGAGGGCGGATTAATTCATTGATGCCAGTTAAGCAAAGAGCACTGCTTTATTTTGTTTGGAATTAATTCAGATTCTCTGCAATGGTGATATGTCTCTGGTATTTCCTCGGGGAAAAGAAAAATGGAAGAAATCCTGCTTTTTCCAGGGCAGAAGCAATATATAACATATCCAAAATCAAGAAAAATACAGCATCAGACTAAAAGAGAAGTAATTCTATCCAGATTGAATCTTATAAAAGAGTGGAAGAAGGTGATAAGGTGACAGCCCTTATAGAAACCCAAGGGAAGAAATCTTCATCCTCATTTCCAGAGTGTACATAATTTCTGAGTATAAATCCTGATTTTCTCTAAAACTGTAAGAAGCACAGTTATCCAAAGCAGTTGGACTGTTGATTTCTTTCACAAAGGCTTCCCAGTACTTCTTACTGTCCAGTTCTACTTCGAGTAATGAGACATTTTAACAAATTTTTATGAAGGAGAAGTAAATAGCCTCAGCTCTTGGTGGCTCAGTAGTGGCACATGCTTACCCATGTTAAATTTGAGGGTATTTGTATTTATACAGTTTTGGCTCCAGTGGAGACATTGCGTTTCTGCTCAGCCTGCCCATCTTTATGGGATTCCTCTCCTCTGGCTGATAAGTAGTCCTTTGGGGTAAATTGGAGTGGATTTTGTATAATATTGTGAAATTGACTGACTATAAATGTGAGTCACATATAGCCATAGCTCTTCTTTGCAATAGGGAAAGTTCTGTGTGTACCTGCAAGCTTTTTCCCTTGAATTGCCATGCTGATTTAGAGCCTAGAGATTACTGAACTTTCCATAGGAAACCTGTAGGCTCAGAGGGAACTCAGAGGGACAGTTTTCTAGTACTTAAGTGTGGCTACAAAGTGGACAGAGGCTGTCTTCACAAAGAAACATATGGAGGGAACAAAGGGCAATGAGTACAAGGTACACCAGAAGAGGCTTCTTGGTATAACAAAGAAATATTTTACAGTGAGAACAGTCAAACACTGGGTCACAGTGGAACACAGTGGAGCCCCTATAACTAGAGCTTTTATATATGCAACTGAAAAGGGTAATAGATAATCTCATCTAGGCTTACTTGGACCATATTTTGAGGTCCCTTCCAACCTAGTCTATGCTTCTATGATTTATATTTCAAGAGGAAGCCAGACAAGCAATGTAGAAGTATGTGGATATGTCTACATTCAGAGGTTAGATGGCAGTTATCACTGAATGGTACATCTATCTTAGCCTGGAAGTGCTGTGAAGAAGGGTCACTTCGGGGTATCCAAGCAGTTATAGGAAATAGTAAGAAAAAGGGTCTAAAAGAGACTCCAGATCTTGTTCTGTGAGCAAACTATCCCACATGTTTTGAAAACCAATTAACTGTATTATTTTCAGGTTTTTTTTACTGTTTTCTGAAAGCTGAATATGATGTCTAGACTTGAATCCTGTCTTAACAATTTGGATTACTGAAGTTATGGAGGGTCTGGGAATAGTCATCATGAGATATGTATGAGCAAACTGAAGTTATCACAGCTATTTTATTATTTCCAAGAATTTGGGGAGCATGACTGAGGAAGTGGAAGACAGAAGAGCAGCAGAAGTTTTAAAAGGAAGAAGAGAGAAGAGACAGAGCAAGACAAGCCAGGGAAATTCATTTTATTTAGTTGGAATATCAGTAGGTTTACCTTCTATACCTGAAAGAATTCTGTAGTAAATAAGCAAACAAAAATTTGTAAGCAGCTGGAAGGTAACAAGGAAATGAGAAATAGCTAATATGGATTTGTCAAGAATAAGCTATGTCAAATTAGATAATTATCTTCTGTGACAGGGTAACAGATGTAAATTGACAATAGTGAATGTCATATATCTTTATCTTAGTAATGCTTTTTAACAGTCTCACAGGACAATTTTTTAAGCTGACAGGTGAAACGTTTAAGGTGAAAATAATCGTAGAATAGGTGGAAAATGTCTTGGAAAACATTCTCAGTGAGTTCATATTAATGGCTCATTGTCACAATGAAAGGAATTGTCAAATGGGGATTCATATAAGTCTGTTTTGTGCTATTTGGAGTTTTCATTAACATCTGGATGATGACAAATAGAGTATATTTACAGCACTGAAGATGACCTGCAGCTGGGAGGGACTGCAGACATATTGGAAGACAAGGTTAGAATGAAAATGATCTTGAGAAATTGAAGACATGGTCAGATTGGATGTTAGGAAAAATTTCTTCTCAGAAAGAGTGGTGAGACATTAGAACCCACTGACCAGGGAAATGGTGAAGTCACCATGCCTGGAGGTGTTCAAGAAACATGTAGATGTGGCACTGAGGGATGAGGCTAGTGGGCATGGTGGGGATGGGTTGACAGTTGGACTCGATGATCTTAGTGGTCTTTTCCAATCTTAATGATTCTATAAAAACACTGAATGAAAGTCAACAGGTACACCATACTGCACTTAGGAAAAATGATGAATACAACATTGTGAGGTGACTGTGTAGGAGGTAGTTCAGAAGGTGATTTGAGAGCATACTTGAGGAACAGAGATCAATAGAATTGTGCTTTGTAAAAAATTATAAGTTGTAGTATCAGACTATGTAAGAATTGTTTGAAGAGAGTCTAAAGGTGGTTGCCTTGGGAAAACCAAAAATAGTCTGGGACAGGGATATATATATCATGTTATGTTGAAGTTTCATATCCGGCCTTATATTTCTACAATTTTCTGTGATTTTCAATGTAAAAAAGTTGAATATCCTTTTCCTCAGAATCCTAAGCACTATTTGCCTTTGCTACAACTCTTCTGAAGGCAATTACATTGTGAAAGCTGGGAGGATTGGATGCAGGAGTGGAGCTATTGTGTATTCGGGCAGAAGTGAGAGAATGGCTTGCTGTATCTTGTTTTCACTCTCTTTGTGTTTAACTACGCTTGGAGATGGGATGTGAGAGTGCTCTTGGATATTCATTTCATTTTTCGTTATACTCAGTGAACCACGTTGTTTGCCCTACATGCAAACACACTACATTCCTTTTTTTTTTTTTTTTTCAGCACTTAAAATACTCATCTGTCTGTCCTTGCTGTAGCAGGCTCTGCTGGGTTCACAGATGCCTAATTTGCCCAACTCTCGTCACAGTTTTGTACTTCACCATCCATCCTGTCCCTTCCATCTCTATCTCTGCATCATTTTCCCCCTACCTTGCCTCAAACAAAGGTTAGCCTCCTCACAATCTCCTTCCGTGAGCATGAACAACTGTTAGCCCTTCAATATCTCCTGCTGCCTGCCTTTTTTTCTTGAAAGTCCTAGCCGTTGCCTAAGGGCAGTATTAAAACCTCAGTTCAGCTCAAATTCCTGTACACTTTCTACCTGACAGGTTAATGAGAAGAGCTCTTAAGCTGGTAGTTGCAGAAACAGCTTTGGTTGTAGGCTGTCAACATTTAGTTTTCTTACTTGATCTAGATAAAGCTTGTATGCTTGAAGGCTAGACCAGCTTAGGCTTTAACACTTGCACTTCTTGGACTCCCAGGAGCGTTGTAGATTCCATATTCTTAAAATTATTTGACTTTACTGGGGGTCTGTGACCACATATTTTCATGATACTATTCTCTGTAATGCTGTCAGTGAAGCCCTCCCAGCAGCTAAAGCAGTGATCCAATTTATCCTGTAAGACTTCCTGTCAGCGTGGCAATGCTATAAAACCAAGAGATCACACTGCTTTCTCCTGGTAGAATGTCCAATTCCATCATCAAATGCCTAATAGTGTCCATTTACAGTTAGCAGACTAATGCTGAAAGTTTGTTCTCGGGTGCTCAGTGCTAGCAGCCTTCTTCTTTTGCTGTGTCAGGAGTCCCAGCTCTTGCCCCTTCAGATGGCACATTAGTCACAGAGCTGTGTAGGCGCATTTGATGAAGGCATCCTGTGTGTATTATTCACACTTCACAAGAAAAGCTGTATGAAGGAATTTGTGTTGCATGCAGTTCAGACTTGGAGTCATTTGGCAGTATTGTTTAGTGATGTTGACAATTACCCTGTCTCATGGCTAAGTTGAAACTCCCAGGGGTAACGATGTGGTGCTAGGTAAATCTACAAATGCTGCCTCACTGCAGGTATCATAGAATCATAAATTTTTTGGGGTTGGAAGGGACCTTTAAGATCATAGAACCATAGAATTGCTCAGGTTGGAAAAGACCTTAAAGATCGAGTCCAACCACAACCTAACTATACTACCCTAACTAACAACCCTCTGCTAAATCATGTCCCCAAGCACCACATCCAAACGGTTTTTAAACACATTCAGGGATGATGACTCAACCACCTCCTTGGGGAGCCTATTCCAGTGCTTAACAACCCTTTCTGTAAAGATGTGTTTCCTGATATCCAACCTAAACTTACCCTGGCGCAACTTGAGGCCATTTCCCCTTGTCCTGTCACCAGTGAGAAGAGACCAATCCTGCTCTAGCTGTAAGCACCTTTCAGATGTTGGAAGAGAGCAATAGGGTCTCCCTTCAGCCTCTTTTTCCCCAGACTAAACAGCCCCAGTTCCTTCAGTCTCTCCTTGTTGGGCATATTCTCCAAGCCCTTCACCAGCCTTGTTGCCCTTCTTTGGACCTGCTCCAGCACCTCAATGTCCTTTTTGTACTGAGGTGTCCAAAACTGAACACAGTACTCAAGGTGAGGCCTCACCAGTGCCGAGTACAGGGGCAGGATTACTTCCCTATTCCTGCTCACCACACCATTCCAGATAGAAGCCAGGATGCCATTGGCCTTCTTGGCCACCTGGGCACACTGCTGGCTCATATGGCCAAGAAGGCCAATGGCATCTTGGCCATCATCTAGTTCCCACCCCCCTGCTATAGTCAGGGACACCTCCCTCTAAACCAGGTTACTCAAAGCCCCATCCAGCCTGGCCTTGAATACCTACAGGGAGGGAGCATCCAAACTTCTCTGGAAAACCTGTTCCAGTGTCTCCCCATTCTCACAGTAAATAATTTCTTCCTCGTATCTAGTCTAAATCTATCCACTTCCAATTTATGCAAACTTAGAGATTTTTTAAGTGATGCTGAACATATTTTAAAGTAAAAATGGATCTAGTCTTCATCTTAAATTTTTTCATACATTTCAATCAATGCCCTTGCAATTTAAAAGAGAACTGAGTTGTTTTTACTTTATTTTTACTTTCTCTGTGGAAGGACTTCATTGAATTTTAATAGATACCGTAGACAACATGTAAGTAATGATACCCCTTGGTGAAATGCAGATTCGTGCAAGCTAGCTAGATTTGTTTTTGACTCTTCCTTTCTATTTCCTGTGTTTTAGTACTAATAGTAATAGTCTTCATTGTTGTGTGAATTTCATTCATTCATTTTGTTTTAATTCTTAAGTCTTACATTAGCATACATATCTTGCAGTTGCTATTAGACTCAGCTCCCTCCTGAATGACTGTAGCAGTCACAAAACTGAGCTGCCATAGAGCTGTTATGCTGGATGACATTTGATAAAATTTCAGTGTAGTACTGTTCATACATACTATTTGAAGAACAATTCCACACTGGAACATTTATATTTTCTTTTTTGAGCTTTGCTTTCTCTTGGCTGGCTGTTCATTCCAACACTGTCTATAGGAAATATTTCTTCTATTACTCATTTTTCTGTCTTCAGTGGCCTTGTTACTCTGAAGGGTAATGACAGACTGAATTGAATTCTATTTCCTCTAATTCTGGTCACAAGTGATGAAACCAATGGACTGTCACAGTTGTTAAGTAGCTACAGTCATTCCTGTTCTCCTTTGGTCAGTGACAGCATTGGCTTTGCATAGTGCAACCTACCTGTCATGCGTACCAAGTCACCTGGTTTTGAAGTCAGCACCTGCGTTAGGACCTAAATGCCTTGAATTCCCTTTCTGGCTCATGGAGAAAGCTGGTTCTGGAATATGACTGTTGTGGTTTAACCTGGCAGACAGCCGAGCACCCTTCAGCCATTTGCTCAGTCCCCCACAGAGGCATGAGGGAGAGAACTGGAAAACAGATAAAACTCATGGGTGGAAATAGCCAGTTTAATAGGACATCATCATTCACCCACTGACCTGTGCCTAGCCAGTCCCCAGGCAGTGGTTGTCCCCCTGACCAACACCCCCAGTTTTCTTGCTGAGCATGATGTCATATGCCATGGAATATCACTCTGATTGGTTTTCATCAGCTGTCCTGGCTATGCATCCCCCAGCTCTTTGCACACCCCCAGTTCCTCTCTGCCATGGCAGCACAAGAAGATGAAAAGACTTCGATGCTGTGTCAGGAGTGCTCAGCAACATCAGTGTGTTATCAACATTATTCTTATCCTAAATCCAAAGCACAGCACCTTACCAACCACTATGAAGAAAATTAAATCTATCTGAGCTGAAACTGGGACAGACTGAACCTACCAACCTCCAAACCTCTGGAGATGTGTTTCAGGCTCTTCAAAACTGCTGAGAAGTGAATAGGAATAGATGAAACATCAAAGACTCATTTTATATTCTAATTTAGGTCATATATGAAGTGAAAAAAAGTCACAATCCCAATCAAATCAAACTTTACTTAATATCACTGCCCATCTAAAAGTCAGTTCAATTTCAGCATGCCTTATGACTTAGGAGACTGGATTTAATTATGCATTATGAATAAGGGAATAAAAACAGTACTTGTGTTAATTTGTTGAATAAGCACTTACACAATTTTTTTTTCTTGAAAAATTTACCTAAGTAGTATAAGAAACTCCAAGTTCTATCTACAAAGGCTCCAGCTTTGACACTAGTGAACTATGTGAAAGCTACCAAAGAACAGATACTGAAATGTGAAACTGAACATGCAAGTAATCAATAAAAGATCTTAATTGAATAACAAGAAATATGAATGTATTTATCATTGGGCATATGTACTGAAATCATTGGATCACTTAGTCTGACTTAATTATGTTTCCCCTTTATGAAATATTATAGCTTGCTTCTGAATCCAGTATCTCTTCTAGATATGTATCTGTTCTTGGTTAGAGTATTAGCAGAATAATAATTTATAAGCAAGGGAACTACTTATTTTATACTGAAAGATGTTTCACTGTTAAAAACTACGTTCCTAATTCATCATCTTAATTTGTCTGATTTCAACCATTAGCTTTCTGTTCTCATTACTTTTTCATGCTAGATTACACAGAACTGTAATTTCCAGTACCTTCGCTTTGTGAATTCACTCACATGCAATAATTTAGGCACCCTTCATTATGCTTTCTAAAAAACCTAACATTCTGTAGCTCTATTACTGCTAAACATGTTTTCCCCTTTTATATTTCTCTCCTCTTTCTGTAAACTTCAAAACAATTTTAATAGATGAACAAAATCCTGAATATAACATTAATCATAATTTGTGTGAATGTAATACAGAGAGGAACGCGAATTCATTATTGTTTTGCTTGTACATCGCAGGAAAGCACTAGCTCTTTCTTGCCCTGATGTTACTGTGAGAAATATAAGAGAATGTTCTATTATGTCACTTTATCTTAAATGCTCACATAGCATCTATATTCTATGATTTTGCATTTACATCCTCCTTTATCCCCTTTATTCCATAGACCCTAAGCCATAACGTTTGCTTGCAATGATCCTACCTGCATAACTTTGCATTTAGCTGTATTAAAACCCATTTTGTTTTGTTAGATTCAGGTAACCAAATGATCCTGATAACCATACTTCCCAGTCCTTACTGTCCTTCATGTTTCCACTCTGCTGTTGGTTTTACACCTATTTCTCCCCCATTGGTTATGGTAGATCATGATGATCATTTCTTGAGATGTCAGTTAATCAGTTTTCAGGCCATTTATGATTTATTGATACTATATACTACAATTTTTTAATCAGCTGTGTTATTGGATGAATTGCTTTACAAAGTCTAGTGCTAGACAATTTCATTAGGCAAATAAGCAATTTTATCAGAATCATGCTAGCATGGTGAGAATTATTTTCTGTAATCCATACTGCCTGCCATTAGTTACATTCAAGTTCTTCGCTGTTTATCAATTAGACTGTGTAACAGCTTATTCTTCCTTTTGTCTCTGTTGATCTTAGGATAAGCTGTCATGCTGCTTGTCCTTTAAAAATAATGGCACATTGGCATTCTTCCGGAATTTCCCTGCTATCTCAAGTTTCATTAAAAATTAATAGAGAGATGAGAGATGCCCTCAGTTATTTGGAGTGTTGATTTGAATATAATTATCCCTAGCAGACGCTATCTAATATTCTCTTCACTTATTGAATCTTGAGTAGGGAATGATGCCAAAGCTGAAAATTTGTGCTTATACTGTCCCTAAATGCACGAGTCCTTCATGCACGCTCTATCTTATTAGTTAATGTAATGAAAATAATACTTGGATATCAGAGACAGTATGTTACCAGACAGCTTTGCAAGCTTTATAGTTATAATTACATATATAATTATGAGAAACATTAAATATGGATGATGTTTTCACTCTTACAGTTTAAAAGATAAAACAGATTTTGTTCTCTGACTAGAAACAGAAAACTGATTCTGTAAATTGCATGCGGTGCATGATGACTTTAGGTCTGAGTTCATCTAAAAGTAAAATATTACATTAAAATATCACCCTTGGGAAGACTGTAGAACATAAGAGGGAGAACTGTGCCTAGGAATAGCAGTAATCTTTAAGCCCAAGAGGTACTCTGAAATTTCTTTAGCTACCACCAGCAATTTTGGATGATACTGTTAGTGGATTATCTAGAACCTGTGATGATTCCAGGAGCAGCATTGTCCTAAGCTTCAATGGGAAGCGCAAACTGGAAAATCTAAGTGAATGAGGTTTTCAATAGAGACCAATTATGGTACGACTCTTCTACTGAAATTTATGGTTATATGTAGGAATGCTGATGAAAGCGCTGGCTGGTAGTGCGCTTTTTAGAAATATGACCAATAATAATCCACTACTGAAAGTTTTACAAATACCAATACCAGAGTAGTGGGCAGAGAAATATTCATTTGAACTCTCAGGATGAATTGTTTCTTTGTTCATCTGGCAGGTGTTTGGGATTTTATTGAAGCACCCTATTCAGCAAATTACTTAAGTACAAGGGCTGCTCTGAAAGTAATGCCTCATATTTTATTATGATGGCTCGCAACACCAGAGGCAGATGTTTGTGGTATGGCAGTAGAGGCTGAACTTTTCCACTGTTACATTTTGTTGCTATGTGATAGATGGCAGCAGAGAGGCAGTCTGACAGAATGGTGTCTGACATGGAAGAGTGTATGAAGCAAAAGTGTGCCATCAAATTTCTCTATGCAGAAAAATTGTATCCACTGACATTCATCAATGCTTGCTGAACATTTATGGAGACCAAACAGTGCATGTTGGCACAGTGATGCAGTTTTTGACAAGCATGGCATGCAGGCTCTTGTTCACTGCTGGCATAAGTGTATAGCTAATTGTAGTATGTTGAAAAATAGTGTTCTGTAACTGAGAATTTGTTCTATCAATTAGTGTTATTGTGCTCTTTGTTGAGGTTTTTATGGAAATAAATAGGAGGCATTACTTTTGGAGCTATTCACGTACACATACATTACCTAATACAGTTTTTCAGATGCTTAAAGCTAGTTATGTACTGAATCAGCACCTCAGTACTTAAGCTGATATTGAGTAGAGCCCATGTAGGAAAAAAAACATTTTAAATCCTGTTATATTGAAAATAACAGGTGATATTATAGCCAATTATGTGTTAGGGGTTTAATATATTCTAGTCCATGTAGACTTGTCCATGCTTAGTACTATCCTGAACCAGAACACAAACTGCCTGGTGACATCCATCCTAAAAAGCCTATGCTTGTATAGGTACAGATCTGTACTCAGAGATTCCTCCTTTATAGCCTAAATCATACATGGTGCTTGGAGACAGCTTTTCTTCTTCTTTAGAAGGTGGTGGGATGTCATATGAAAATGACTGAGAGCGATGAGGCACTGGAACAGGTTGTCCAGAGAAGCTGTAGATACCCCATCCCTGGCATCGTTCAAGGCCAGGTTTGATGAGACTTTAGGCAACCTGATCTAGTAGGAGGGATGGAGCTAGGGAATCTTTAAGGTCCCTGCCAACTCAAATCATTCTGTGATTCAAGAATTCTACATTTCTGTTATTCTCTGACCTAGGTTTAAATCAAGCACTTAAACTAACTGCTTTGCATTGTGATGATGGATCCAGCAATACTTTTAATAATATGTTCTCTCACTGTGATCCCTAGGATATGAGGGATTTGCTAATGCAAACCATAATGTACAATTAATTAGCTACTGGTACCCTGGGTTCTGCCTGCGCTTTATCCAATGAATTAATTTTCATCTTTGAAAATATTCATAAAATGTTGTCTTTTGATAATCCTATATTATAATGGCTTACGTATCATAAATCTAAAGTACTTAAAGCATACAACTGGAAATGAATTAACATACTGTCTTAAGAAGGACTTAAGGTGCCCAGATTAAATTTTAAATCCTTGAGTGACAGATGCTGAGCATGTTTACAAAAAGTGAGATGGATGCACATATGCTTGTGTGTCTATCTGTCTTTCCAGTTAAGCAGATGGTTAATTTTCAGAGCATTCTTTAAAACTTCAGCTGGAGGTGTATGTGTGTGTGTTCATCCACTCAGATGTGTGGCTCTCAGGAATCATGAAGAAATGGCTACAGAATGGGTGAAGCTACAGTTATTATCTGCATTTATAATTGCCTAGGAAAAAATGTGTAGGAAGCTTTAGTTTCACGCTGACAGATTTAGAATAATCTATTGCTATCGCATGCAGCACATAAAAGCAAGAAAAATAAAGTAATTACAGCTCCTGTTCACCCAATTTAGTTGTCAAAATGCATGTGTGAGTTTGATTAAAGGAAGAGGACTTTGAGAAGAACAATAAGATACTAGTCATACTAAAGGGCAGACTGAAAATTGCACCTGTTCTGTGGACAAACAAGATTAATTAAAATGATGAATTTTCAGGCTCTGTGCTGAGGCCTCAGGATAACAAGGTGAATACTACAAGATCTTCTTTGTAACTTTCAGTGGTTTATTTTGCATGTTTCTATATTAAAAGTCTGTGCTGTGACTAAGAAGTCAAAAAGCAACCTGAACTTGAATCACAGACTCATAGAATGGCTTGGGTTGGAAGGGACCTCAAGGATCATCAAGCTCCAACCCCCCTGCTGTGTGTAGGGCCACCAACCTCCATATTTAATACTAGACCAGGCTGCCCAGGGCCCCATTCTACCAGGCCTTGAACACCTCCAGGGACAGAGCATCCACAGCTTCTCTGGAAGAATGCTATGGACCATTTTTTGCTCAGACCGTAACTCACCCTGATTAGCTTACCTGTCTGACTTGAAATTGCCCTGGGACTGAACCAAAAAGCAGAATTTCCATACACTGAAAGAGAGAATACAAGCAAGGAGAAAACTGATGCTGCTTAGTTGTGTGCCTGTTCAGCACATTTGGAATTATGCCGTATCACAACCTTTCTTATCTTTTTTTACCCAGTTGGCTAATAGTACAGGTAGCATAAATCCTCACTTCCGCACTTAGTACTCTCCTGTATTGATATGTAGACCCTAACGTGGACCTGCTGAGAACATGATTTTTGCTAGTTACCTCTTAACTAAACTACTTCTTGAGTAGCAGGATGCTTTGATTCTGTCTCTTCCATGGCAAACAGTAATGTATTGTCATTATCAACAACATGCTGTGAATGCCAATGAGGGATCAAGTGCCTGAGCTTCTCCTTACAAGGGTTTGGGAGTACTTGGATATATACTTGGATTCATGTGCGTATGCCAGAGGCACAGAACAAGAAGACACAGATTTGCCCCCCACACCCTTTCCAGCATAAATCACACAGAATCAGTTCATTATTTTCTTCACCTTTTTTTACCAAACCCTTATTGGCTTCTTTCAGAACTGAATCAGATCTGTTTCAGTCAAAACAGTATTTACATAGTAATAGCACTAAAGGTAATAATGATATGAATTCCTTCCTGTCTGTGATTGGTTATACTTGAGCAAGATTAAGGGCTTGGCTCTCTGTGGTAGAAACCTGACCTAAGTAATGTGCAAGTAACTAACACATATGAACATGGCTGACAGTTCATCCATGAAGATCATGTTAAAGGGTATCAAAGCTAGTTTTGACTGCAGTTGAACACGTTCTCAAGATTTTCAAAGGGGACTAAAGCAGTAAGTATCCAAATTCCAATAAAAAACAGTTGGAACAGCTCTTTGTTAACTCTTGTATGTCATCTAGAGTCTCCGTTTTTGCTGAGGTCTCTAGGCATTCTTTTGAAACTTCTACTGCTTGTATTTGTACTATCAGTACATAGGACTGAAGTCTTATGAGTCTGTTAGCTCATATTTTACCATAAGTTCTTAATTAATTAAAATAACATACATCAGAGAACATCAGATAGCAAAAATAATAGCTGATATACTTTTTACTTTATTCTTCTTGCTTTCAAGTATTTAGTTTTGCTATGAGCTGAGTTTATATAACACCTCAATTTTGTATTTTTCACAGAAATGTAACCTGGAATAATTTAGCTATCCCAGACACCCACTGTTCCAGAGAGCTAGAAGAAGGTTACCAGTGCCCACCTGGATTTAAATGCATGGACCTTGAAGATCTGGGACTAAGCAGGCAAGAGCTGGGCTACAGTGGCTTTAATGAGATAGGTCTGTCCTACTGGTAAAATCAATTTCAGTATACATTTAAAAATGTTTATGAAATGAGTGGAACAGATAGCTCATGTCTGTTCTGAAAAGGTATCTAGTGAAGTCAGCATTCTGCTCAAGTAGAACATACGCCAGAACCGGCTATTTGCTTTGGAATGATGAAGTTACTTATTTTTATATTGCCTGGCATTCCAGGATTTAAATACCATTATTTAAGAAGAGTTTACTGTTGATTGTCATCAATATGCAAATGCAATAACTAATTACTGTGTTTTATTTATGATTCATTTTAGAGTATATAATTCATCTTATTTGTCTAATTTTAGTAGGAATTCCTATTAAAAAAAAAAAAAAAAACATGCCAGAAAAACAACACCAAATCCCTCAAAAAATCCATAACTACCCAGAATTACTTTGATAATTGTCTTGACGCTAAAGAGGTGGGAGAGAAAGTGACATCATGCGTGTCTATGGCAACCTGGACCCAAACTCCTTAAGTCAGAACATCATTCAACAAAATGACTGAGAGTCAGGCAGAGAGATATCAAACTATTGATGTAATTTTTGTTCTGTGAGAAACACTCAGAATGACCTGAAAATTGCAGTCTCTGCAAGCTGGCATGTACTGTGCCCATCCCCGTAGGGAATAGAGGGAGTAGAGCACAGAAAAACAGTTCAGGAAAGATGGCAAGGGTATGGGCAGCAGTGGTGAGATCTATATCCAAATGGAAAATGTGCAGTTATGCTATCAGAGTATTGCGGTTATCTCACATCTATTTAGCAGACAAAGGTCCAACATGACCTGCAACTGTGCATTTTCAAGAGCACAGCTAGAGAATTCCCTTCAAATGAGAAGGCATGCCTACAGGCCATGTTCATTCTGATGCCTCTCTCTGACTCTGATAAGCTTATTTTTCACTTTTTCTGGCATGAACTCTAGCCAGTAGACTTTCATCCTGGCCACGGCTAAACTTGAAGATATTAAAAAGGTTTGATGACTGAATGACTACAATCCCAAAGGATTTTTTGCATACTGAGATCCTTTGCAGCTGAAGTCACTTCAGTTGGTTCCCAGGCCACAGAATACACGCAACCAGAGAGTTACAAGAATAGTCTCCTGTTATAACAGGGACTTTGTGATACCAAATAGTTTCTGAATTGAAACTGCCATTTCTGTCCTTTTTTCTGATGGGAAAGGGAGAAAAAAAAAATTATTTTAACCAAGCTCCCTTCTATTTACCCCAGAAGGCACAAGTGTAACAGTTGTACCCAGTACTGCTAACTGAATAGCACTTCTGGTAGTAGCTGTCTTTTCTATGAAATTTTTCTTCAGTAGATATCAAATAACAACTTTGTCTGATCTCAGAGACAACCTTCAGATTCTTAAGTTTGTGGCATACTGCCATGCCTGGGGAAACATGAGCTGAGTTCAACTCGAGGATAAAAGCAACCACATGCAGGTTCTCTAGTTTGAGACAGTTTGGCAGTGAAGCTTGGGCTAGGTGCATCATCAGAAAAATTATGTCTCAGATAGACGGAAATCGCCCTTCTAATCCTGACGTTCAAAATTAGCTGTGGCATTGAAGGCTGTTATTCTAGCTGCCTACCTGGTCACCAAGGAAAAGTAGTTGTAATGTGCTAGATCAGCTTAGGTGAATGGATGATTGGAAGAAGGTTTGGAGTGCTTAATAAAGCATTATGTTTTTAATGATAGAGCAGGTTGACAAAGACATGTGAAATAGTCTGTCCAAGGGTGCCTGCAAAGCAGATTTTAAAAACTGCTGAAACTCTAGCCTCCTCAGTCACAGTCCTGGCTTTATTGATATGTCATTCTGATTGCTGTATTTGAAAGATCAAAGATTGCTAATAGACATAGGAGAATTGTCTGTTGTACACTATTTTCATCTAGATCTTAGTAATCAGGATTTAAGCACTTCTCGGTATCGTAGTCAGAAACTGATACTTGAAAGCTGATTACTAAATTTTAAAGTACCAGGTAATTCACAGCAGCCACAAAATGTTAAATAAGCTTTCTCAAATTAGGAATGTTAAAAACAGAGTAATAACCAGAAAGTTTATCAATATTTTATAAATCTCTGTTTTGTGATGTACCTTTATATGTAGTTAACAGGTAAGTAATAAAGTAAATCTTTTCTGTGTAATTACAATATTTTATTGTTTATGTTCATTGATGTTTTACTTCTACATATTAATATGCAGCCTGTCCTTTTGGATCATGAAATGTATCATTACAAAAATCACAAGAGCATAGCACTTTGACAGCTACCATATCATTACTGCCACTTAATCTATGGTATAGAAGTATTTGATATTTCTCTTTGTTCTTCTTTTCTTAGGAAAAAAAGAAAAAAGAAAAAAAAGGGGGGGGGGGGAAGAGGTTTTTTTACAATTTTATTATGGGGTGATCAAACTGTCCCCATCAGATATAAGTTAATGGAGTTCTTTATGCTGTGAGGACATGCCAAGCAGGTAGCAAAATAATTGAAAAGTCCCTTAATTTTGGCCATACCCCTGCTCACAATTCTATTAGCAGTTTTTACTTTAAAGGGATGGAAATTGAAAAGATAGCATAGGTTTTGGTAGTTGTCAATTTCCAGGTTTTCTGTTTTTAGCTTTGAAGTACTCTGTTCATCTGTTATATCTATATTTGTATGCATGCATATATGATTTTTTTTAAGGAAGAACATAGTTATAGACCATTGATAAATACGGCTTGAAGTCATCTTGTCAGAATAATCTAGTCTATCCCCTTTCTGTCGGAAGCAGATTTCACAATCTTTCCAGGCAATCTGTTGCACTACTTAGTTGTCTGTACTTTCCTAAAGTATAACCTGAATCTTTCTTTTTGCAATTTAAGATCATAACTTCTTACCTTGTTCAATATGGACATAGACAAAACTTCAGAAAAGCTTTTTAGCATCTCTGAAAACCATCATTATGCCTCTTCTACCCTCTAAGTATCTGCAAGGCAACATAGTTCTAAATGTTTCAGTCTTTTGCTGTTTAACTTGTATGTATTTTACATCTCAAGTTATTGTTTTTGGCCTTCTATAGAGTTTCCCCAGCTGATACATCTCTCTGCTGAAGCGCACTACTGGCAGAATATTCCAGTAAAGCCATTACTTAATGTGTTTTTAAGCTTTATTATGGTTTCTACGTCCCAGTGAAATGTTTTCCATTTTCAAAACAGCATGATGTGGGTGATTCATGTGTTTTTCTGATTTGCTACTGCCTTTGTGTCCTTTTGTAAGAGCTTCCATCACTGTTTTCCAACCTGTATTCATTTACTTGATTATTTCTTTAAAAATGTAGAACCTCGCACTTGTCTCTTTTGAATAGCATGCTTTTTTTTTTTTTAGACTATTTGTTCAGTTTGCCAAGTTCTTCTTGAGTTTTATTTCCTTCCTCCTAAGTACTTTCAGAACCTCTAAGTTTACTTTTATCTGAAATCTGATGAATAAAATTTATTTTCTATCAACTTGGTAAAAAGTAACCCAGATCGAGAACAGACTCATGGAAACTCATTTGATAGTCTTCCATTCTGACAATGTGTAATTAGCAGCTGCTTGCATTTACAAATCCTGCTTCCGCTCTGTGTTTGTACAGCAATAATACAATAAGATTTGTGCCATAGGTTCCCTAGCGCCTGCAGAATGCCAGTGTTTATTAATAGTATAATACTTACGCTTGATGTTTGTGACAATTTTTCAAAAATAGGACACATCAGCATATATCTATGGCTAACACCTCTGTTTCTCTCCAACATATGTATTTCTAGATCAGATAGAGAATGAAATTAAGAGCACCAGTCAGCTTTGCCAACTTCATCAGTGTAATCTCTAATGAGAGTAAAGTTATTAAAAGCCAGGGCAGTTCTGTTTGGCTACTTTTCTCAAAGAATTATGATCAGTACTCACAGAAGTATATCTTAGAACGGTTTATGAAGCAAGGCAACAAATGAAACATTGAGTGAAGAATAAACTATCTAAGCCCTATGTACTGAAGTGACTTCAGATGTTTAAGGTTCCAGCTAATGGAAGGTTACAAGGAGTTACTGTTTTTTTCTAGCAAGTGGCTCAGAACTCGGTAGAAACTCAAATGCTCTTTCTAACAGTTTGACACACAACTTCTTAAGTAGATGCTGTTCCAGTGCAGGAACAACATGCTATCCATCAGGATGCCTGCAAGATTTTTCAAATACTACCCATGGGGCTGAGTGGGTGTAAGAGAAAGGAAATGAATGAAAGGCTTGCCTGACTGTGTGGATGTGGGTGGCAAAGCTCCTTACTACTGACTGTACCTGTATAGTACTGTCAAGCTCTTCTCTTTTTCAGACTTCTTAGCTGATTTTGATTCAGACTTCTATAAAAAGATTGATATTTGCTTCATATTAGAACAGCCTTCAGCTTTGACTCACACTGAGAGCATCAGGTGCAATTCACAGTTGGCCTGTTTCTCGTTTTACTGTCTTGTCTGTTTTTCCAAGCAATGTTTAACTCCACAGAGTGTATCTGATAGCATGACAGTATTGTGAAGTGTGTACATATTTTGGGCTAAATATTGAGAAAAATGACCTTCATTCTATAAATTAGCCCCAATAACTGTATAACTCATTGGATGTAATTGTATTTGCATATTTACATCCAACATATCTAAAATGCATAGATGTTGGATTAAATAGGAGTATGGGAGACTTGGGGAACTGTAATAAGTACTTCTGCCTTCCACGTCACTGTCTGTGTGACTGTGTATCTATCTCTAGACAATGTGTTTAACGTGGCAGTAATTGCTGTCAGGGCCATGCTAACGTTATTGGTAGTGCTGAATGCCTGGGTGCTGCTGGAAAGGGCACTGTGTAGACAAAAAAGTACAAGACCCCCTCCCACCCCCAAAACCTATTGCTGGGTCCTGGGCAGTTTTCCTCCTTACCTGTACGTTCCATATAGTGTAAGTTCTTTTTCATTCAGGTTTTTGTAACATCTGGCTAGTAATCATTTCATATGTGTCATGGGTGCAATCATCTGTAATCACCTACAGATGTACACTTGCATCTACTTTACTGATTTTACTCTTCACATAATTCTACAGACTTATTTTTTCATTATTTACAATGCTACGTATTGCCTAAAATATTCTCTAAAGTAAAGAAAGCCCAGAGTGAAAGATCCCTGAAAGTTAAAAAATATTCTACAAAGTAAGGGAAAGAATTTCTATGCCATGAGAGATCGTTCCAAAAAGAAGAAGCAGGGGATCTTATTCTATGCTATATCACCAATCTGTTGCTTGCTGGGGTGAGTACTCTATTAAATGATAATAATTGCGTCTAGTATGTGCCAAAAGTGTTTGCCAAAGACTATCATACTAATGTCAATTTTATGTGTAGGAGATAAACACACAGATGTTGTATCTCAAAGAGAATGAAATTCAAATGCTAAGGACTGCTTCAAATTGCATGTTAAACAAAACAAAAAAAAAGTCTATTAAACATTTCTCACCTTATAGTAACAATGAACATTGTTCAATGGCACAATGAGCCAGCAAAATCATCTAATTTCATGGGCTGTAGAACAGCAACAGAGCTTGAGGTCTCAGATATTTCACATTCATATTATAAGGACATGTCCCTTATGATATGTGACCCAGAATTTAAATATTCATGGCATGTCTACAGTTGAGAGCCTTTCTTTAAACTGCTAATTAGGAAAAAAGTTTTTATATGTCACTGTGAAAAATGTCTGCCATGAGTAGCATAATAGTTAGCCTAATTAAATTTTTGTAATGGAAACATCGTGGGGCCAAAGTCAACTTCCTCTATTCACTTATAGCTATTGTTTTAATAAAAGGTTTGTGATCAAGATAGCCTATTTGTTTAGCCACAAATTGGATTTTTAAATGCCAAACACTGGAGTTACACTGGTTCTTATAAGGGTCCTTTAAATATGGGGAAAAAACCTGAGACTGTGCAACCAGTTTGAATTGAAAAGCCACTGCTCTTAAGAGTACAGTGCCATAAGGTCCACTCTTCAGAAGGAAGGAGAAGACAAGAAAGTAGAAGTGACATGATACTTGTCTCTTGGTAGCACTATCAGCAACTGCTTGATCTTTCTGGGTCCCTCGAGGGACCCAGAGGAAAAAGCTGAGTTGACTCTTGCCCCAGGCAAGAGCTTTGAGCTTTTCTGCTCCGTGAGGAATGGTAAACTTCAGATTGATGACCAGAATAAAAATATTTTTGTTCTTTGTTCAGAGTAGAAAATACTGACAGCCAAAAGGATTATAGGGTTGTTTTCAGCCTCCTAAGGTGCTGCCTTCCTCTCTGCCCTTTCACACAAAAGACTCCACCTGAATACAGCCAGTGTGGTTTTACACTAGCACACAGGGCCGGTAATGCATGGATAAGCATCAACATCAAAGACTGAATCGCTTGGCTCTTAGTCTTTTGGTATCTGGGATAATAGCAACAAACGGATGCAATAAAGTCAGGGTCTCCATTTAATTGTACCAGATAGGGAGATGAACTCTTATGAAAACTGTTGGCTCAGTAATTATTTCATCAAAGCTCGGGATCAGACTCTTTTATTCTGTAGAGGATAGTACGTTTGATATTATGTACTGAGTCTTAATACTCCATTTATCTTACCAGGTGTATCATAGTATTAAATACTTTGATAAAGAGATCTAACAACATTCTATTTATACGGCTCTTTTTGTCAAATGCTTGCATGTAAACTGCCTAATATAAGGAGGCCTTCACCCATGACAGTGGCCGGTGTGGTTGTTATGTGGCAATGTGACAAGTGATGACAATGCCAATGTGTAAAGTTGCCAGAACGTAATCAGGGAAGCCATTCAGAATGCCTAGCAATGAAAGCTGTATTTTCTAAATGTGAACCAAAATGACTTAAAGCATACCGCAACAGTCTGCTGATTGAGAAACCTGTGAAATCATTATTTTAAATATGGCAATGGGTTTTTGTTTTCACACTGGAATTTCTACCTAAGCCTTGCAGATGAAGAGTAATAGGGCCCTGATTCCAGTTGAGGCACTGTTGTGTGTAGAACACTATTTGCTCAGGGAATTTCAATTAATTTGTTTTATTGCCAGTTGACATGAACTTTCAATCACTGACTCAGGTGCTGAGAAGGAAAAAAGACAAGTAAAGAAACAGTGAAAACACCTTCACTCCTTTGCTTGTCTCAATTTCAGTCTGCACAGCTCTCCTCCACATGTCCTAGTCCCCACTTCCTGCTTTTGCTGCATGTGGAGTGAGGCCGGGCACAGAACCTAGGTTAGGTGTGTAGTGGCTTCTTTCTTGCTTCTCCCTGTTTCATACTCTTCTGCTGCTGCTGCTTCCGCTTCCTTGTTCACGACCTCTGTTCCAGAATGGATGTAGCTGTGGGCCACAGTCCCTTCAGGCGTGGCCTTCCTCTTGTGTGCCCCCTGCTGCCACAACCCCTGCAGACCCTGCTGCCTTCCTAAACCCTGGCACCTAAAAGCAGTCTAACTTTGCCTTTGGAAAGGAAGCTTCAGAAGGTGATGCAGCATTTTCTTGGGCCCGGAAAACTAAGGAAAACTGTTCATTTCCCTGTGTACTCAAGGTGAGAACAGTTTTGGATCGTTGTTGTGTTTTTCCTCTAGGGAAATAATTCTAGTTACGAAGGATATGAGCACTGTGGGTAGTGAGCCGTGGCTATGTGAATGAGGTAAACCATTTCAGGTTGTACCTTAGATATAACAAACAAGGTGAAAGGGGGTAAACTAGTGAATCCCTTTATAGGCTTAAGGCACAATGCTGTTTTCCCTGCTTGCAGCTTTCTAAGGACCGTCTTACTAAGGTCATGCTTAATTTCCCATTAGAAAGAGCTTAATGACATAAGGCCTTCCATTTTTGCTTTGGGGTTTTTGTTTAGCAGGAAAAATACTAATGAATTGCAGTGTGTGGAAGTTAAATATAGACAATTGTAATTTGTCTTTTGCAGGGTACAGGATACAGGATAGTATCTTCTAGATCAAATTTAACTCCCACAGAAATACAGTATGTCAAATCCAAACATTTTAGGGAATCTTCTAAAGGCCCGAAACTATTAAGGCATCTTGATAATCATAGCTATGAAGCTTTAAGCTTAATAGCTTGAAGCTATTAAGGTATCTTGATATTTTCTTGTTGCATTTTTTCTGAGAAATTTTTTTTTTTTTTAATTCTGTTTGCCAGGTTATTACAATTTTGATGCCTTGTTTATGCACTGCTTCTCATACTTTCAGTGTCATGTAAGTGGCTGAGTTACCACTTCTTCCTCTTCTCAAGAAAACTGATTTGTGAATACCTTGTCTTCCAAATGCAATTAATACTGTCTTACAAATTGAATGGTTAGGATGGTTTCAAACATTCTGGTCCATCTTCCCTCTACTATAAGTATGCTCAGTAGTGTTGTTAGTAACTTAATGTTAAAATAGATAATAAGAATGACATAACTTTGAACTGACAAAAATGAAAGATTTATCAATGCATTGTGCAGAAAATTCATTTTGCTATTACAGAATTACTCAGACTTTTCTTAAAAGCTAGGTCATGTGGCTTAATTCTCAGATCACTGCGCCAAGAGAAGGCTGTTGTTTAGGAGCAGAAACAGAAAAAAAGGCTAGGCAAATTTCTTCTAGTAAAATGTGCTTACACAGTTCAATATTTCCAGTCTTGGCAATGTCCATGGAACATAAATTTCTTGCATTGCATAGTAAAGCACAGTGTGATAAACAGCACCTTTCAGATGACAGCAATAAGCTTTTCCCATACATACATCTCTGCTTTCTGCGTAGTGAACTTTAAATCTTGATCCTATTTCTTCCCTTTCTGAGTGAGAAATATTAGAAAAAACTTTAAAATTAGCCACATAATTTCCTGAGAAGGTCACCAGTTCTGTAGTTTCCATGGCTGTGTTGTTGAGTAGTGTTGTAGTGGTTTTCCACTGTTTTCCATGCTCTGGCAAGGACATCATGTGTTATGCTTGTCACTTGTCCCTCTTAAATGAATGCTCACATTTTATTGCTATGCCTTATGCTTCAGCCCAGCTCCTGAAGAAGGTCTCTTGGCTCAGTCACAATGCTGTCAGAACGTTTGTTCTTCTGTCTTAAGTGGCCTCCAAGATGCTCATGCTGTGTTGTTGCCTCTGAAGTTATTTCTTCATCTGGAGGCAGCTGTATCCTCATAATATGTGTTTGACAGTTTGTAACCCTCGTAATCAGAATACCAATTTTTATGCCATTTCGCAGGTTAACTGGCCAGCAGGCTACTTTTAGAAATATTGGTATCCTCTATATGAAGCTTTCTTCTGACCAAACATGGAGTAATTGGCCCTTACTTACTTACTCCTTTGGTCATAAATAACTCGGTTATCCTTTGTAAGTGACTTGCTCCTGCAGTCTGACAGGATGGGGTTTATACCCTCTCTGAACTACACATGTATGAGAATATTTCTGTACATGATTGGATATTAGGTTGGATATTAGGAAAAAAAATCCTAATATTGAATGTCATATATTGGAGCAGGCTGCCCAGGGAAGTAGTAGAATCATCATCCCTGGAGGCTTTAAAGAAATGCGTACATGTGGCAGAGAGGGTCATGGTTTAATGGACATAGTGGTGATGGGTAGACTAGATGATCTTAGTGGTCTTTTCCAATCTTCATTATTCTATGATACTTTGAAAATAAAAGGTTTTTTGTTATTTAAAAGTATTGCACTAAGGTTCATGAAAAGCAGACAAACACATGTGGTTCATTAGTCTTGATAGAGATTAGATATTGCAGTTACCCAACTCTGTGGGGAATGATAGTGATTTTAGAGTCATTATTAGCTCTGATTAGCAAAAATTCTGGGACGCGTGGCAAAATTATTATTATTGTAGAAAGACTGAAAAGGCCTTTCAAACATGAGGTCCCGATGAGCCTTCCCCTGAAGAGGAGTAGTTTGCAAGAAATCTTCAATTTATTACAATTTCATAATTTAGTATGATGATTCTACCTTAAACAGATGGTGTCTTTATAAAATGGTCATTCTCTAGTGTAAGTCTATGATAGTGAGGTTTCATGGATTGTGGAGAAAACAGGTCATTTCTTTACTTGCAAGGAACACAGCACCAAAGTGATCAGACTACCAGGGAGCATGTTTCTTGAAAATTTTCAGTCTCTTCCAGCCTCTGAAATGTTGTATGTGTGATACAGAATCATAGAATCATAGAATGACCTGGGTTGAAAAGGGCCATAATGATCACCTAATTTCAACCCTCCTGCTATGTGCAGAGTTGCCAACCACTAAAATGTAGATTAAATTTAACTGAGGAATAAATTTGTAAAGAGCCTTTCATGAGAAATTTGCAGCAAATTAAAAACAGGCTGTGTCTTAATACAGTACAACTAAATAAGAGGCTTGGATTTGGAATTAAAAAGAAACAAAAGTGACAAACTCCAACTAACTGCTTTAGCCATACAGTGTTTCTGTGTACTTGCCACCTTCCTCAGTGACACCGTTTCACTTGCCTCATTAATTGAGATCTTTTATTATTATTATTAATGGTTTATAGGCACAGAGCAAATAGCAAAAGTAGCATCCACTGAATTAGTTCTGTTACACTAACAAATGATTTGTAGAAGATGTAGAGTTTGAGGAAATTAAGAGTAGTTTGAGCGGTCCTCAAGAATTTTAATTTATTGCTGTGCTAATCCCTAAGTAATTGAGTCTTGCATTAAACCGAGCAGTCAGGTGAAACTAATGTGAATAGATTAGTACAGTTGTCTTGTACTGTCAGTTGAAGAAAACTTTATTGCTGCTAAGCAAATTTGCTGGAACACACTTCCCTGGCATTCCAGGATATGAGGTGTTAGTTTCAACAGCCGAATAGTTAGCTCTGTAAGGGAGTAAAACAACTTTCCAGAAAGCTTTAGTGTTTCTTTTGCTCTCAATTTTGTTTGTAACATGGATCTTTAGTGGTATCTATCCTATTCTTCTATGTATAGTTTAATATATTGCTCATGTCAGTATAGTATTCCGCACAGCAGGTAGTGACCTGCCTGGCATATGTGCTGTGTGTCTCATCCATCCTCTTTCTTTCTCTTCTGTGCCTGGGAAGAATGAGAGAATGGTCTGCACAATGAACCAAAATATTTTAGTTAGATTTCATTTTGAAAGTAGATAGTTTGATGTTTTCCTTCTTATATACCTTCTGATAAGTATTTATGTGGTAGGGTTGGCAATGTTGAAAAAACATACTTTCTGATGTTAAGTTGAAGGCCATAAATTTCACTAATCATAATCTGAAGGAATGGAAAAGTGACAGAAATACTGTCATATGAGAAGGATTGAAGAAAATGAAATTCGAGCCCCGTCAAATGCAAGCTTTAATTGCATCTTGTTTTTGTGTTTTTTTTTCCACTGTAAGTTGTATCGCCTCAGACACGTCAATCTCTGATTGACATAGAATTCAATGTGCTGTTTCTTAACTTAAGTAATATAGTCTTAAGTTCTGTATGTGTAACTTTATTCCAGTGCTTATGAGGAGATCAAAAACATAATAATGAAAAAACTTACAGTTTATTAGAACTCAGTTGCACTGGCACTAGCATTGGCTTCTTAATGGGCTAGATTATCTCCCCTCCTCCTCCTCTACTGCTTAGTGTCTCAAGAGGCCTTTCTTGCTCCAACACACGTTTTTAAGGAGTTGTGGAGTGGAGGTTGCTGTAAAAGGCAGTGCTGAAGACATTGTAATTCATGTTGCAGGAGCAGAGGGAGTTCCTAGGAAGACTTCACACTGTGTTCCCGAGAATGTTCTGATTTAAATGCCCTGTTATGTACTGTTTCCACAGATGACCACTTCATCCTTGCTTTCTGCGGTCTTGCTCCAGCACAGCAAGGCCTCCCAGTGTGGTTTTGAGATGATGTGCACTCTGTGAAGCCAGAGGAGGAAATTTGCTTTTGTACTGCTGCTACTGTTTACTTATAATTCCTGTGGGAAGCATAAGTTAAACACTTAGGTCTATTATCTGTGGTGACATTTCTTGCTCCTCTAACGCAGAACACTAGCCTCAGGGTCCGATAACTTTGAGAGGCTAAATAAAGCAATCAGGGGACACGTGCTAAGAATGCCATGGTCAAAGGAAAATAAATACATGTTTAAGACCATCTCTTTAATGAAAATTTACTAAGAAAATAAATAGAAATGTCTGCTTCGAGTAAATTAACAACTGCCCATCACCGTGCAGAAGAATTTGAATAAGGCTTGTGTCAAAGGCAATATCTGTTTCTGTATGGACAGCTACTCAACACCTCACAGTCTTACAAGGAGCAATATGGAGGAATGGAAAGTGGAATTGCTTGACAGTAGTGTGCACTGCCCTAAGATAAAAGACGTGACTGATTTCAGCCACACTACAGAGCAGGAAGCTCTTAGCCATTAGGCAAAGCATGAAGATAGGCAATTAGAAACCTGTCATTCCATACAAAGAAAATTAGATCCTATCAGCTTAATTATCAGTCCATGCCATTAAGACAATATAGCTCTGCATAATGAAAGCTGCAGTTTTGGGATAATAGAGGTAATTGTTTTCTCAGTGGAAGATTTTCACTTTCAGACAAGAGCTTCAGTATGTGACCACTTTACAGGCTTTGACCTTCAGCATTTGCATAATGCATGAGATGCATTGTTTCACCTTGCCCCCTGAGATTTAATTATTTTATCCTAAACAGCATTTTTGTAAAACTGTTTGAAATGATCAAAAATACACTACAAATAGAATCTATGATAATCATGCAACAGGCCCTTCTGCTATTGTAATTAGAATGGCTTACCAAATCATCTTTGATTTAAGATTTGATAATGCAGGGCCAGATTGTAGCTTTGTTTTTCCACTTGTGCTGAGCAATACGGGAGAATAATGCAATTCCAGAAAATCTGGATCACAGATGGTCACTCTAGAGGGGGTACCACACATAGCAGAAGCTTAGGTGTGACTCCAGCACATCAGCTCATCAGTGCTGACTGACTTCACGCTGCTGCCACTCTGCAGTGCCCTGTGGCAAGTCTATGATGGCCTACTCCTTTTGCAGTAAATGGTGTAATCTCAGTTTTATGCTCTGTAACTCACATATTTAAATTGTGCCTTTTCCCTATTGTTGGTTGGTACTTTTGGTAGTTGCTTTATCGTATTCTAGAGTCTGTGTCATTACAAGGTGACATGAAAAACTCCTTTCACAATATCTATTATGCTGTAGCAAATGCTAAGTCACGGCTTGAAACAGTGATTGAGCACCTGATGGGAAGACAGAGCTGATCCAGGGGAGCTCATGTGCATGCAATGCACTTGAGTGACTGGATGGGGTGGAGCCAGGGTCCACCCCCTCCCAGACCTCATTTAAGGGTTGGCAGGGGAGGTGAGGGTAGCTTCCTGGAGATTCCTGTGTACCTGAGGCCTTCTGAGGGTAAGCAGACTTTTGCTTTGCTTCTCCGTCCACAGCTGCTGCGTTTGGGCATATCCTCACTTGCTGCAGCCTGTGACTTTGCTACCCTGCTATCATTGCTGTGCTTTCCATTGCATTATAGTGTTACGTATGCACTGTATTTAGAGAAGACCTAGGTTACAGGGTAAAAAAGTAGTAGAATATTTTGTATTCTCCGTGAACTACTGAAATACTTCTACAAATAGTATTAAGACTGCTTAATTCCAGTTCCTGCTGTAGGAACTGAAAAAGAGTATAAATAAATAGAAAGATAAATGAATTGAAAGAATAAAATCAGTATCTAAGGACATTAGATAGCTTATATATTCTTGCATCAATCTGAAATTCTAGTGATCAAATGGGAAACTAGATTTTGCAGTGTCTAAAAATAAATCTATAACACATCTAATAAATAATTACCATTTCTGTATTTTTTCTGTGTGTAGAACACACTTCTGGGAAATAGATCTTTATTTCTTTGCCACAAGAACATTTTTCTTCTATGAATTATTTCAATGTGCAAATCATTGCTATCTTTCCTAAAATCTATAGAGATATTTTCAGTAGGCAGACTCTTTAATGAAACAAGCAGCTTTGAAAGTTCTCCCTAATACTCAGCAGAACTGAAGGCCTTTTGAAGACCTCCTGTTGTATCTCTGAAGGTGGGACTGATCATCTTGGAAAGCATTGAGATAACTCTACTTACGTGCTGCAGTCAGCGTTTTCCAGTGTCATCCAAACACTCCTGTGGAAGATTTTCATCTACTTTTCCAACAGAATCAGAATACTGCCACATTGAAGTAGAGAGGATTACCATAATGAGCATAACTTTGCCTCATTTCAGTAAGAGATACAGACCATAGTTGATGCCTCTAAATGCTTAGTGTGAGCCCTCTGTTTAAGATGTTTAGTTCACTTCTGAAAAGGAGTAAACCATACAACAGTATCACATTTTTCTCTTTACTGTGAAGAAGTTTGCAGTAGCTACGCTCCCAATTTTGGCACTTAATTTAAGTAATTGCAATAAGATCAGATTAATTTGAGACCACGCTTCCAGCTAAGTTATATGCTTCTATAATTAATGGAAAAGTTAAAATTATTGTATAGGTTTCAAAAGAGCTGAAAACAATTAGCCAAATTTTCTGTCAGGAGGTCCTGTTAGTCACCAGTGGGATAGGGCGCACAGATGCTGTGGTAATGTGTACAAGAGAAAAAACTTCAGTAATCTGTTCTATTTGTAAGGAGCCAAGTATGTAATGCTGATTCATCTTGACACAAGTTACCCAGGGGCTGATAAATTTAAATAAAATAGATTAGTCACAACAGGACTTCTGTGTGTCTCTGCTGATAAACTGTGGTATTCTTTTCTTTTAATTACCTGCCTATGGCAGGTTTTGCATGTTTTTTTAATAATACAAGTACTACACATATTATATCTTTCTGTGTTAGCTAATTAACTGTACTCTGCATACAAATATGTTTTTTATATTTGATTCTGCCATTTCCTTATTTTAGGCATTTCACTTACAATTCTCAGGTTAAGTGACAGTTAATTAAATATGTTTATTATCATCTCTCAAACAAAAACAGTTGTATTACTATCTAATCCTTCTCTCCAAAAAAAAAAAAAAAACCCAAAACCTCCAGCTGTGTTTTTTTTTTCCTATTTTCCTGGTTCGCATTTCATATAGAATCATAATGCTTCCATTACATGGATCTTTTTCATTTTTCTTCTCAGTATCATATATAGAACAATGGACCAATGGCAGTGATTTGCAGAGTGGTAGTGGCAGTGGATGGAAAGTGTTTATTATGGAGGTCATTGAATAAGTCAGCATTCAACCATTCACTATATCATAGACGTGGATATGCATCTCACTGACATTCACGTATCAACACGATAAATGCTCAGGAAATATCTAAGGATATTGTCTGAGTTCTTTGGGGCACTAGGAGAAATTCTGAAGAGAGTCTGGAGTATTCAGAGGGGGTACTGTTTTTAAGTAGTTGCTCTTGAAAACTCGTACAATTCATTTAGTAGGTGTCTGTATAATTATTTCACAATCAGATTAGTTCTTACAGTCTTTTTACCTGGTCAATCTTCTGTCTAGTGAAGAATGCTGCTTCTGCTGTGCATTTACTAAAACTAGTTAACCTACTTTACAGTACTTTTACAAGCATCTTAATCCTAATCAAAATAGATTGTTAGTTGCTTTTCTCAAATGTTTTGCCAATTTTTTCAGATATTATGTTTAATCTTATCATACCAATCTTGCTAGTCTCCATCAGCTTGTCTATCTCCAGATGCTTTCTGATTTCATTTGTTCCTTAGAAGTGCTATAAAATCCATACCACTGTATGGGAACTGTTGAATCATGGCCTGAACCTCTGATTAACTTCTTGAGGCAAGTGCTGAGTCAGCTGTGGGAGCACAGGTGAAGGCAATTCACCTGTGTGCCCGGAAGGGGTGGAGTCAGGCTCCACCTCTCCTAGATCCCATTTAAGGGCTGACTTCCACTGAGGAAGGATCTCTTCCTGGAGATTGCTCCTTGTGGAGTTCCTTTGCGAGCCTACAACACTGATGAGCACCTTTTCTGTATATTTAACTATTCTTACCAGCCTAACTTCTCTGTATACCTGTTAATCTTACAGCCTGTTAGGCTTACAACCACACATGCTTTCATGGTTATATAGACTCTTGGTATCTTTGAGAGCTATGACTTGATTAATTTTTCTAAATTTCTGTTTAGTTCCCTCTGGTCCTTAAGCAGTCCTTCATTTCAGTTAAATATTAGTATCAGCAATAGATTTGACTTGCCGTGGTTATAGCAGTTTCACAAGTAGCAAGTGCTCAGTTATTTAGGACTGCTGTAGTGAATATTCTTGACCAAAGTAAGGGGATATAGTAACTTTTTAAAGAAATTCACATACTGTGTAAAGATGCAGAATTGCAGCTGTGTCCATAGTGTCCTCAGGCACTGAGGGGAAGGTGCAAGTTAGGAAGAGATTTCTTTGGAGGATTCAATGCAGTTCAGAATAGACTGGTATTTTGTAACAAAGCTATATCTGTACCAACCAGTGACCTTCTCCAGCTGTTGTGTATTACCAGCCCTATTGCTGAGAACTTCTGGAACAGAGGACAGCTTTAATCCTTCCTGCACAATCTCATTAGGTGCATTCTTAAAAATTTCTCATCAGGAAGCCAATGAAAATGAAATAATTAATGTTTTTGCCTTATTGGCTAATTAAGGCTCAACCTCTTGTTAATTTTTTTAAGAATAACAACTTGACTCTGTTGGACTTGGAGAAATTTTATTTGGGGTTTATATCATGACATTTACTGATGTTAGAAACATTTTTCATGATGATATACCACAACTGAAAGGAATCTTGGTGATGTTCTTGTCCACTCCTGCTTGAGACCATAGGGAGCTGTGCTGTATCAGTTGTTCATAACATTATAAAATCCTAGCTTGGAAAAGTTAGAAGTGGAAGAGGCAAAACAAACAAAACTTTTTCAGGTCTTAAGGATGAAAAACTCTCTCAGAACCCCGATGATTAGAAAACACCTATAATCAACTTACCTCTTCTTCATAGCCACTTGCTCTGATGTTGGTATGACCTTTTATCTTATTTTATTATGGTCGGAGAGAAGTTCTTAATGATATTTTCCCACTGTATCTTTCATTTTTTGGCAGTCCAAACTTTGGAGCTTCCTATTGCTAGCAGTTATATTTGTTTTTAGGTATTTCACCACGTATTTTTGTAGTGTGTAGCACAGTTCAGCCATATAATGCATAACGTGACAACACATGAACTGTGGAATTGAGACAGAAGCAGAATTTGCAGTAATAAAAACCATCTGTTTGTTGTTGATTGTCCACAAACAACATGATACAGACTGGCTCATGTTCATACTGCTGATGCCTACTTCCTTCTAGAGAGAATGGCTATGTATCCATATGTACAACCAAGTTTTAATCTCCACCAGAGCCCATGAATTATCTTTTTGGGCCAAAGATGTAACCTAAAAATTCAGTGGGATTTTTCAATGTAAAGTTCCTTTGAGCATTCTGTTGCTTTCCTGGTGACACAGCCTACTAGGTTTATGGTTTCCTAATCCTCTGCTGAAGGAAATGTCCTCTGCATGGGGAAATGTCAGCCTGTGGAAAATATTAAAGTGTTGAGGCTGTTTGGAATAATAATTGAAGATATGTGTAGGTTGGAGGGAACTGTACATGGTAGAGGCACATCCATGGAAGCATAATATCAGGGAATGGGAGATATATAAGTGCTCTCAGAAGCACTGGTTTGCAAGAGATTGAGGCTGTGGTTTGTCTTTTGTTTATACCCATAGCACAGATTGTTCAAGATGAGTCAGAGTATGTGAAGTCTTAGAATCATAGCATCACCAGGGTTGGAAAAGACCCACAAGACCTCCCAGTCCAGCCATCTACCCATCACCAATAGTTCTCACTAAACTATGTCCCTCAACACAGCATCCAAATGTTCCTTGAACACCTCCAGGGTCAGTGCTTCACCACCTCCCTGGGCAGCCCATTCTAGTGCCTGACCACTCTTTCAGAGAAGTAGTATTTCCTAATGTCCAGCCTGAATCTCCCCTGGCGCAGCTTGAAGCCATTCCCTCTAGTCCTATTACTAGTTACACAAGAGAAGAGGCTGACCCCCAGCTCACTACAACCTCCCTTCAGGTAGTTATAGAGAGCAATAAGGTCTCTCCTGAGCCTCCTCTTCTCCAGACTGAACAATCCCAGCTCCTTTAGCCTCTCCTCATTAGGCCTGTGCTCCAGACCCCTCACCAGCTTTGTTGCCCTTCTCTGAACACACTCCAGGGCCTCAATGTCTTTCTTGCAGTGAGGGGCCCAAAACTGGACATAGTACTTGAGGTGCAGCCTCACCAGTGCTGAGTACAGGAGGACAGTTACTTCCTTGTTCCTGCTGGCAGTACTGTTTCTGATGCAAGCCAGGATGCTACTGGCCTTCTTGGCCACCTGGGCACACTGCTGGCTCATGTTCAGCTGAGCGTCAATCAATACCCCCAGGTCCTTTTCCTCTACGCAGTCTTCCAGTCACTCTGCCCCAAGCCTGTAGCGTTGCCTGGGGCTGTTGTGGCCAAAGTGCAGGACCCGGCATTCGGGTCTTACTCTCAGAGTCACACAAGCAAGTGATTCTGATTATATACCGGCTTAGTACCTTTGGACCAACTTTATGTTGGTGATAGGAGACCAGAGCACAGGTGGGCTGCCCTGGCACAAGTTAGGATGCAGACAGACTATATGTGGTGCAGTGTGCCACCTTTCAGTGCAAAGCATAACCATCAAAAAGCTGTTTTTTTTTCTTAACTGGCAGTACTTTGTGTCACATGGCAGTGATGCTTTTACCATAGTATTCACACCAAGATAAATTAACAAGAGTTAATTTATCATCTAGCCATGGCAAATGACATTTTTTATTTGCAGTGTTAGTTTACATCCCTGCATCCTATTCTGTGTAATAAAAAAGTATGGTGAAGCTTAATGCTTCACTTCTGCCAGATGATTAGAAATGGGATTTACGTGACCATTTTCAACAGAAATTAGATCTACAACCCATGACTCATGAGTGCTTCCTTAGAAAAGAAAAGAAGGGATTCTTACTGGAGAGTATGGTTTAGCTGGTTCAGAAATAGTGGAACTTGGAAAACTTGCAGTAGTGTAGCCAGATGAAACTGTAATGCAAGCTGCTTTTTTCACTTTGAGCTCTGTTTTTCTTTGCAAAGTCTATTTGCAGCATTGGAAAAAGCCAAGTGTATGATGGGCTGTGTCAAAAACTAATAATTACGGTCAGACAACTCATTTTAAAATCAAGATAGGCTTTTATTACATTACTATTTTTGTTCTTCATTCTAAAGCAAACAATGTTGTCTTCTGTTAGCTTTCCAACAAAAATATTGTGAAAATTACTTAATTAAAGAAATAATATGCTTATTAACTACTTGTCTTGGTCAACATAGAACTTTTGATGAAAAGGAAATGAAGATACAAATTAGCACAACAGTTCTGTATAGCTAATTAGCTATATGTGCGATAAGCTATATGTGACTGCAGTAAGTGGCAATTTTTATTTCTTTGTAGGAGTCTTAGTTGTTTACAACTACAAGTTAGGGACTGATAAAATAACAGTGCTACAATTTACCACTTCACATTTTGATTCTTTACTTGTTATTGCTATATATTACTTTTCTTATAGTATGCTAAGGAGACCTACTGAAAAAGACTTCATTTGATCAGGCCTAAACAAACACAGATTTCTTCATGCATGCTAATGTCATTCTTTTCATAGTTACAAAGGATGAGATTCTGTACTGATTTTACATGACTATGAAAAACTTAAGAGGATTTCCACTCTTCTATCCCATCTTTAATTTCCATTGGCTTTGTTGTTGTTGTTTGTTGTTTTCAGTAGAAGATGGCCTTGCAGAGGGCTCTTTGCGTAGCAAATAATGGGATGTTAAAAAAAGAAAGCCAGCTGGTTGCCAGGCCGAATAATTAGCATTGTCAGTACCACAGAAAGAAGCTGGGTAACCATCTGAAGTTAGTAGCTAGAATATTTAAGAAGAAAAAAAAGAAATTGGACATTTTTAGTCAGTGAAATTCTCTATCACTTGAATTCCCCACAAATGCAGGTTTCACCACATACCTCGTCCACCTACTACTATTATTTCACTTTCTCCTTCTGTGATTTGATACTTACGTTCTCTTAAACTTCTGTTTTCTTCTCTCTCCCTCTTTACTTTATCAAAGACTTATTATTAAGATTCTTATCTGTATCTGATTATTAAACCTTCAGTTCATAGCACAGATAGAAATTTCCAATATTATCAGATAACTGAGGGCACACGTTTTTGCTTTTGAATGTTGCTGTTAATATTGAGTATGAGACCTCTCTAGGAGCAAATCAGGTCATTTAAATGGTTTATAAAAGAACACAGGAGTTGCAGCTGAAGGTGCCTCAATCCCAGATGTTCATTGTGACACAATTTTTATGCTGAATTAAAAAATAAACAAAAAACTGAAGAAAATTAGCTGAGATCTACTTGAAGGTCCAGCTCATTACCTGGTCACTCTGAGACTACATGATTACTTAAAGATCCTCTTCTCATCTGCTTTTAAGCAGCTCCTGTGAAACAGATGCTACAGTCTTCTCTATTACTACAGCGCTTACTATTAAGTACTAGGAGTTTTTCCTTTCTATTTTGACTATTTCTGACCTGAGTGCATTATTCCTGATAAAAGCATTTAATTGGTACTTTCACAAGTTTCTTGGGAAAGTTACAGGAAAGAGTTTTATTGCCAGAACATAACAGAGCTGCCTCATGGACAGTTTCAAAAGCACTTTTTTTTTTTTTTTTTTTTGAGATTTTCTGTTGCATTCATCTTCGTTTAGGAAGCCCATCTCCTAGATGCTGCAAAATAAATGGGTCTGGAAACAGTGGTTATTTCTTCTCTGACTGCATCGTACAATCTCTAGCTTTACTTTTAATGTATCAGGCAACTTAATAAGTTATTTGAAAACATCGTATTGATCAATCTACTATTTTCCCAACATCTTTTGTTTTTCAGAGGCTTCAGTGGTAAAATCGAAGAATGATAGATCTAACTTCTCTACTAAAAGAAATACTAAAATTCCTTCTGGCTTCAAGTACCGGCACTCAGGCCGGGACTGAAAATTTAGAACTTGTGTCCTTCAACATCTCAAAGAATCAAACTAGTTTTAGCTATTATAACATCAGCTCACATGCCTGAATTTGGGCAGTGTGATTTTAAAGTTGCAGAGCTTTCAAATTAGGATTTGAGTCCTGTTCTGAAAAATAAGGGTACATAATATAGCAGCATTAAACTCTATCCAAGCTGTGGTAGGCTGGTAGACATATTACCAAGGATAACAAGCTGTGTTGATTATAAATTTCAGTAGTAATTGCCCTCATGTATGCTTTTACTCTGAAGAAAATGATAATTAGAGGTACCTTAGAATTCAGTGAGGTGATAGGATTGGCTTCTGGACATGTTTTTCAGGTGAAAGTAAATAAAGAGGTTGACACTGTGCAGTAAATGACTTGCAGAAAATTGTCCCTGGATTAATACATGTCACTTGTTTGTGCTTCCGTATCTAAAAGCTCTGATTTCACCAACTGAAAATTATTTTCACATGGGAAATGAGGTCTGTTTAATTCATTCTTTGATAAAAAGCTACTGGGGGTAGATCTGATCTGTATTTCTTGGGAAACTCTCACAGAGCAGTGCTAAAACTCTTTTTTTCTTTTGTTTTTTTTTCCCCAAACGTGGTCACTCTTTTTTCAAACCACATTACCATGCACCTCTGATCAAATTGCCATATTTTTCTCTTTAGCAAAAAGCTCTGAAGGAAAAGTATGTTAAATATCATAGGTCTAAAAGAAATTAAAGCATCTTTGAGTCAAAACATGGAGCTGACACACATAAAGAATAAACGTTTCTGCAGGGAAGTTTGATGCTGAAAAAAAGAGAAGCCATATCTAAGAAAGAAGAAAACGTTTTATTTGACAGTGAAAAATCCAGGAAATTTCTTCTGTGGGTGTGCTGAACTATTTCCTGTAGTGCATAATGGTCAGAAGGAATTTCTGCAGAAGGAGATAATATGAAAAACAAAGTTTAAATGGAGTATGTTATAACTTTGTTCTCTGTCCCCAGAAATATATGGCAATTTATACAGCTTTTCTTTCCAAAGGTTTTGATTTTCATCTCCAAAGAAAACTGCCAGCTGCTTAGTCTATTAGTGCTAGACTTCCAAGAATTCTTTTGATAACCAGTTTATTTGTGGTCGTGTAAACTTTAAGACAGTCAATAACAACAACAAAAAAGAAATGTTATGATAATTGGTTTGTTTTTCATCACAGTCTTTTATTTTCTGAAGGAGAGAAAAAAAAGTAACTGCCTATTCTTGCTGATACACATTTTTTTTTAATTAAATAAATTGAGGTTCATTCCCTTTTAATATTCAACTCAAGAACAAAAATTGTGAAAACCCTAATCCCTCTTTTAAAATCATGAATCTTTAAGTTACAGTCTCACTTTAGACTTTGCTGCTGTTTGCCACGTGAGGAAATTCTTAGTCTCTAATTTAATATAGTCATCTCTGAAATGGAATTAACACTACGCTTATCTCACAAAGGTGCTGTGGGCTTTAGTGAGCTAGCAGCATACTAAATCACTTCTTGTCTTCTCCTCCCCCTTCTCAACATATTAAGCTAGTGAGCAAACTTCTCGCTCTCACTTCAACAAATTCCTTTTCCTCCAGTGCTATAAAATACACAGGGAATACTTAACTTGTTAATGACTAGATCAGTCACTGAGTGGCATTTGGGTCTTCTTCTGACAGTCAATCACAGTTCCTTTGTTTCACTTGAAGATCGTGTCTCTTCAGTTACACTAGTCTCTTAAGATGCATTTAGCACTGCATATTTGCTCCTATTATTCAGGTGTATGGAGGCTAATGAGATTTCTGATACCTAACTGTTTTATATCGTCTATTTGGCTTTCAAGCTCCTTTGCAAGCTTTAGTGTTGTGTTTTATTTTGGTTCTGTTCTGTTTTTTCAAGCCTATAGAGCTAAGTGCTATATGGCCACTGAGTACTCAGCAGGTCTTGCTAGATGTGTTTTTTTGCTCTTGCTCTTATTCTCAGGTGAAATTTTATGCAGAAAAAGAATAAAGGCTTGCTCAGACATACACTGCCTGCAGCAAGAAGGAGAAGCAATTAAATCAGGATGCTTTGGAGATTGGTCTGATTCATATCTTATCTAAGAGGAAGGCTGCTTTAACACTGTCTGCAGGATAGACAAAATTTCATGCAATTGCTTTTGGAAATGTTATCTATGAAAGAGAAAGGGGTCAATCTCTTCATTCTAAGGGAGAGATTATATCCTCGGAGAAATGAATACAGTTCACAGATGATACTCAGAGGAACTAAGTGATGCTGAAACAGTCTCAGAGCAGAGCCAGAGCTTGGCTTGTCTAGGTTCCCTTAAATTGTTGCGTTTCTTGCTTCACAGTAAAATAATTAATATAGCCTTCATAAGATACTGGAATGATATACCATGGAATTTCATCCTTCCAGTCTATCTGTTTATTTAACCAATTGTTACTTATAAGACTAATCAACCAATTCCCACACAGTCAACATCATGGGTTCTTGTATAGTAAAATTTAAAGCCCTTTTTGGTTCTCCTTTGTCCCTGAAGTCTCTGCTGGGAGTGGAGAGGTTGTTTCCTTTGTAAATATTTACACTTTTTTGGTTTCACTGCCACTGGAAGTAAGGAAACACATTGTTGTAGAGCTCAAATAAGATGCACTATAATAGGTTTCAAAACCATTTAAAAGAGTTTTTTTTAGTACTTTCTAGACATGATCTTATTTTCTTTATGGACTGTGCCAGCCTATTTTTCCTACAGAGCTTTTTGTCTTGGGCTTCTCTGACTTTTTCAGTTGTTGCTAATATAAATATCACACTGGAAATGCTCCACTTAGATCAGGCAACTTCTTTTATTCCTTACTTCCCAAACACACACACAATTTTATGGGCTCCTTGCATATCAGCTCCCCCAGTAATTCTTCTGTTCAGCTGAATCACTTATGGATGTATTCAATAGCTCCTGAATCTTTTCTTTTAGTGCGTTTTTTTTTTTTTCCACCTTCACCCATCTTCATGCTTTTGAGGCAGTTGCTACCAATTGATTAAACTGAAGACATGGTGTTATCAAGTAAACTTTACAGTCAGGGTTCTCAGTTAACTCTGCTTTCAAGGAAAGTATCATCATGGTCATGCCAGATATGGAAATATTTTTATGTGAGTGTCCTCTGATTTCATTTTTCCACACTTTAGCAATGACTTCTTTCTTCTTTCAAACCAGATACTTTTTATATTAATTAAGAAAATTAGCTGGCAGCTTGGTACCTGCTAACTTTAGTGTTTCGTAGCTCCTCTTGAAATGAATTGGATTGCTCTGTAAGACTACTGAGGAAAAAATGATGCAAAAAGTGAATGATTTTGACTGACAGTGCGTAAGTCAATGCTGAATTTAATGCCAGGGAAGATTTACATACTTAGTTTTTTCGCTAACAAAGGGATCCATCGCTGTCTTGATTTTAATGGACATTCCCAATATTTAATATATGGCTGAATGACAGTCCAGATAACTAAAGTCTCTAGTTTTTACATGCCTTATATTTGTCTGTTTAATACAATAACCCTTTAACCGTTCATTAACTTTTAAACGTAAGAATTTGTGTGAATTTCTGAATGTTTGGTTTTTGAACTGTCACTATTACTGTACAGTCTTAGAGCTATCTACATGCACAATATATTTTAAAAGAAGAAAAAACAGTCCTATAAAAAGATGGCTCATTTTCAAAGGAATAAGTTATTGTAAATTACAGAGTTTCTTCTGTTTAACAGGTTTTATGTTACACGATTTTGTCATAACATTTACTGTAGCAGTCATTTTCTTTTCTGTGACTGTACTTTAAATAAGAGACATTATAAAGACTGAGGTGATGGCAGGCCCATCTTCACAGCGTTTGTCACTTTTAAAACCAAGGCCTCAGTATTTCTGTATTCTTGCTTTCTAGATCTGAAAGTGGGTATTATTATGGTTTGAGTCATAGAATGGCTTGGGTTGGAAGGGACCTCAAGGATCACAAATCTCCAACCCCCGTGCCACAAGCAGGGCCGCCAGCTTCCACATTTAATACTAGACCAGGCTGCCCAGGGTCCCATCCTACCTGGCCTTGAATGCCTCCAGAGATGGGGTATCCACAACTTCTCTGGCCAGCCTGTTCCAGCACCTCACCACTCTCATAGTAAAGAACTTATTCCCTGATATTCAGTCCATACCCAGGTGCATGAATCCAGTATAAGCTGCTTGTCCCAAGCACGTGCCTTGGAGCATCTGGGCTTTGCTAGTGGCCCTGACTCCCCTGTGATATTCCACAGGGCTCCTCAAAACAGTATGTGCCGGTATGTATCTGTCCACCTTGAAACTGTTCCATCTTAATACTGCACAACAGATGCTTCTCCCGAGAGGCGGAAGGGTTTTGCACTTGGCATAATTTCACTGTACTTACTTCTGGACCACTCAACCAGATGTCAAAGATCTGAACAGGGAGAAGCCTGGAGGCCAAGTGGGCCTCAGATTCCAGGGAGTGCTGGCTGCCTGTCAGGGGCTGTGGCTCTGAGCCTTCAGTCAGTGCCTAGCATGGCAGTGTCCTACTTTCAAGCACCAGCCCCAAGTTCTGCCAGTTCTTCTGGGAATGGGAGCCTGGGGATCCAGGAGAAGTTGCCTCCTTAAAAATCCTCTCTAGGGAGGAGGAGAGGTGGGAGTTGTTGACTGTGCTACAGAGCTTCCAGGTAGTGGTGTGTGAGGTGTGAACAATTCACAGTTCAGCCTCTCCCTGATCCTTGTCAACTGCCAGTACATTTTTTAAAGCTGCCACACACAAAAAGAGCTGTGATTCTATGAGAGTGTATATTAGCACTATGACTGTGGGACTGCAAAAAAGGGAAAAGCAGACAGCATTTATGCACATAAAGCCAGCTTATGAGCTCCGTGACATTCTGGATCTCCACTGGTTTGTGACCATATAAATGAGGAGCATTATAATCAAAGTATTAAGGAAAAGCAACTGTAAATGCTAGTCTGGTTAAATATTCATACATATTCACATCCATAGTCATTCTGAAGAATGATTGTCCCAGTTTATGCTATGGACTTGTTTACAAATTTAAAACAGATTTCTCTTTTTAAAGTCTTAACTCGGGGAACACCATTAGTACCACATCAAAAACACTAATGGTATAACTAAGTGCTCCTTTTTACCTTGTGCAGCCAATGTACATGCATACTTTACTTTATTCGTATTAGTAAGCTAACACTTCTCAGTGGTGAACAAACTTATATTTGCAAATAATGTAGTTGTCTGACTTTCCATCTTTCCATTACTATATCTGTAGGACAAATTACATTCATCCTAGCACTTTTATTTGCAGTGTTTCTTTATCTCCTTACTAGTATTTTTCTGTATATAGTCTCCTGGTATAGTATCTTCTCGTATGTAGACTCTTCATCTTCTCATAAGGAAGCAAATTTTCAGTAGGAAGAAACAATAATGTCACTAGTTATTGAAGTCACTGCATTTTCATGGGTTGAAATACTGTGTTCAGATTGGGAATGTTGGTTTTTTTTTCTTTCTGTTGCTAATCAGTGCTCTGCACAGGTCCTGGTTTGCCAGCTTTGCCACAGCTCAGTCTCTGGCTAATTAACAGTGGGGCTTGGGGTTTCAGAGGAGGAGCAGAGCATTGGCATGGTTTGTTGTTTTTTTTTTTCCTTTTTCTCCTCATCCCTACTGGCTTGCAAACTCTGATACAAGTTGCTTGGGAGAGTAAAATGGACTGGGTGGCTCACTCAGAGAGACAAACAAGAAAGCCCACTAAGGCCATCCAATATTTGCTTTTTTTTTTGCTCAATTTCACCTATTGCCTACTTCCCAGAAGCACAAACAGTTTTGTTGTTGCATTCCCAGGCAACTTTAATTCATTTCTAATTATACCAAAGCAACAGTGTAAAATAGCTGGAAGATCCTGACTGCGTGCAGTATTTTACAAATACGTCAGTGCAGAAAGATGAGATATAATCTAAAAGTCGGCTGGTCAGTGGGAACATCCAGGAACATTCAGCTTCTTGATTTTATCAGTGAAAGTGAGCAGTGACAGAGACAGGGTCAGCAACATTTCAGCAGCTAGGAGGGGGGTTGTTTTTCTACGGGTACAACATTTAGCAAGCCATCAGAAGGAACGATACCTTTCAGTATTCAGCACAGCAGAGTTGAATTAGACAGCACCCGAGGGCTTCTTAGTTTCGCCAGGAAATAGAAAAATCAATCCTTTCGCAGGCACGCTGGGAGGTTATCAGCCCGAGCTGTCTCGGGCAGCGGCTTAGCGGCCGCCTGGCGTTCCAGATGTGCTCGAGGTGCTGCATCGCCATCTAGTGGCTCTTGGAAAGTGAGGAAATCTATGGCGAGCTCCCAGCTGGAATCTCAGGCCTTTCCTTGGCTAACAGTATGTCATATTTTAAGCTTTTAATAAAAACGTCTGCATTTTAACATTCCTAAAAATTCCTGATTAAAAAGGAAAAAAAAAAAAAATAAGCCAACCTTATATCATGTTTTTGCAAAACTCAATTGTTCTGGCGTCTATCTTATAGGAATGGGTTTGTTTTCATTCATTTTATTTTCTGAACCATGCAGTATAGGAGTCTCCTCTAGAGACTGTCCAGACCAGTAGGGGTTTGTTTCGTGGAAGTTCACCTAGTTGGTATGGGTGCCTCCCCCCCCCCCCCCCCCAATTGCTTTTCTCAATGGCTTCAATGCAGGCACAGCAGAACTGAGTAAAAACTGATATGGTAATCTGAGGTGGTCAGTAAATATAGAATACATATGCAGAAAATTCTGGAATTAGAGGCACTCCAAATAACAGTTTTATTTTTTGTTTCTCACCTGGAGTTGCTACAAATCACATAAGACTGATGTTTATAAAAGACAACACCTTGGTGCAGTGCATCCTTTTTCCCTAATCTCAAAACAAGAACATAGCATAGAGTCAGGATAAAAGGATTCTGTTTCCAGATCTGGTAAATGTTCCACGTGACCTTTCAGCTTGGCTCCTTTAATTCTGCAGTTACAGAAACGACAGTATTAGTGCACTCCCTTTTTCATTGTGTCCACTCACAAGATGAAGTGATTATAGCAAGATCTGATGTCACAGAGCATAGTGGTGTCACAGACGCACAAAAAATGAAAAGAAAATCTATTTTTTAAAAATATACATCCAAATCTAAAAATCTAAAAAGTACTGCATGGAATAGAATCTCTATGTAATGGTGCTATTGTTTCCTTCTGTAAGCTATGAGTCTTTTTTTTTTTTTTTTAAGTAAATTTCTCTTTCTTAGGTATTTACAGTATAGGTTTTTGGTAGAATGGATTTTTGATAAATTTTTTTCACTCTTCTATGGAAAATCATCAGCTATGTGCTCTGATGCCTTTAATTCTTTTTTCTCTGGTACTCAATTCATCTGCATAGCATGAAGGAGCCAAGCAACTCTGCACCCTGTTAGGCATGGAAACCAGTAGAGTTTTCTTCTATTATAATCATTTATAATCATTTATCTTTTGGGTAGTAAAGCAGCTATTTCCTCTGTGCCCCTTTAGGCCAATGCTCCCAGCTGGTAGATTCAAAAGAAACATATGTGTTGAAGAAGGCATAAACCCCCTACATTTCAGTGCTGAATGTCCTGTGTGTAAATGAGCATAATTAGCAAGGATGTAATTTTTCCTCCTGATTACTGTATTTCTACTTTAATATGAAACAAGTGAATATATTGAACAAATTGAGTAAGATTCAGTTTCTTTTCCCATTCTTCATTCTTTTCTTTTCTTTTCTGGACCTTTTCTTTTCTTTTTGATAAAAATCACGTGCAATTGTAAAATATTTCCAAAGGTAGAAATATGTATTAGTTATATAGAAGTAGTCTTTTGAGACTGAAACATGTTATGACATTTATGTATTTATTTTAATCTGTGTATTTAGAAATATTTTCCTTCCTTTTTTTGATGAACCGTCCTGATTGGTTAAAGAAAGTGGTTTATTATAACATAAAAAAGTGAAATCTCTCTTCTTGATGTGCTTTAATCATGGCACTTCTAGCACTGTGATCAGGGCTTAAGCCCCCTGAATTAGTAGAAGGTACTGTATCACTGATGTGCAAAAAGCTGAAACCTATGGAAAAGGAGAATTTTGCCTTTTGATCTAAGATGTATAAGTTAGGTTTCATGTATGGCAGCATTGCCATGTCACTTAAAATTCATGGTGAGAAAACAAGGCTGCTGTGGAAGGAGAATCTTTTTAATAACTTGTGCATTTGCTTTAGGAAGATGTACTCAGATCTTAAATGCTTGCAAAAAATAGAGTTGGTTGCTGATTGTCTTGAAACAAATGTAATTTTTAGAAGAGCAAAGTACATGCAGTAAGGAAGATGTTAACCAAGAAGAAAATTATTGAAAGCAGTATATTTTATGGCATTTGAGCCCTTACTGTCATGCCTGTACTCTATATCCAGTCAAAACAGTATTTACAGAGGCAGATAGCAGTGTAATGCCTGGCACCAATATTGAAAGCAATATTTCTGTGTAGTCACATACATTAAGTAAGAATGCATATTCTTGGTGGTGATTGCTTTATAATATATAATAGCCTTAAGTACACTTGTACCAGTTACATACAAGGTGTACTTTTGTTGTAATGTCATAGAGGAACACATACTATTTCAGTGCAGCTAATTCTGTACTTTTTTTCCATTCACTATATTGCTGAGTGTGGCAGATGGCCCAGTGTATGTGTTATAAATACTTCACATGACATCCCCACTATTTTACTAGTCTTCACTGTGACTTTCCCATTGGTAATGACTAATTACAGTTTCCTAGCCAGCAACTTTTAATAGTTTCCTTCTTTTTCTTAATCTCTGCCTGTCCTTAACAACATTATTTTATTCCATGTTTTAATCAGTACAGCAACAGTATACTATTAGATAAGTGAACTGTTACTTTAGGAATTCATGAAATGCAAAATACTGAACTGTTCACTGATGAGTATTTCAGTATTGATGAGACTAGTCTTTTCTGAAGAAACAGAAATTGCTTTGCTATCTGTGCTTGATTATTATTTTTATTCCACTCCTGTACACTGATCCTTAGAGCATTATTCAATAAACAGGAATTCAGTAACCAAAAGAATTAACAGAAAGGATTAACATTTTTGCCAGTCCACCATGACCATGTCAACCATTCAACATCTGTAGATCAAACTAGTGAGTATAAACAGAAGAAATTCCATTGATCCGTGTCTCCTCACTTCAGTAGCAGCACTTCTCAAACTCTCTTTTATGCAAGATCTTTTGTGAAATGAAGCAACAGAAGAGCAGAGTTAAGAGGTGACCATAGAAAAATTCCATGGTTTCACAGCGGTCTGTGAGATTCCACACTTTGATTTCACAGTTTAATTTTGTTCCTTCTCAGAGTAAAACCAATTGATTTAAGAAGTACGTAATTGGAATAGAGCCAAAAGTCCACTTTGGGATTAAGATTTGATTGTTTCAGTTCAAGACACTGGATTACTATCATTCAGATCCCACGTCTACCTAAATTTGAAGGAGATTTCATGCCAGAACTCTCCAGTTGAAGATAAACTGAGCCTCTCAGCTACACACAATACCATTGTCATATTGAATCAAACTCTCCTTCCTGAAAGAGCTTCCTGCCTTTAAAGAACCTTTACAGATTCAGATACAGATCTGAAAACCAAATGGCTTTGGAAATACTTTGATGAGACTTCATTCAAATAGAGAATGCTTTGACCTGCTCTGCTCATGTGTTTTCATTCTCCATATGCATCTGGCTCTCAGGATGTGCCAAAGACAAAAGAGTAATCTGACTGTTATGGTGAAGAGTATGATAATGAGATAAGTGTAGTAGTGCTGTGATGAGGAGAGGGGTGTAGGAAAGTAAAATTAATTCATGTTAGGTTGGGTAGGATGGGAAGTGTGATCAGGAAACTGGAATTGACAAAGAGATTGGGATTAGTGCTCAATATCAAAATGATACAGCTCTGCAGGAAGAGTGATATTGTATAAGAGACCAGGGCGAAGGAAATTTGGTCTAGCTGGAAAAAACAAGAAATTATGGGTATGCCTGTCTGCTCGCAGCATTAGATGTTACTATGCGGTTAGAGAGTCACTGCTACATTGTTTTTCTTTGCAGGGTAATTCAAAACTAGAAGTTTCCATATCTAATCATTTTCCTTCAAAACAATTACCATAGATTTTTCATTTTAAGCTACCTGGGTTTTATTTTGCTTTAGCTTGCTTGTCTCCTTTGTCTGTCAAAGTCCAAAAGCTCTTTTCGGTAGAAGTCTATGCTGGAGCTCTCCACAAAGAGCTGGCAAAACAGTGGGTGCATTCTCCTCCGTCTTGTCTTACATAGGAAGAATCAGATCTGTATGGTCAGACATCCATTGGCAAGATGTATTTGAATGCAAGTCACACATTTGGTCCAATTCAGGTCTAACCATGATTATCTGCAATGCTAGGTGCACTATTGACGTATCTTTATTTATTATTATGCATTTCTTTCCAAGACTGCTTAATGAGGGGAAGGAAGTCAGTTATATATATTAATTGTGCAAACAGTCATATTTTTCTGTACTTAGAGAGGACCAAACTCTTTCTTATTGTAACTCATATGACAAGTTTACCATGGAACTTTGGAGATGCTCTCTTTGGGGGGCATTAGCAGAGTTAGCACTTTCCAAGCACTGCAGGTTTATAAATATCTCTGTTCTCAGTAAAGCAAAGCTCATCTATCATTACTTACTAGCCACACAGAAGGGAAAATTAATGGGTAAGAAAACTGATCCCCAGCAAGTGTTTTTATTCATACCAAAATATCATTTCTTATGACAAAAGCTAGAAAAATCTCCACTCTTCATTTTTTTCTTTGTATTTTCCAAATTTATATATTCATACTCTTTATAGGAGACTTCTTAGTTTGTTCCTTTTATGTGGCAAAAATAGAGAGAAGAATGAAGAGTACATGGCACTTCTTTTTTTAGTTTTGTTATTTGTTTTATTTTTCCATATTTGAGATTTTGAGACCTATCCCTATTTGACCTTTCATACTTAATAGACTTGTCATTAGCAAATGACTAGCTAATGAATAGGATGAAAACAAAATCAGAAGTACTTAAATTTAGCCCATGTGTAAAAAATGTTGTCTACTTAAACGAGAGTTGCATTATAGCTAAAAGTCTGTCATTGTCTGAGTGCTGTTTTTCAAATGTTAAAAAGTAGGATAACAGATGTGTTACCCCTGGTGGGGGGGTGCCTGTGTGTGAGTGCTACCAGCTAAGTGTAGGTGAGGGGCTGCTCAAGATAAGATTCTTGATTCAGTTTGTAAACTCTGGAGCCCTTTCTAGAACATCATCTAAGCCACAGCACCCTAGCTCCATATAAGTGGAGAAACTGAACTTCTCTCCACATTGTTTCTGTGAATTGGGGCACAGGCATTTTAGCGTTCCATCTGGTGCAGGTAACTGTAGCTCCTATGTTGCTAAGCATAATCGTTTCATAGCCAAATTGCAGCTAGTGATAGAACTGAGAGACACGTGCATCATTTGGCACACTTAAACCTGTTCTCGAGTCTGCCCTGTGCTTTGCAGAGTAGCTGTACAGCGCTTACATCAGTAACAGTACCTAAAACTATTTCAAACCAGAGTGACATATGACTCCCCAACCACAATCTGAATTTTTAAGTTTCTGTTGTAGAGATAAGGAGGAAGGAGGAGCTGGCTAGAGCACTTTTCCCTCGGCCTTTAGGATGAGTTTAGATCTTATGTTTTAAATGAAGAAGCAGTAACTTCACAGCTTTTATTCAAAAGCGGTTGCCGCATCTATAAACTCCTCATAACTTTTCTTTCATCAGGCACCATCTTGGCATATTGCTGCTACTCAGTCTGCCTCATGTTAATAGTGATTCCTTTCACCTGCTGAATGCTGAACTTGATAGTTTGAATAAAAGCTACCTTTTGTCATAAGTGTTACTGAAGTGACATAATGGGACAAATTCTGCCTTTGGAGATATTTGTGTATTCCCAGTCAACTAATCTAAGGGATTATGTTTGTGTGTCCAGGGGCGTAATGAAGTCTGGTGTGATATCAAATCAATTCATATCCAATTGCATAAAGAAGAAACAGAAATGCACCTGAACATCTTCTCTTTGAAGTGATGAGAGCTGAAACCTTTTAGAGAAAAGAAAAATCAAATAGATAAAAGCTGATTGTTTGCTGATACTGAAAACTTCAGGGGGCTTAATGCCAAACATTTTCATTTTTTCTCAGGCACGAGCATATTTACTGTTTATGAAGCTGCTTCTCAGGAAGGCTGGGTGTTCCTTATGTATCGAGCAATTGACAGCTTTCCCCGATGGCGTTCATACTTCTATTTCATCACCTTAATTTTCTTTCTGGCCTGGCTCGTTAAGGTACTGAAAAATTTGTTCTCTTAAATTTGTCTGAAATACAGATCAGATTGAATTTCTTCTTTTCTGCTTATGCTCTGCTTCTGCTGAGCTTCATTTCAGCCGTTCTTTCTTGTTCTTTTTACAGAATGTTTTCATTGCAGTCATCATTGAAACATTTGCAGAAATTAGAGTGCAGTTCCAGCAGATGTGGGGATCCAGGAGTAGTACCACTTCAACTGCCACCACTCAGGTGATGATCCCAAATACTGAGTTTCTTTGAGGATTTGATAGTTTTTTGTTTAAGAATGAATAATAAGTGAAACATTCTGGTGAATTATTGTTGCATCCCACTAGGTTCAGTTATATACGACTTCACGTGTTACCACATATGTTTTACAGTTGGTATATGTATTTTCATATAAAATTCTATTATAGAGTCTTAATAAAAATATGGTAGATGATTAATGTGGTTCTCTAGTTGACTGGGTATGTTATGGCAAAGTTTCTATTTTAATTAAGTAGGATAGTAGTTTGTTTCTCATGTCATTGGAGGGTTTGGAATTAGGGTTGCCAAGTGAATGTCACTTTCTGTGCTAAGGAAGAAGAGCTGAAATTGCAAACTGTAGCTGGAAGAAGAGAGGTCAGAGTGTAGCTGAAGTGTGAACAAAGTGCTGAGGCAATGAAAGAGCCATGCTCAGATTTGACGTTTGCATAGAAAGTGAGAGCCTGGATTTAAGATAACGGGTAGGAAGAAGATATGATAGGAACTGCACTAAGCTCGGATTGGGTAGTAAGAAAGACCCAGGTTGAAAAATAAGGGCGTACAGGTTGAGATTTAAACTCCCTCACTCATTATTGCAACAATCATATTAAATATCCTGAGCATACAAATGGTCAGTCTTTTTTTTTGCCGTCTTTGAGAGACCAGTACCAAACTCATGCAAAAAGCCCTCAGAAAGACAGATGTGAGAAATATACTGATGAGGAAAATTTTTCTAATCTCCATAGCTAGAGATAATTTGTTTTCTTAAACCAGAGGATTTAAGTATCTTCAAAACTGTTTGTTAATGCTTTCTGATATACCTTCGGATATTCTTGTATCCTTGTATAAATCTGTTAGTTTTCTGCTGGTTGCTACATTTTTTGTCTCAGATAGACTTTGTCGCATTGCTACTCCATTTATTGCTTTGTCAAAGCAGACTTGTTGGTATCAATGTAATGTATAACAACAAGAAAAGACTTTTCTACATTGTACATACTTAGCATGAGGAATGTAGTTTTTATTTCACAAGACAGGTTCCTGAACCATAGAGGCTTAGCCCACATCCTCTGGAACAGAGAGGTCTATGTAGGGAAACTCAAGAAGCAGCCAATATTGAAGTGTTCCAAGAATAAGAAAAAAAATCCCAAATAATGTCATGATGCTGAGGAATTATGAACATATCGAATATAAATAGTATAATGCAAAATAAAAATGGTATGTAGGCTGGAGACAAGTAAATGGTTACTTTGTTCATTGAGTCACTGATATAATGAGACATAAAGGGAGTCCTGCTTACTGAACTAAAAAAAAAAAAAAAAAAAGATTTATCTTCTTCTGTATTAAGGAAGGAAGGAAATGTATTCCAAGGTTTCTTGTTCAAAGCACCAGATGCAAGTTAAATACAAATACCTTGATTGTTTTGTGTATGAAATACCCTTGAGAAAGAGCATCAGTATCTTGTATCATTTGACCACTACATAAATCATTAAAGTGGTCCAGAAACTTAGTCCTATGGAAGAGAGTCAAAGTCAATGAAGAGGGCTATGGAGAAGGATAAAAGGAAGGTTCTTGCAAAGCCCTTCAGCTCTGCACATTAAAGCATGGTACAAAGAGAAGTAAATGCTGATCTGAGCTGGCAACTGTTCCTGGTACCTAAATGCTACATAAGAACATAATCACAACTGCATTTGTGTGATGTTCCCCACCATTGTGGTCAAGAGAGTTTTTTCCAGTTACATTGTAAGTACTGGGATATCATTTAGCTATTTACATTAATTAAAAGCTTTGGGTAACAGTATAGAAGTACTGCACGTCTACTCTTGATGTGCATCAGTGCAAGAAAAATGAAGTCTGATCCTTGGACTCATAATTTTGCCAATAAAAAAGTCAGGAGTTGTCTTTCACTTGAAAATACACTGTGAAACTTACTTTTAGGTCACAAAGTGTTTGCATTTATTTAGATTAAGTTTACTAAGTAAGAAGTTTATTATGAATGGGTACCACTATCTGATGATAGGGATCAGAGTTAAGCTGAATCAGTTTCTGTGTTAGGACTAACAGAGATACCTTGTGTTTGATGTTACCTGAGTAAAATTCGGAACCTATTCATGTTGGGAAAAGAGCATGTTGCTTGCTTTTCTTCTGCAGCAATAGAAACTATTCCTCTTTCATTTTAAGTTAACTATCATGAAAATGTATGCAGGTCCTAAAGGATCTTCACTTGCATTTATTCTTTATAATATTCTTTTTATTTATACTTCATTTGTACTTATTGGCATGTAAAACATTTGACAACTATTTTCCCTTTCAAGATGTTTCATGAAGATGCTGCTGGAGGTTGGCAGCTTGTGGCTGTTGATGTGAATAAACCCCAGGGTAGAGCTCCCGCATGTCTACAGGTATGACACTGCTTTTTAATAAATCACTGTGTGTAACCAGCACTACTCAAATAAGGACTGTGGTGAAAAATAGCAGCTAAAGTATTTATAGTAAAAAATCGTTTAAAATGCATTTAATTCTGCAGTTCTTCAAAATTTGTTAGATTAAGAAAGAATGTACGACATTCAAAGTGAGAAGATTAGAAAAATGCATTCCTTATAAATGCTGTGTATTTTGTGCTCAAAAGAGAAAGACATTTAATCTTTGTTTATATATGTGTGTATATATTTACTTTAAGCAACATAAGTAATCTTTCTTTATCTCTGAGAATTTTTGTATAAATCAAATCCACTCCTAGGTTATTTACCACTGACATACTTGTTTAGTAATGGCAAAATACAGTTACACCAAGAAGCATGATTAATCATAATGAACACAGGAGTACCTCATTACTCTTGTTCCATCTTAAAAATAGACTCACTGAAGAGGGGAAGATGCATGTAGATAGTGACTGACTATTTCTTTTCCCAAATTCAATTCTTCTTTTTGAAAGCAACAGAAACATCTTTTGTGGTATTCTAAAATAACCATCTTGAGTATGTGGATAAATCATAGCTGAACTCACAATGAAAATGCCTCCATGTGAAAGTTAGGATAGCATTTGATTTACCTGGTCTGCCTTTGCCCTAGTTAGGAATCATGTGAACAAATGGTAGAGTATGTTCCAGGGAATGTAAACCTCCTGCATCAGTGAGTGCTTAGTCCTCTTGAATTAAAACTGCAGTTTTCTTCTCATCCTCCTTTGTCAAAATCTTAAGGCTTTCCAGTGTTCTATGACCTTGCTGGATGTCAGTGACATTCAAAAGAAAACAATGCACTAAAATACTATTTCATTAAAATAGTGCCCCATATAGACTTCATTCGGGTGAAGCAAAGACAAAAATACAGACCAAAGAAAGCAAAACATCAAAGTCTAGATAAACACTCAGAACTTTATACATCTCACCATGAGTTATTGTTTCAGTTCAATCTGTCCAAAAGTAAAAAGAAAATAGGCTTTCTGAAAAATCCATGTATTTCAAGCCTTTGCAGTATTTTGAAGGTGTTCTTTATGCATGAAATCCTTACTGAGTAGTGTGGTTGTTATTTTTCAAGGGTTTGGCTGGCTCTTGTTCCTTAAGAGAAACATGATTTATTAATCTGAATTTCGGAAAGAGTTAATCAGATTGGAGAAAATACATCCTACCTTTGGTGTTCGTATGGTGTTCATTCATATGCATTCTTCTGACCTTTAATATCTAAGGATTTTGTCATTCAATATCCTGTGAAAGATGGATTTCTCGGAAAAAGGTGGCAAAGTCTCTCTGTTGTCCTGTATCATTTTAATTAAATTTCATAGTAACTTTGGTTTTAGTAATTCCTCTCTGGGCTCTTTAAATATTACTGCTGTGAATGTAAAAAGGGAGCACTATTAGAAGTTCTCTTTCAATAGCTGTATGGGTCTGGGTCTGTGCTTTGGTGAAACTTCACATATTTGATGTATTCAGTTATTTAGAATTTACTTTCTCAACAAACTGTGCTGTGTTCTGGGAGAGGAAGTTTCCTAGCAGCTAAGGAGATGAAGTGGAGCTCTGGAGGTCTGGGTTCAGTTTATTGGCCAAGTACACATTTCCTGAAGACCTTGAGAAAACTACTTGATAGGCATCTTTGATTTAGTTCACATGCCTTAAGGTGGTAACGTGTATGTATCCCTCCTAGATTTGGCTGTTGTGGTGTTTAAATCTACAAACTACTTGAGAGGCATTTCAATAAGATGGGCATGTACCATCTAATTAAGTATACATCCATCTGTCTAAAACTGCCAGTGATGGTGGAAAGATTGATGTAATTTGTGTGCTACAAGTAATATAAAGCCTTTCTACTGCAGCTTTTTCAAGACATTTCAGGTCGACTAGCTGGGTCTGTCAGATTTTACTAGTTTTGCCCTTGTACTGTCATTCTTAGTTCCCGGTGATTTGTTCAGGTGTTTCAGCCTAGAAAGCCTTCCTAGCTTAGATATAACATTGCAGTGGCATGTGGAGCAATGCCATTCTTGAACTAGTAACGATTCAGACAAGTATCCTGTGGGCTCTGTGCAGAGCTAAAAATCTTTTACACTGAGGGTGGTAAGGCACTGGAACAGGTTTCCCAGAGATGTGGTGGATGCCCTGTCCCTGGAGACTTTCAAGGCAAGGCCCTGGGCAACCTGATCTAGCTGTGGTTTCCCTGTTCATTGCAGGGGAATTGGACTAGATGGCCTTCAGTGGTCCCTTCCAACTCTGAGGATTCTATTATTCTACTGCAACTTTGTCTCACTCAAACACATCATTATAGTAACAAACTGCCCAATTAGATCAGACGTAATGAGAAGGATAACCATGTCTTTACACTTCTGTCACCACTGTTCTACAAAAAGGGGTTTTCAAACAGCCTTTAGAATCGTGGTTTGTGAAAAGTGTGCTGGGCAGGTGAGCACTGGAGAGCCCATCTTCCTGTCCAGTCGTTGTATGGCATAAAGGCAGAACAGAACCAGAAAATAGATTTGGGATGTGCTCTTGTATACAATCTCATGACAGTTAAAAATGATTAAAATTAAAAGAAGGATGTTAATCTGGTATTTTGGAATCTTACTTAACTCATACACCCATCTACTAAGTTTTATCTTTTTAGAGCTGGCTGGAAGCAGCAACATGAGAAATCAGCAACAGTATTGATTCTGATTTTGACTTGCAAATCTATCCCAACGTGGGCCAAAGAGGCTTTTATTTCAGTGTAATGGTTTTATATTTTTTCTATTTTTTTCTTTTAAGTATTCCCAAAGGTGCTTTGTGGTCTTTTGTTACTTGTTCTCACTGCTCCCCATGACTGGCATTGATTTTAAATATTGATTTTCTTTTGTCACTGACAAATATTCTTTGTGCTCGCCATTTTAACATCAACCATTTCACATGATTGCATGCTGAGGCTCCCACATTGCCACATTATTTTGCCACTGTTGGCATTACTTTAACACATTGTAGTGTGTTAGAACTTCCTGCCTACCATGACTTACTCCTACAAGCACAGTAGGAAGCTCTCAGTTCACAAATAAAGAAAAAATGAGTAACAGACTTAAAAATTTATATATATTTAAAAACTCTTTGGGGATGTATTTATCCCTTTGATCCCATGTTAGAGGCATGCTGTGTTTCTTATTCCTTTCCTGTTAATTTTGGAGATTGCTGATGTTTTTATTACTCCTTCCTTCTCTCTGGCTTCTAGATCACATAGTCTTAAATAGTCTTGTAAAATGTGCATACTAATTTAAAGCTGAACTGGAAAGCTTCAACTCACATGTCTCCCATGAAACTGTTTGATATTGCTAATACCAAGAAATTACATCTTCAGTCTTTTTAGTAAAGTTTTAATGAACAAAGTCTGGAAATATAGTTCCTCTGGAAAATACAGGAACATAGGCGGACAAAAATTCCATGTTCCTGCTAATATTTTGGGGTCACGCGTCCAGCAGAAATGAAACACTGCTGGAGATGGAATGGCATCTATAAAAAGCTTGGGAACTCTGTACGTAATGTGTAAATGTGAGTGGAAATTGTCACCTAGTCACAAACTGCATATGTACTCATATTCTGATAATAAAATCTTCCACAGATTAAAAATACTGTATTCCATTTCAATTTTAAGTGCTCCATCTAGGGAAGAAGTAGAAGATCACAAAGCTATGATCTGAAAAAAACAAGATACAGTATTATGATTACAGTGCTCTTGAACATATGATTAATGTCAGAATTTAATCACGTATTTTTACCTCAAAAAAGTTAGTCCTTCATGCTGTGTAATATTAACAGAATGGATGTATATATTACAGAACTTTAGAGAATCTTGAAGGGAAGGATAAAGAGATCAAAAGTAATATAGAAAGACAGAAAACATATGGAGGGAGGAGACATACTCAATTCCTGCTTCTTTGATCATTTTAGCAGTTTCAAAATGGATATATTGAATGAGAGAGAAATGAGATTAAGCCTTTTTTTAGGGATTTTCACTGCAGGAATAACAAGAGAGCACAAATGGCTTTTCTCCTCTATCTTGGGAAGTAATTATTAGTGAACTAGAAAAGCATAGTACTGCTATTTATGTAGTAATTTGCCTTTTACTGTAACTTTGGAATCCAGCAAAAGGTATGCCTACTCGCTCCTATTCTCTTCTTCCCATTAAATACATGTATAAATACCTTTCTTTCAATTAATTGAAGTCTTGTCTTAGAATGATGGAATTGCTTGGGATGGAAAAGACATTAAAGATCATCAAGTCCAACCACAACCTAACCATACTACCTTAAATAACAACCCTCCGCTAAATCATGTCCCTGAGCACCACATCCAAACGGTTTTTAAACACATTCAGGGAAGGTGACTCAACCACCTCCCTGGGGAGCCTATTCCAGTGCTTAACCCTTTCTGTAAAGAAGTGTTTCCTGATATCCAACCTAAACTTACCCTGGCACAACTTGAGGCCATTTCCCCTCGTCCTGTCACCTGTCACCGGTGAGAAGAGACCAACCCCACTCTCACTGTAAGCACCTTTCAGATATTGAAAGAGAGCAATAAGGTCTCCCCTCAGCCTCCTTTTCCCCAGACTGAACATCCCCAGTTCCTTCAGTCTCTCTTCATAGGGCATATTCTCCAAGCCCTTCACAAGCCTTGTTGCCCTTCTTTGGACCTGCTCCAGCACCTCAATGTCCTTTCTGTACTGAGGTGCCTAAAACTGAAGACATTACTCGAGGTGAGGCCTCACCAGTGCCGAGTACAGGGGCAGGATTACTTCCCTAGCCCTGCTCACCACACCATTCCTGATAGAAGCCAGGATGCCATTGGCCTTCTTGGCCATCTGGGCATACTGCTGGCTCATATTCAGCCAACTGTCCATCAGTACACTAAGGTCCCTTTCCGTTAGGCAGCTTTCCAGCCACTCCTCCCCAGGCCTGTAGGGTTGCCTGGGGTTGTTGTGACCAAAATGCAGGACGCAACACTTAGCCCTATTGAAACTCATACAGTTGACCTTGGCCCATTGATCCAGTCTATCCAGGTCCCTCTGTAGTGCCCTTCTCCCCTCAGGCAGATCAACGCACCCTCCCAGGTTGGTGTCATCTGCAAACTTACTGAGGGTGCATTCAATCCCCTCATTAAGATCACTATTAAAGATGTTAAATAGAAGCGGCCCCAGTACCGAGCCCTGGGGGACACCACTGGTGACCGGCCACCAACTGGATTTAACTCCATTGACCATAACTCTTTGGGCCCGGCCATCCAGCCAGTATTTCACCCAGCAGAGTGTATGCCCATCCAAACCGTGGGCAGCCAGCTTCTCCACAAGAATGTTGTGGGCGACAGTGTCAAAGGCTTTACTGAAGTCCAGGTAGACCACATCGACAGCCTTACCTTCATCCACTAAGTGAGTCACCTTGTCATAGAATGAAATCAGGTTTTTCAGACAGGATCTACCATTCGTAAACCCATGCTGACTTGGCCTGATCCCCTGGTTGACCTTTAACTGGTGCATGATGGCTCCCGAGATTATCTGTTCCATAACCTTCCCCGGCACTGAGGTGAGACTGATAGGTCTGTAGCTACCAGGATCATCTTTCCGGCCCTTTTTGAAGATGGGTGTCACATTTGCCAGTCTCCAGTCCAATGGGACATCCCCGGTTAGCCAGGACTGCTGAAGAATGATGGAGAGTGGCTTGGCAACCACATCTGCCAATTCCCTCAGCACTCTAGGGTGCAGTCCATCCAGCCTCATGGACTGCATCCAGCAGGATGGAGCAAGTCCAAAACCATCTCATCATGGATTATGTAGGGCCTATTCTGTTCCCCTTCCCTATCTACCGGCACAGGGGGCTGTGTTCCCAGGGAGTAATAAGTCTTACTATTAAAGACTGAGGCAAAGAAGGCATTAAGTACATCAACCTGCCTACATGCATGCCTTGCTTGCCTTCTCTCTCTTTCTTTCCTATTTCTCTTTTTTTCTTCCCTACCTGGCTGCCTTCTTTTTCCTTTGTAACCACTAAAACTAAGCACATTAACAAAGTGTTCTCAATTCTTCTGTGGTCATAGTTTCTTCTCCGTAGTTTTCCATTTACATAAACTGTTCTGGTTCACTACAACTGAAGTGAATCACTAGCACAGTTTGTAGCAGTATAACTGCAGAAGCTAAACAGAAAGAAAGAAAGCATATTGACATCCTTGTTTTATATTTCAACAAATAGATTTCATGAGCACGAATTCCTCAGCTCGGACATGTAATTGTCCTGTAGACTTAGAGTATCAGAATTCCATCACAAAGATGAAACAGATAAGAGTTAAGCTATAATTTAAGCTTATGAGAGAGTAATGGTTTTCCTTGGCAGTATTCTTTGTTAAGGAGGGCCTGCTGCAGTTGAAGACATGGTCACATGATGCCCTTGACATCTCCTTGGGAGATTTAAGATTGAGGATTTGGAATTTTTCAGAGGCAATAGGTTTTCAAATACCTTTATATGTAAGACTTATGGAACCCATGGCTGACACTTAGAATAAGTCAAGTCTCTGAACTTCCCCTTATTTTTGGACAAGCGGATAGTAGAACTTTTTGTGTAGCCCTGATTTTTCAAATGGGGCCCCAGAAAAACACTCTGCCCCACATGTAATAAGTTTCACATAAGGTGTTTTTTTTTTTTATAATTTTGGCTTTCTTTTGCAGAGACATTTTTCACCCATAAAGGGGCATTAAGTAGAGACATTCAATCGAGAGACATTAAATACTTTCAACACTGTGGTCAAATTAAGTAGCAAAAAACTCCCATGATAGAGATATGCAAGTTGTTATATTTTTAAAAGACTGCTTTGGCTGTATGCTTCTTTCTTTAACCTGAGTGTTTTTGCTCATATCTGAACAGGCAGAATAGACCCTTTTTTTTTTTTTTTTTTTTTTCAACAATGGACTTCAATACAGCCCGTACTAATAATTTACACTTACAATTTGAAGGGCACTTTAAGTGTCAGTAAATTATAGAAACTATTCAGTAATGCCACTAAAATTAAAGTTCAGCTGAGTTTCCTTTAGAAAATTTTATTTCTGGGGTTAAATGTGTCCAGTGTTTCAAATCCCATCAAACTGAAAACAGATATTTAAACTGTCATGTAGCTTTTTTGTGTACAGCACAATTACAGCAATCAAAGTGCTGGAAGCAGCAGCAGCAGCAGCATGACTTCCTTTTGAGCTGTAACTTGGATGACAAATCTAAACAAAGTGGAAGACTGCAGAGTCTTAGAATAAAACTAGCAGGAATTTTTCACTTTGTGAGAGTTGTTCTTGCCCCAGTATTTTCCATATTTCTAATATTTCTCTAAGAAAGGTCTCCTTTCACTAGAATTACATAGTACATCAGGTTCTACAGCTCTATAAATTGTTATATTTAAAACCCCCCTGATCTTTACAGGATTTTGAAACTTTTAAAATTATCCCTCTGCAGTGTTTTTTTATTATTGTTGGGGCTCCTCAGTGGTCACTGTAGAGAGTGATTCCTATCGTGAATCTGCATATAATTCACATATGGGGGATGCTGAATTTCCTCTTGCATTTTCTGTACTTCTACTTTGTCGCAGGGAGACTACATGAACCTTGTGGCTTTCTCAACTCCTCAGTGAAGTTCCTAAGAGTAATTGGGTGAACCTGAGCTTAAAAAGCAGTTCTTAGTAAATCTTGAAATAAGTGGCTATTTCGTATTCAGGTGAAAATTTTTATTTACAAAGATTCCTAAGTATACCTAACCTCATTTTTTAATAAATATATTTATGAGAAAAAGTCTGTGCCTTTTATTATCATATTCTTATTATTGCAAACACTGACCATAACTCCTCTGAGAGTCAGCAGGGTCCCAATTCATCCCAAATGTCCATAAGCCCTTAGCAAATGCCAGTGTTAGGATCATGAAGGCTCAGGTTTCTCATACAGCCAGCAGCAGGAGGTGGGCATTGCCAGAGGACATCAGAGAATCTGAATCTGGTGGTGTCCATTTTTCTACAGCGTGCACCCAAGTGGAGGGGGTATCCTTTCCCATTTTAGGTGTGCCAGTTGTTTTGGGGTAAATATGTAAAGCCAAAGTCTGTATCTTCATTTTCTCCACTAGTCCATAATAATCTATTTTAAAATGTTGTGTGTCCTTGGAAATTTAATAAAATTCATATAGTGCAAAAGCAGAACACTATTTTTCTTACGAAAACAATATTTCTGCTTCAAGCTCTAAATCACATTTGTTTTCATAATGAAAACCAGCTCTGGGGGGTTTTTTTTGCGTGTTTGTTTATTTGTTTTGTGGACAGCTTGATTGCCACTGAGCACTGAAACTACATTGTTTCTTTAAAGATATTGCTTAAAAACACCTCAAGAACTTTAATCTTTTTGAATGTGTGAAAGGTCTCACACTGGTGGCACTAAGGGATATAGTTTAGTGACGGAACTCAGTAAGTCAGGTTGACAGTTGGACATGATGATCTTGAAGGTCTTTTCTAACCTAAATGGCACTATAACTATGACACTATAATTCTGTATATTTTTAGTATGCTACTTTAAAGCAAAATTGAGTCTTGTTTCTGCAAGTATGCATACTGAATTTTCATATGTTTTTTTCATCTATTAAATCCTACTGAAATCAGTAAAAGGTACCTAAAGCTTTGAGAATCATTGTTTTATATGAGTGATTCCATTGACATAAATGCAGTTGTTATACAGAGAATTATTTGTGCAGTCATATCAAAGCCTTCATCTTTCATGCTTTGTGAATATTAAAGTATCAGCTGGTGAGAAGCATTGTTAGCTGACATACGCATTTTTTGCAAGCTAGAAGGCTGCAACTGAGCACAGTAAATTCAAATCTTTAAGCTGATTCCCTCACAATTTTGCTTCCCCTTCCTAGGATTACCCTTCCTTCCTGCACTTACCTCAGATCTTTGAAAAGAGGGGCTTTGAGGCCCAGCAGGCAAGGGCATTGTGGCATATGGAAAATGGCCACTGACTTCCTTGGTGTTTACTGTACGTGGCCCTTGGTCTTTTCTGAACCCCTGTGGCATCCTTGTGTCCTTCTGGTGCAATTGTTTCTCCGTCTTTATTTCTGGGAACCCAAGATGGTATAGGGGTTGTGTTGAGCTCACAAGTTTTGTGGGATGATGGATTCATACTGTCAGGGTTGGTACCAGAGCAAAGATGGTTATTCAAGTCCTCAAACTTCTGTGATGTTACAAGAGTGTGCAGAATGGAGGGAGCCATGCTTTGTTTGAAGAGGTCCCACCCAGACTAATAATTAGGCAGGCTGGCTATGGTGGCCAGTTTTCCTTCTTTGCTTTCTTTCTTTTAACAGAGTAAAAGTACCATCTGGTACCAGAGATTGGATTTTCACAAGGTGAAAGCTTTTCAACAAATTCTTTCTTAACACAGGGGAAGGATGAAGTACAATCCTTAGATTAGGAAAAACAAGAAACAAAAACATGCCTGATTGTTAATGCTGACTAGAAGGAGGGAGTGAGAACAGAAAACTATTCAAGAATAAAACGGAATATACATTTTGTGATTCAAAGGATCCTTAAGAGAAAAATTCTAGTAAAAAAAAATGTTGTGGTTCTGTGGAAGAGTTTGTGCGGTAGCAGGAAAATGCTTTCCTGTAGTCCTTGTCAGACAGGATGGGCAAAAAGCTAGAAAACAATATTACGTCAGTAGGGCTAAGGCTATGATATAGTAGATTATTTTTTTACTCTCTTATAAGATGAGAAAGACACCAGTAAATCACAGCTGGAACAGTGGCACTCAACTATGTTGGATTTTTTCCCTAAGTTTGCCTAGTAGCTGTTGTGAGTTTCCTAAGGAAGTACCACTTTGAGTTACTGAATAAAGCTTGAGAGTTCATACTTTAAGTGCTGCCATTTTATTAACTGTACTGTGCTCAAAGTATGAATAAATCATATCCATTTCTTTAGCATATTCTTATCAGAAAAGTCAGACTCAGGAAAGCAGATATGATGGCTTGATTTAAGAAATTGTCTAACTACAGATGCTGTTAATATGGCAGAAGTGGGAGTACATGTGTGGTGCTCCTTTATTTCTGTTCTCTACTTTCCTCCATAGGATCCTAAATACTCAGAAGAGGAACTGAAACATTAAGTGAAAGCTGACTATATGCCTGATTCCCTTCTTCATGCTCTCTTTATCTGCATGCAGGTTAGCCATCCAGTCAGTGATTCTGTTGGCTAAGAGCTATCATCTTGGACACCTTCTCAGTTTTCTTTGGTAGCTTCCAAGCCATTTCTGTTGAGAATCTGTCTCCCACTCACTACTCGTGGCTTTTACCTATAGTATTCAGTTTCGTGCCTTGTACAAACTAAGGTTTTCTGGTTCCACGCACCTTAGAAGCCACCACCAATAAATCCATTCACAGATCTTTAATTTCTCCTTACTTTCTTCCCTAGACAAGATTCAGTAACCTTTGGTCTGCAGTGGCTGTCCTTAACCAAGTCTGATAAACCTTCTCTGTTCAGGCCTACTTTCCCTTATCTGCCACTCAAGCAGAACTTCTTTGCTCTTGTACATATACGTATACACACATTTATGCACAGCAGTTACTGAAACAGGGCAGAAACAAAGGAAGCAAGTATAACAGACCTCTGAGCAAGTTCGTTATAGTTGAGCAGTTCTATGTTTTGCCTCTGGAGAATTATCTGTATTATTTTTCAGGGTTGCTCTTTTTCCTGCCAAGTGCATGCCCGTTGTATGTTTTGTGGAGCTAGAATAGCTCCTGTACTACTACTGTACTGTATTCTTTTTTTGCATAGATTAAACCTCTTCCTGTTAAAGCAAACATTTGCGTGCTGCTAGGCATCAGGTAGACTTTAGCCATAGCTACCCATAGTGTTTTGCTGAGATCAGAATATAGCTGCTATCTGAGTACTGTTTGGTTGTTGTTGTTCCACAGTAATCATTCTGCTAAGCACATTCAGTGATAAGCTTGATTGAAAGGGAAGGTTTTAGTAACCATCAATTCTGCGAACCAATCTGTTTTTCCATTTTTGTACATTAGCTCTTTAAAGTTCCCACTTTTCTGAAGATTGCACGCTTTCTTTAAAATGACTTTGTTGAACAAAAGTCTGAAATGCCAGTAGAAAGAGAGAAAAGAGAGATGTACTGTGGAAATAGTAAGGCATATCCATATTGCACAACCACCTAGAACTCACTACTCAGCATTGCTTTTGAAATGCATGGAAGGACATGGCAGGCAACACATTTGAAATTCATATTTTCCTCTGTTGATTCAGATAACTTTAAAATGAGGACCACCATAATAATGACAGGCTAGAAAAAGTTTCAGGCAGCTTGGTTAGCATCACAAAGTTTTCAGCAGTTAAGCACTGAATGCAGTTCTCCAAGGAAATATATTTTTGCCTTAGTATGAAGCCATCCTGCATATGCCATTCTCTGCCTCACTCACACCCACACTGGAGAGATTTTTATCTACTGAGGTATATGGTACTGCTCCTCCAAGTTCACTGAAAAGATTGGAAGCTTTGTTCAGAGCTTTGTGACCACATCATTGATAACTACATTGTTGTGTGCACATACCAGATGCACATGACCTTAATTCCAACATTTTGTAACTTTGCAGCTTTGCAGATTTGCTTTAATGGGAGGTAATTTTCATCTAAAGCTATTAAGCATATACGCCCTTATTATGTTTCTTGAATATCATATACAGCAAAAATTCAGTTTAGCAAGCAAAGGCACATGTTTGAATCTCATTAAAATCATTGAAATGCGTAAGGATTTTGTGCCCTGATCCCCTTATTGGTGCCATTGGGATTGTTTGTGCAAAGGTAAGCATGCAGGTATGCATGGCAGTCTGGCCTACTCTGTATCTTGCAGCGGATGGTATACTTTATTTGTGGTTTCTTAACTTTTATTTGTGCGCTCCCAGCTAGAAAGATTCCCAAGAGAAGGAAGCCCTATTCAATTTTCAGGAATGCTTCAGAGCACACTTCAGACAGAGATGGTTGCAAAGGATGTGGCTGGTGTCAGGCAAGGTATAGGTACGTAATAGCATTAGGATCTTGCAGCCTGTGTCATGAATGGTAGTGAGTAGGCATCCTCACAGAGGTGACAGAAAGAACTTGCTCTGTACCTGAGTACAGAGCAGACTGAGCAGAGAGAATGCAGTTGAGAATGTCATTGAGTTAACTAAAAATGAACCTGTAACAGTGGTCTGCCTACAAGGATATTTGGACAAGGAGATAGCTGTTTACGAGCTTTTTTCATTCCTACGATTTCTGATTAATTTTTATTCCAGTAAAATACAGGCTTGTTCTTGTTGTTGTTACTGCTTAAAAGCTTTTTGGTCTTTTTAGGGAAGATTTCTCCAAAGGAAAGGTCTGAGCAGATCCATCACAAAAGCAGTAGCTGACATGGAGTCAATCAACAAATACTTTAGAGAGAAAATTGATGCAGAACAAAACAAAAAGCTCTTGGTTTATCTCAAATGAACATGATTTTAAAGATGAAGCAATGCAGTTTACATTGTAAGAATAATATTTGATATTTATGATTAGAAACAATTCTCATTCTCTGTTCAAAGTTCTGTCCCCAAACCAGCCTCATGTGATGGCTATTTTTAGGTAATAAAAATTAAAAACTAGATACAGATACATCAACCTTGGCTTGTGGGCCTTTCAGTTGAGTGTTTTGAGGCAGGTTGTTATTCACTGATCAAACTGCAAACGAGAATGATTTACTGCTCTTGGGTTGGGTTTCTGAAAGGAAATTTGTGAGGAATTCTCAGAGCTCTGCAGCTCTGAGTTCAGTGACCTTGTTTTATTTATTCCTACCCTACCCCTTAAAGGAAAAAAATCCACTTAGTATTTAAGGGCATGCGACCAGCGCAGTTTTTTTCCATACTCTCTTCCTCCAGATTTTTTCTCTTCCCATTTGGGAGATGTACAGAAGAGAAATAGTAGAACCGACATCCAACTCAGCAAGAGCTATGCCACCACTGGCACTGGAGAAGGATTTCATTTCTAATGTTCTGAATATACAGAATTGCTTTTTCAGTCTTTAAAAACAGTAGATTGAAATAAATCTAAATGTCAAACAAAACAAACAAAACTACTAATGTCAAACAAAACAAACAAAACTACTAATGTCAAACAAAACAAACAAAACTACTATAAACCCATGAGGGAAAAGGGACGTGCTCCTGCTAAATGTTCCTCCATAAAAGCATGAAGATTTAGAGGTTTACGGGAGAAACTAGCTGGTTATTTCTCCCAGCTATAAATATAACGAGAAAAATGGATTTCCTTAAATTTACTCTAGCTATAAGAAATTTACTTTCTTGCATATGTTTAATCTTGAACACATTTTTTTTCAGTACTGCCTAGTTCTTGGAATTAATGATGTACTAATATACTTCAGCAATTCCAAGAATTGTTTTGTACTTTATTTTTTCATTGGAACTTATGTGCCTAAATCCACTGGCTGCTTGAAAATCTTCATCTCTAAGAAGACAATTCCAGATGTGAGTCTGATGTTTTTGTAAACCAGTAAGAAGCTTACGGTGAGAGAGTTTAGTACATGTGCAAGGTACATAGTGAATGCTACAAACCCTTTTCTGTGGATTGTGCTTTTGCAAATGTATCAAGCTAAAAACACCAGGAAATTGCAGCATCATTAAAATGAAAGTACAGTAATATAAGTGGGTATATATGAAACAGTGTAGTTACACTTGAAGATTATTTGGAAAATTGTAGGAATACTGACACTTAAGTTCTGTTGTCACAGAAAAAAACAAAAAAAAAACCAAAAAAAACACAATCACTGTAAATCAATATACAATTTACCTTGTATACACTATTGTCATGGCTATATAATCAGTAAGGTTAATCCTACTGGTTGTTCAAGGAAAGAATAACCTGTAGTCTGCAGAAAATGAACATTATATAACTGTGGTTTAGGTGTGGTTTTGGGTGGAATAGCAACATTAAGTAAAACTTCTTAATTTAAAAATTACTTTAAAGCCATGGGAGTTCAAATGAGGGAAAGGATAGATATTTATGCATAGGTGTTGATACAATGTTATACAGGGATGTAGGAGTAATGGAATTTGTTTGGTGTGTCTGAGGAGTCTGACAATTAAATGTGCTGATCAGAGTTGATCACCTTAGGTGCTTTATCGTTGTAGAAAGACATCTACAGAAGGTGATTATATAATTTATCTAATTGCATAATTTTATGATAGTCATTGATGATAGCTCAAAGCCTAGGAGATTTAAACATTCAAGATTCCAGCTGAATTACTGAATTCCATACAGAGCTAATACATTGCCAGTGGGCCCTACTCTTCAAATAAGTATATTAATGAAAAGTTTTGGAGCACTTTCTAGTTTGCAGCCACACCAGATTTCATCTGCTAAAAATAAAATATACACTGCCAAAGCTGAAAACTGGAAATCTATGTCTGTATAGGTTGTACTACACTGACATTTAGGATCACATATTAACTCAATGTACTGCAATATAGCATGGATGACAATTCCCTCTAAAGAATTTATAGTGATAAAAGTACTATGGGAGTATGTATTTACTGATGTCTTTCAAATAATCCTTCAATTTTGTATGTATTTCAGTGTCCAAGATTAAAGAGATGATTGGTACTGGTAAAGACAAATAGCTTCCTTACTATCTAATATAAACCTAATCTTTATTAAATAACTGGAATTTCTATAATTTCCTCTTTTTCAGGGATGACTGTATAAATGGGAATATTGCTTTATGATTTATATTAATGTGACCATTTTTAAAAGTGCTGTAGATCTTTTTCCTTGGAAAAATAAAATCAACTGAATGATTTTCAAATGAAGAAACATCTAAATTTCTGTAACTTGCACCGATATTGTCAGATTTATGTTATTAGCTTATTTTATCGTTTAATTACAGCATACTTCTTTCCTCAAGTCTTACGAGGTACCTTATAATTCCATTGAGAATTATCAAATAAGAATTACATACTACAAATATAGGACAACAGAATTTTCCTATCAAAGGATATTTCTTTGTTGCTCACAAAATATTTGATGCTAATATTTTAAAGAAACTCTTTGAAGTTAACTTCAATAGAAACTCTTACCATACAGACCAGAAGAGATTTAGTTTACTAATTAGCTGCTTCATTTTGATTTAGTGTATATCAAAATCAATTCACAATTATGGTTGTTTTTTTATAATTAAACTTCTTAAAACAGCTGTGTATGTGCTGATGGGAAACTTTTAACCTGCCATTCTCTTTTATTCAATTTCCCTTCTTTTCATTTCCCACCTTCATTTAACATTCTACTTGCTTATGCAAAGAGCACTCACCAGTTGAAAAGGAAGAACTGGAAGTAAGGCTCATGTAAATAAATCCATATCTTAAAATGAGTTACACAAGTCCATGAATGGTAATTCCCCTATCATTGCCATCCAAGATTCCATCAAGTATTCTTGCATGCTTGCACATGAAAAAGGTGTGCAGGCTTGGGCTGACATATAGGGCCCTCCATTCCTCTCAGAAGGGAGTCCCCTGTGATAGTTGCACTTCTTTCCTTCTTGGCGGAAGCAGTCTTTAGGCATGGAGTCTACCACCTCACCCTAGTCAACCTTCTGAGTGGACCTTCAACCACATCCTCACTCACCTCTTCCTCAAGTTCCAGATCCTCAAACCTGTTACATAGGGGCACCTGGGGAATTGAGATAGATATGGACATGGTTTGCTTGCAGTGCCAAGCTGGGATCTGCTTCCACTCTCCTCATCTCTTGAACCCCCTACCTCTGCTTAATGATGGCAGGGCAGGGGGGTCCACCATTGTTTGGGGGGTATCACCCTGGTGTCTTTCGTGCAAGTTTGGCAGGGAGATACTCCACCAGTCTATCTCTTACTAACATCTCATCTGCTGCTTAATCTTTCTACCTCTTCCTTAGGCTCTGCCACCATACTGAGCAGATCATCCACCTGCTCACACCTCACACAGGTGTAATCCCTGCCACCCTTCGCCAGTAGCAGCAAGCTCAGACACACCCTGCAGCCAAAACATGAACCACCACATTTTTGGGCAGGCACTCTGTCTGAGTTGCCACATTCTTTTTGACAAGAGCTTTCTGCCTAGTGGTAACCACATTGCCTGGGAGTCAGCCCATAGGTGAGCCAGTCTCCCAAGTGATTATGAAACTGAAGAACTGTTGTGTTACTCATTCAATTACCCAACTAATTTTGAGTAAATACTCAACTGAATTTTTAAGGGAGAACTTCAAAATAACCAAAAGTCTACAGTCTCATGTATCCTGATTCCAGCCTCAACAGGATTCCTGTGTGGTGCAGTCCAAATCCAGCCATAATTTCATTACCTTAGACTCAATATATTCTCAATTTGAAATGCTATTTTATTTCATCCAGGCCACATTAGGTTGAGTTGCCTTTTCAAACCAACACCTCTAGTTCTGCTTTAGTGAGGGAAAGGTAGATGTCACAGCTGTACTGCAGTAGCGAGCAAACTTGGAGAACAGATGTTTTTTAAGAATAGGGAAAGTACATAGGAAATCACTTCTCTTTGCTCCTCTAGTTAATAGCAGTTGAAATCTCTGGTTAGTTCTGCTGTCCCCTAACTCAAGGCAGCAGAGTCTGTATGTACTCAGCAGTTTCCAGCACTGTTTCAGTTAGTTAGGTGAAAATAACTCCAATGATTTTCTTCTATGAGTTAAATTTATTTGAACGCAAACTGCTTTATTAGAAAGTAGGTTTTGAGTCTAAGAGCAAATTCTTCTTTTCCTTGTAATTATTCATCTGATTACTTATTTAATGGAGCATTTGATTTATTTCAAAGTAATCTCTGCTTTTATATGTAAATCACAAGTTTTTGAGAAGAGTGTGGTAATTAAATTACACAAGGAAAATGCAAGGAAAAACTAATCAGATGGTGGAAATTCCATTAAAATGTTTTATGTTTATTTATATAGCCAAGTAATTCAGTTTAGAAAAACATTATTTTCTAAAATTGAGATTTTCCATAGCGTGCTACTATGAGTATGTTCCTTATATTTCCCCTCCCGTACCTGAGTAACTATTTCTGAATGTTCTAAGCTTTTCTGTGTGAAGCAAATGCGTACGTGTTTTGAATCACATTGTGTGCTGAATTTAATTCAATTACCTATTTCCTGACATAAAACTTTTCCCACAGTGTGAAGTTTTTGTTGCTTCATTCGAGCATATAAAAGTCATTATATAAAGGCGATAAAGACCAGAACTCAGTGCATTTTGAGGGAGGTAACTCTTGCCTGTCTGAACTGTACTGTACATTGTGTTTCTAAGACAATTACATGTAGTAACCTAGAAGATTAATGCACTCTATTAGGCAAGGCATTGCAATCAGAAATCAATAATTGATACAAATGACCAGCCCAACTCAGGAAAAGATTTTTCTTAATTGTAGATAGAATTGCCCAAAGCACACATTTGGCAGTTCCTAGTTAGGGAGGGAAGTTTTCAAAGAATTGAAGTATTCTACTACTACTACAAATGCTGACCAAGTACCTCTGTAAGTTTTGAACAGCTCAGCCATTCAAGAGTTAGAAAAAGCACTGAAATTTAGCTCAACCTTCTTCTAAAGAATTTCAAAGCATCACATAAGTGATATAGTAAGATAAAAAGCTGCAATAGGATCTGAGAATTTCTAGTTGAGTTTAAGACTTTTCCATGAAGGAAGGGATTATTATTATTTTTTCTTATTGTCTTGTCTGGAAATGTAAATAATAGCACAATTCAATAGTAGGTAAAAGAAAACCCCTAACGGAAATAATTTCTTCCCTGAGGAACTGCTACGAACCTCACTTTCATGCTGTTCTGAAATACTGGCAGCAAGATGTCTGAAGAGAAAACCAAGTGCTTCCACACATATATTTTGATGCTGGAAAAGAAGTTATTCAGTAGGACATATTTATCACTCTTCCTACAGAAGGCAGCCTTTGAAACAATTAGATTTCATTTTTGCTTTTTCACCATCACTTCTTCAAACTAAAGAAAATTGTTCCCCTGCTTTTTAAGTTTTATTTTCATTTTTTTTATTCTTATTCTATGCTAAAACGTGGCCTTGTTATAGTGCTTCTTCAGTATATAAGAAACAAGTTGTTTGGAATTCAAAATTGTGTTTTATCTCTGTAAAAAGAGGCTACTGGCAAGTATAAACTCAATTTCTTCCTGTCCTGAATTGCTCTGTGTGTTAATTTCTCATGAACTTAAAGGAACCACTAGATATGCTTTCAAGTCTTCCTAATAGCAGAATTCATGTCTCCAGTCCTCCAGCTCATTCTGAGTAGTCAGTTCTCTTCTGCCCTCTATGTCTATCATCACCAAAACACCTACATAAGCCTCTCATGGTATTTGAGTACTGTTCTGACCAGAGGTAGGTTAAAGCATGTATGTATAACACCGAACTCCCCCTCTGAAGCGCTGTTTCTTCTACATGATCTATACAGGGTTAATAATACCAGCTTCAGTATGAGCAACTTGCTCATTTGAGTTGGTGCAGTACAAGTCACACTGAAACTGAAGCTGGGCTAAACATTTGAGAACGTGGATTAAACTGTTATGGGTGGAAAGGTGTATTCATCTCTCTTGCTCCGTTGAGCCTATCTTTTTGCAGGGATAATGCCTTATCCTAAGAATTATACTATAAATTCTGAAAGTTTTTGTGCTGATCCTCAGTAAGCACCAACTGGAGACTGTGGCGCAATACTAATCTGTTACGGGTGATTGCCCTTTTAGCTCATGAGCTATTCACTAAAATAAGAGCAACAATTACAAGCTGATTGTTAAGCAGCTTGTAAATCATAGACACTACTGTAATAACATAAAAAGAACACAGTTCTGATGAATCAAGAAATAAATAAATAAAGAAAATGAGTTAGATAGAGACATTAAGGATGTCTGATTCACATCTGGTTAATAAATGACATTCAAAAACATGGATCCTGACTTGAAATGTAAGTGAAAGAGTAAACAGTTTCAGGGAGGTATTCAGGGTGAGGTATTCAAGGCCATCTAATTCAAAGAAACAGTGATAATTGAAAACTGTTGGAAGCAAGGTTCCTAGAGTTTCAAAATGTAAAAGCTGCAGAAATTCTGAAGGCGTGGAAAGAAACTACAGTGCAAATGGGTTCCAAATTCCTTACCTTTTCAATCACTTTCCCTGCAATTTGGCAGAAAGTTGAAGCATGTATAATAATCAATTACTTGTCAAGATTATAGTTAACATTTTTCAATTGGAGTGATCAATGTAAAATGTATCTCAGTTCATACATGGTACAGCTTTTGAATAATGGCAGATAGATTTAGTCTAAGATGTGGAACTGTCCTCCTGTACAGTAAGCAGGACGTTATTAAGTGCATTTATTCTTTTGTGGTTAACAGGTTTTCAAAATGAAAAGATGATACATAAATAAGAAAACGTTGTTGACACACATAAAATAGAAGATACTATCTTGAGGATTCAGAAACAATACCTAAATACAATGTTGTAATGCAAATTCTGAAGTAGATTGAGATTTCAGATAAAAATATTAAAAATGTAGATTAAGAATGTGAAATACATCCATAAGAATGTGACCAACAGAGCACAGCATCAAAAATCAGCTAGAATTTGGTGTGCTCTCAGTATTTGTATAGACAGATCTGTGTATGTATTTTTTAAAGTATTTATGTATATGTATGGTGTATTAATCCGTAATGTAACAGGTGAGAGTGTTAGTTTGGGTATTTACCAATTCCTGTACCTGACAATAAGTGCCTTTACCACTCTGGTTTTAAGGTAGTTCAGATACTAGGTTGCTGCTAAGAGATCAGTTATAATTTGGAAATATAAAATATTTTTTACTGTGAAGGGGAAAGAAGTTGTGGGCTTTATTTTTGAAAGTACTACGCAGGCGAATCCATGTAGGGCAGATAAGTGATTAATTATATCTTGGTAAGGAATAAGGACTCTTCATCCCTACAGCTTAGGTAAAGTCTCTAGAAATAGTTCAAAAATTACTTTAGCCTGCTTCATTTCAGTTTTTATACAGTAATTATTTTGTCTCATTGCATTTGCTGAATTGAAGTGTTTTGCAATGTTTAGAAAAAGAGTTACATTTGTATTCAAATTATGTGGATTCTATTTTGCATTTATCATACGTAGCTTTAAGAAAATTACTGCTGAGGTGATGATATACTTCCTAAGAGTTCTAAAATTTGAGGGAAGGTAAGAATCTTCTTGCATTGTTGTTGTCATGAACAATTTAAGTAGTATTTTTAGGTTTCTTTATGTTGCAGCTGCTGCTCTCCATTTCTTTAAGTCAGATTGCAGACGTTGAAAGGCAGCTTACTTCCTCCACTTCCTCCACTTTTTTACAAAGAAAATAACATATCGGTGCTAGCTGATTTATAAACTAGTGAGGAGCAGGAGGTTCATTTAGTTTCAAGAAAGCCATTACTTCATGGATTTTTAGGCCAGAAGAGTCACCATTGCTCTGATTGACTGTCCTAGAAGTTTGTGGAAGGAGAAAAGTGGCTACTGTTAGTGGGAGCGCATCTGTAGCACTTTATTCTGTTATCATAGAATGCAAAGTAACAATGCAGCATGTCTGTAGAAGGCATATACAAACTTCCTTTCACGTATAGCCGAAATAAAGCTTTGGCTATCAAATCTGGGATGTAATGGAAAAGAGTATATAATTTATGGCAGACATTTTTGCCATTAGTTTGTTTACTTGTAAAAGTCATGCCTTACAGATTTTATTTTCTCTTCAGTAAGCTTTCCTTTATTAGTGCCTTTTACTTCCCAAGTGTATATTTTCTCATTCTTCCTGATTTACTGACTTTACTTTGTTCCTTTGATTGGAATTCTGTTCACTTTTCTTTAAGTAGATTTTTATTTTCATCAAAATTTACTATTCAAAAAAAAATGGCAGGAGAGTGTGGTACAATATTACAGATTCATGAATTACTTATTTCAATTATTAAAAATATATTTAGACTACTGGAACAGAGTCCTTGGCAAATGCTGATTTCTGTGTAATTTTAGCTACAAATAATTTGAAAGTGATGTTTGTTGTTTTAAAGAAGATATTTTGATAGCATGAAAAGCAGACCCATGCTTGGTTATTGGAGCACTTTTGCATCTTCTGTTATGTCATATTTGCATGTTCTGATATGTTTCTGTTATTCAATAATGCTTCCATTTGCAGCTTATTTGGAGGCCACAGAAGTAATAGACCGTATAAAAACACATAGATGCAGTCTCTGCCTTGAGTTTTACTGACTAATCAGATTAAGTAGAAGGTGGAAACAGAAGTGCTTCACAGTAAAGTGAAGCATGTACAATATTTTTCAAGGTAGGACAGTTTTCTATCTGTGTTCTTTCTCCCAGGCTACTGTCACCTCTGCAGCAGCCAGAAATGTAGTATTTAGGTTTTGAACTGCATATCACAGAGAGGTCATCGTTCCTCTCTACTCTGCCCTCATGAGGCCCCATCTGGAGTACTGCATCCAAGTCTGGGGGCCCCAATACAAGAAAGACAGGGAGCTGCTGGAGAGAGTCCAGAGGAGGGCCACAAAGATGATCAGAGGGCTGGAGCACCTCCCCTACGAAGACAGGCTGAGGGAGCTGGGCTTGTTCAGCCTGGAGAAAAGAAGGCTGCAGGGTGACCTCATTGCAGCCTTCCAGTCCCTAAAGGGAGCCTATAAACAGGAGGGGAGCCAACTCTGTACAAGGGTAGATAATAGCAAGGCAAGGGGAAATGGTTTTAAGTTGAAGGAGAGAAGATTTAGGTTGGATATCAGGGGGAAGTTCTTTACTATGAGATTGGTGAGGTGCTGGAATAGGCTGCCCAGAGAGGTTGTGGATGCCCCATCCCTGGAGATGTTCAAGGCCAGGTTGGATGGGTCCCTGGGCAGCCTTGTCTAGTATTAAATGTGGAGGTTGGCAGCCCTGCCTGTGGCAGGGGGGTTGGAGATTCATGATCCTTGAGGTGCCTTCCAGCCCAAGCCATTCTGTGATTCTATGATTCTATGCATATTCTAAAACCTGCAAGAGCTAAGATTTTTTCTGGGGGGGAGGGTTGTGCTTCCTCAAATATCTCCAGCAACTGGGAACAAAGTTTCTCCATACTGTACAAGTAACTATTTTCCATTGGACTATGGATCTTAAAGTGTCTTCATATCCATCTCTACTACATCACTGCCCTGAGAAGTTCTCTGCCTACAAAAAAAGGATGCTAAAGGAACTGCTTCCATTTCCAAAACTAGTGAGAAATTGTTCTACTCTCATTTCACTGGGACGAGCAGCTTGGAAGGAGGGACTGCCTCCCTGTCTTCACCAGAACATCTGAGCTGAGGCTACTGAGGCTACTTGCTTTCTTTACACTGTTTAAATGCCATCTCTGTCAGTGTACGTCAAACTCACACTTCACCTTGTTTCCTCACTGAAATTGCATTACTTGAATTTGTCTCTCATATGGAAGTTTCTCTCAAATACAAACACTATCCTAGATTGACAGTGTTTTGTAGTGCCCCACACTGATATATAACTGCATCAATATAAGATATTAGAAGCCTCCTCCCTTAAAATTTGTGGTTAATTCTTAATAATTCTCAGAAACATTCATATCTGCTAAATTTTTCTTGCAAGCATATCTTTGTCAGGCAGTCGTAAAGTATGTTGAAAGCAAAATGGTTTGTAGAAAATTAGTTACTGGCTTGTAAAATGCTCTACAATGTTCTGCAAACAAAAGGGAAAATTTCCTGCAATTTCACTATTTTGTATTTGCCTGGATGGCCATTAGCCAACAAGATGAAATCAAATTTATCCTATTCATGCTATGAATTATCTGTGATTAGCAGTGTATAGAATGTGATTTTCTAAAGCTCCTTTCATAGACAAGGTATTATCAAGCACTTCGTAAGAAAAAAAAAAAAAAAGGAAAAGAAAAAGATTCAATAAAGACCAAGAGTATAATAAACCTGAACAGGATCAAAGGCCCTGTCTTTTCTTTACCCCAGGATTGAATCTTTTACTCAGCAACTCTTAGAAGTCATGTTGCACAGAATCCTAGAAGTCAAGCTTTCTTTACTATTTCTAGTCTTGTTGCAGGACCGGTACCTTACCATAAACTTGTTGGCATGTTATGTCTCCTGCTTCCATAATCTCTTGAGTGACCATTTCCCATGTTACTTTTTTAGTGGTAAGAATTCGGCACATACAACATAACCTGTCTCTATTGTATAAAACCCATGAAAAGAGAAAACAAAACGTGAACTTACTAATAATTCCCTTTAATTTTTAATTTGACTTGGTGTTTTGTGTACTGTTGTAATGCACTTGAGTCACACTTTGTTAGCTTTTCTGAACAAGGGTTTTGTCTTCTGTGATAGGGTGCTCCAGCTAATGGTGCTCTAAGAAAGCATCAGGTACCGTAAGACTTACAGTACAGTTCGAATGGTCACTAGCTACTAGTCATGGTGGTGCTGTGCACATAGTTGAGTTAGAAGTCATGAAGGTTGCCTTCATGTCAGTGCGTTGTGGTGATCTAGTCTGCAACTGGCCCATGAACAAAGAAGGTTGTAGTAGCATAAGTGTAACCTTTTTGATAGAGACAAGTATTTTAAAATATCACCTCTTTCATACATGTGTGAATAACAACTTGTACAAATCAAAAACTAGTCTAGCTACCTTAGAAGATGATGTTCCAGAAGGCATGTGTAGACATGAGTACAAGTTATCCACAACACTAAGTATATATAAAATACAAAGAGTTACAAACTTATTTTTCCTGTTGATAGATACGAAATTCAAGAGTAACAAATTTAGGAGAAAAGCTGCTTACCCATATAGAGAGTTATTTTAGTTAAATGATGTTTACTCTGCTCATTAACTGATTTGGTTCTTTTACTGCCAGTCTGACAATTATGTACTCTGAGCTTTTCACACACCAAGTGGCAAAATAAGCAGAACTTTTCTGCATATCAAATTTTCTCCATGACTTGCTCAGTACTAATAAACTTGTGGGTTTTGTAAATAATTTTTTATTCTTTGGTCCTGTTTTGCATCAAAACTGCATTTCACATGGAGCACTGCTTTCATGGCCTAGGGTGTATGTTGCTCTGGTAGTGTAAGGCGGCAGCTACTGTGAATTTTCTCCATGGCAGTGAACTGGCAAAGGCCAATTTATGTCATTCATCCTCCCTCTGCCATGTAGGAAGCTGCATAGAGTATTAGAGCAGAATAGTCTGTTCCTGGAGTGACAAAAGACTGCTTTAGACCCATGCACAGTAATGCTCTGTCAGATTAAGTAACCCAGGTAGTTTTCTCTAGCCAGCAATTCCAGTGTCACTGCTTACCTGAGCTTTTGAGTGAATCCACTATGTTACATACAGTTTTTCATTTAGAGTGCCTCTGCCATAATAACCACATCTCTAATATATAACAATGAATAGGATTTTAGAAAACCTTCCTGTTTTCATGAAATTCCAGTCTACACACAAAGTAAATTCTCAATGTGCTTGTGTGTTTCCAAACACTGAAGGAATCTGGATTGCTACCTGTTTGTCCTACACTGATTATTAGAGCCATTGCATCCTTTCTGCTCTGTGCCATCCACATTCACCACAATGTCCTGGACGCTGGAAGTCATCATCCTACATGAAGCCAAATGCCAGCTTTAGGAGTGACTAGTAGTAGAGATGAGAAATTATTCACTGCTGTAGTTGATTGATGGCAGCAACAGGGCATTTCACTTAAGACTGCTTCAGCACAGCTAATCTTACATCCAATTTAGTATTAGACACAATTTTCCCATCATGCATCTGTCTGACAGCAACACCAGAACATTTTTCTCTTCTTATTTCTACAGTTTAAGAAACACATCCACAGGCTGAAAAAAAAGGTCAGTAAATTGAACAAGAACAAAACCTGGCATTATGTCTCTTCCTTCAAGTTTGAAAATGAAACATTCCATGGCTGCATTCTCTGAAAAAAGAGGCTGTAATCCGAATGACACACTGCTGATCTGGTGATCCAAAATGATTTTAAAAGCTTGGATAACTTCTGTGAGCTAAATTCCGCTTTCTTCTACACCATATTCCAAAAGTCTTGCAGAAATGTGTAAAGAGATAATGAACGCTTATGGTCAAACATTAACATAGAGGTGCAGATGAGCCACTTCAAGGGTACAAGTCCAAATTAAAATTCTGTGATGCAAAAAGAACAAAATCAGGTAAAAATAGATATAAAGCTGGGCACAGTAGGTGTGTGTGCTAGAACAGTGTGACTGATCTCCTATGGATGTTACAGTCTGTCTCTGAGACCAACAGGAATGCAGCTTGTCATTCATAGCATTCCTGACAGGTGAGCAGCTAGACTCCGCCATGCTAAAGACAAAAATAAGAAAGTAACCTATTTGGTGTTTCAAGCACAGTAATGAAGATGTCATAAAGGCTCACACAGTTAATCTAAATCCAGTTATCTGATCCTCTGGGAAGAATATTGTGTGTTTGTATATAATGTGGATGTATTCACCTTTGATACAAATGAGTTGTAGTGAAATATGAAGCCGTAGGTTGCCAGTCTGGCTCCCATGAGCAGGCCAGTCTTGGGATTTAAAAATGATGAGTTTCTTTTTTGGGTCTTCTCAGTGTAGTGCTTTTGTTGTGCGTCTGCCTGCATATCTCCATCTTTCAGGCCATTTGAGCTATCCATAAACTAGTCCAAAGACTGTATCATTATTATCTTGGTGTTGAATTGTTTTATGCAAACATACTACTCTCTATTAGCTAAATTGTCTCCTTTCAGGTTAGCTGAGATGAGAAGGCAACATTTAGTAATTGACAGGAAGCTTTACTGAATTTTACTGGGCTTATTATACTGCTGAAGGGTATTATTTATGTTATTGCATTTTATTTTCCAGCATAAAATATAGCACCGGAAAATCTTTTTATGAGTGTCCCAAGATATGGACAGTATTGAGAAAGTATGCATGTACGTATATACACGTATACCAAGATGGTTTATTAATTATTATTCTTCCTCTGGTACCATATTGCTTCCCTGTTTTGTTTTTTTCTTTTTTGGTTTTTTTTTAAATTATTTTTAGTGGGCTTTTTTGTGTGTGTGATAGGACAGAAAAGTAAATTTTTCATCCTTACATAGCAGTTTATTTTAGAAAATCTTTTCACAATTAAGACAGCATACTTTGTTACTATGAAGAAAATTTTGACGCTATTAAAAATACAGTGTAAAATATGCAGAGAGACTAGCTGTCTGTTTAGAACTTGTGTGAAATAGAAAAGTAACAGTTAGATAAGATGGTACCTATTGGAATCTCACCACTTACAAAAATGCATATTTGAAACCATGCTTTTTATTACTATATCCTGATAACTTGCCATGTGAATTAAAAAGAAAAGCAAGACAGCATTTAGCCACTCAGTTTTAGTGGATTCACTGCACTTTAAGCTTTGTTATTAGCCTAGACTTTTAAAATAAATTGCTGCCTGTCAGGCTTTATCCCCTCAGCCTCCATGATGGGAATATATAACAACGTTGTACCACTAAGGTTGAAAGGAAACCAGTCTGAAGGAGTAGCGTTGAACTGTCTTCTATCTGCAATGCTATCAATGAATCACATATTAAATCCAGATGTTTAGAGGCAAGAGGCTGTGTATGTGTGTGCATGTAGCTGTGTGCATATTCTCCACTCCACTTTGGTTTCAGTGGAATTCAACAGAGAATTCAACAGATGAATGCTCCTGTAGGCAGGTACAAGTATTTACCAAAAGCCTGAACAAATGCCAGTTTTTGCAGCCTTCTATATTTATTGTACTGTGTTCTAATTTGAACACATACAAGAAAAAAAAAAAAAAAAAAACCCCACGGTAGTTTTAAAATGCAGTTCAAGACTCTAAGCTCCTGGGAGGGTTAAATGTAGAATGTAAATGTGGAAATTTCTTTGTCAACGTTACAACCTCAGCTCCCTGAAGACTGAGATAGATAGTATTTTACAAATGCGTATGTGTCTTCTAGGAGTTAATACATGATTGCATATGTAAAAATACATGTTACTTAATTTTTGCATTCTACTGTAACGGGCCCAGGTTTTCCTGGGATATTTTAACTTCCCTGATACCTACAGGAAGCACAACGCAGCAAGGAGCAAACAGTTCGGGAGATTTCTGGAGTACCATGATAGTAACTTCCTAACACATGTGATGAGGGCAGGTTTTCTGTCCAGACCTCTTATAAGCAAATAGGAACTAGTTGAATTGTGAGAGTTAAGGGGCAGACTTGGTTGCCATGACCATGAGATGCTGAAGTTCATGATTCTTGCAAGGAGGGAGCAAAACCAAAAGCAAGACCACCACCTTGGAGAACAAACTGTCCTATTTGAGTATCTGCTTGGAACAATCCTATGAGATAAAGTCTTGGAGAGAAGAAGGTCCAGAGTAGCCGGCTAACTTTCCAGGATCTTCTCCAAGCTCATAAAAGTCCATACCCAATTTCAGGAAATCAAGCAAATGTGACGGGAATTCCACATGCATGAGCAAGTAGTTGCTGACGAAACTCAGACATAAAGAGGAAGCAGGGCCAGGCAGACCAGGAGGAGTGCAGATCTACTGTCTGAGAGTGCAGAGTGGAATCTGCCAGTGGATGTGGAAGGCAATAAGATGGGCTTCTACAGGTATAACAGCAGCTAAAGGAAGACTAGGGAAAATGCAGGCCTGTGGTTGCTTGGATTAAGGGATTTGAATATGTCATACCATCATAGAAAGCCACTAGCTTGGTCAGGCAGGACTTGGCATTGGTGAAGCCATGCTGGTTGCCTTAGATCACCTCCCTGTCTTCCATGTGCCTTACCATAGCTTCCAGGATAATCCATTCCATGATATTCCTTGTCACAGAAATGAAGGTGACAGGGCAGTAGTTCCCTGGGTCATCCTTTCTTCTCTTCTTAAAAAAGGTTGTGATATTGCCTTTTTTTCCAGTCACCAGAGACTTCACCTGACCGCCATGACTTTTCAAATGTCATCTAGAATGGCTTGGAGACTGCGTCAGCCAATTCCCTCAGGATTCTGGGATGCATCTCATTGGAACCCATACACTTATGGATGTTCAGGTTCATCAGGTGGTCATGAACCTGATATTTGCTTACAGCAGAAGCGACATTGCTCCCCTAATCACCACCTTCCAACCCATCCAATTGCAAGTGAAGACTAAGGCAAAAAAAATTGTTGAATACCTCAGCCTTCTTGTCCATTGTTACCAGCCTGCCTGTATTGCTTACTAGGGAGTACACCTTATTAGACTTTCCTTTTCTAGTTGATGTACCCAAAGAACTATTTCTTATCCTTCTTTGCATCCTGAGCCAAGGCCTCGCCCTTCCTGACCCCATCCTTATTCAGCCTAGCAGCATTCCTATACTCCCTCCAAGATACCTGTCCCTGCTTCCACTGCCTGTGCATTTTCTTCTTGCTCTCCAGTTTGACCAGCAGGTCTCATTTCAGCCATGCCTGTCTCTTGCCTTCCTCTCCTGACTTCCTTCACCTGGGAATGGAGAGCTTTTGCGCCCTAAGGAAAGCCTCCTTAAAGATCTGCCCATTCTACTGTGCATCCTTGTCCCTGAGGACAGCTTCCCAGGGGAGTTTGTTCGCTAACTCCTTGAAGAGCTGGAATTCAGCTTTCCTAAAATTTAGCATACTGACTTTACTCTTTGTCTGTCCAGTGTTACTCAGTAGAGTGAACTCCACCATTATATGATCACTGCAGCCCTGGCAGCCTCCAATCCTAATGTCACCAATCAGTTCACTTGCATTGGTAAGCAACAGGTCATGTTTAAACAAGTTCTGGTCTGGTGATTGGTGACCCTGTCCACGGCAGGGGGGTTGAAACTAGATGATCTTTGAGTTCCTTTTCAACGCAGGCCATTCTATGATTCTGCGATTCAAGTAATGTATTAGAATATTTTTAAAGACTAATAACTTATAATCATGTAAAAAAAAAAAAGCTTTGTAAAACATATCGTTACAGATTATTATGTTTTGACAGTGTAATAAAACTTTATAATATATGTGGTTTGACTCATCTTGATGAAAAACTTGTTCTTTTGCAGAAAATGATGAGGTCATCAGTGTTTCATATGTTCATACTAAGCATGGTCGCTGTAGATGTTATTGTTGCTGCTAGTAACTACTACAAAGGAGAAAATTTCAAGAGACAATACGACGAATTTTACCTAGCTGAGGTGAGTATGCTGAAACAACTATCCGGATATTTTTCAAGATAAGCTAAATAGGAAAATCTGAATGTCAAGCACATTTTAGCATGTAATTTTTTTTTTTATTCCCTTAAGCATTCCAAGAATTCTTTGCTAACTTGTTCCTCTGTCTGACAACCTTTTGAAAGGTAATTTCCTCCAACAAAATGTCAGTGGTAATGAGCTGAGGCTTAAGTATAACACCTGCAGGCAATGCATGGCTGCTGAATTGCTATCATTCTCTAGCAAGAATATAACATTCGTAAGAATTTAACATTTAAAAAAAATGGTAAAACTAAACTTTAAAGATTATTGTACCTCTTTCTAAATCATCTTCATTTGACAAATACTTGTCATCAGGATGGTCCTTAAGCATAGCGAGAATAGCATTAAAAATAGCCTGGCTTCAGTAAGCTCAAAAGCCTAAAAAGCACATTGCAACAAAGCATTTATTCAGTCCTGAGTTTAGTGAAGGAAGAGGCTGTGTTCCTGAACTGGAGGAAAACAGATTCTTTTAATGGGCATTTCCCACTGAGAGCCTGCTTGAGTGTTTAATCGGTCAAGGATTTTACTGTGCAGAATGTGCCAGAGTGCCTAGAACCTCGCCTGCATGACTTTTTAGTACCATTTAATTCAGTTATCAGGAACAAAAAAAGAAAGACATTTTTGAAGTCTCTGATATGAATGCATAGGCATGCCTTCAAATAGATATTTGTTTTTTCTAAAATGAGTACTACAGTATTTTTTATTGACAGTACTTACTTCAATGAGCACTATGAATTATCACTTCATCCAAGAATAGGACCACCACTGCAGAAATTCACTGAGAATGGTTCTCTGAAGATGTTGATCATAGTTGCAAGCTTTGTGGTTACTGCAGTTCTCTTGACTTAAGTGATTACACAGACCTTCTTTGGAGCCAAAAGGGTCAGCAACTAAAAGAAGGGAGCTCTGAGAGTATTTTATAGTCTCCCTCTCTGAAAGTTGACAGCATTTTTTGCATTGTGACTCTGCTGCCACTGGTATTGCATGCAAGGCTGACAGTGACAATGGCAGAAGAATTGCAAGCCTTTTAGTGCACAACATTATACTTTATACCCTGTTCCAAGGGAAGTTGAGTTGGTACTCATTTTTTTAATTTATGGTATACTTTAGAGTTTTAATGTGATCTCTTAAAAACTTACAAAGCACAGACTTCTTGAATTTTGGGGGAAAAAAAAAAAAAAGAAAAGTAAAAAAAAAAACAGAGAAGTTAAAGATAGCACCAGAGTCCAAACCCTCAAATAGTGCAGGTTGCACATCAGTGCTTCATCATTCTGTTGTCCTTCATGTGGATGGGAATGGCTGTAGTTTGTATGAACACTGAGTAAATATTGTCCTGACCCCAGGAAAAATACAGAAGCTCTAGAAATGCAAGCTCTATAGGCCAGTATTCCTTGTTACTGGGGCTTGTGTGAAAAGCAATGATTAATGCAGGTGATAGTGGCACTCTGGCTTTGTTTTCTTTTCCTTCAACTAGTAACAGAAGTGATTGACTAAATAGCTCCCTAGCAAATTGGTCTGAAATGTAACACTTACAACCTTGTCCCTTCTCTTTGAAGAGAAACTAACTTTCCAGCATTTCTAGAAATCAAACTTCCTTTTATTTCTGACTGAGTTCCAGCAAGACTGTATGCTAGACTGAAATTTCTTTAAAATGACTGATAAAATTAGGATGTTTGAACTCCTTAGCCAAATTCACTCATAGACTAAGATAGGCTATTTTCCAATAAACACTTCAGTTTAATGTTTAGTATAATATATTCTAATAGTACTTAGATTTAATGGATTTTCTTACTATCAGATATGATGTGTTTTTGAAAGGAAGAGATCTGCACAAAAAAAAAAACCTTTGAATATACATATTTGTAAGAAATCCAGTAAACCTTCTTATTGTTAAACTGAAAAATCGTCTGTATAAAATCAGTCCTTTTCCATATCATAGCAATATATCTCATACTTCTGATTAGCAAATAGAAGGAATTCACTAAGACCTCAAATATAGAATTCACCTCAAATCTCAAAAAACAAGTTCTGGCTTAGTTATGCCGTTTAGAACCAGAATTCTAGTCAGAAGGTAAGTGATGGCTTTACATATTCAAATTATAATCAAGACTAAGCAACCTCCCAAGCAAACCCCAAAGAGCTTTAGAAGTACTTTGTTCCAGACATTAAACAAGTTCTTTAAAAAAAATACATTTACCATATTGAAGCTATTTGAACTTTTAAACAGTTGTAGTAGGAAGAGTAATTGTGAAAAACACTAGCTTTATTTTATCTCAAGTTCTAAGCATATTCTAAAAACAACATGAATGAGCAAGAAGATGATCTTGGGAATAAGACACTGGAATAAAACCAACAAAAAAAAATGTATCCTCTTAGGATATCCCCTGCAGGTTTGACAATATTTTCACTTCCTGGAAGTGAAGATACTGGAACTCATTTTAATCTCCAGGCCAGAACTGAATAATTAAATCAACATTAAAGCCTGAGACCATGAACCACTCATGGTGGGCACTTTTGCTTTATGCAAAAAAAAATAAAAGTGGAGTCTGGCTTCTTAACAAAATAACATTAATTCAACTTATATTCATAATAGGAAATGCTGAATGTGCTATTTCTATTTTGGCACTTATTAACCAGTGCTAGAAATACTCTTCCAGATCTATTTGAAGTGCAGGGCTTGGAGCTTTTCAACAGAAATACTTTCAGGGTTTTATTCTTCAAGACAACTGTTTTTTGTAGACCAGTGTACTAAATTTCTGTCCTATGAACAGTGTCTGGTTTTCTTTAAAGATATAGCTTTTCTGTCTCTGAATGGCTTAGATTAATTCCAATATTGATTTGTTAGTGAGGAAACTTTCAAAAAATTCATTTGTTTACTTTCTACTATTCTACCTGTTTACTTTCTGATAAACAAGTCTGGAATAGAGAAGGGTGTTTGGTTTGTAAAACACACTGTTTTGATGTCCATTTGGCTATTGTTTGTTTTATTGTTTGTTTGTTTTAACCTTTACAACAAACAATATAAAAATCAAATAATAAACTCGTAGTGTTTTATTGCAGAAGGTATAGAAAGCAGCAATAGAAGAGCTGAAGAGTCAAAAAAATCCTAGGAAAGAAGACAAATTAACAAGCTGTTTTCATTACCTATTCAGCTGTTGTGAAACTTATATTTGCAGCATAGAGTAGAAGCCTTGGCAGAGACAGGTGGGGTTCTTACAAATACAGTTTTAACAAGTACTGTTTTTAAAGGGCCTGAACACAACACTGCTAAAGGCTGCATTAAGACCATGAAGTTTCCAGGTGCTGGCTGGGAGGCAGCACTCAGACATCACCCCATTCCTGGCAGCTCTCCATTTCTTCCCCTCTCTCCCAACCTTATTTCCCCATACAGGGCAAGGATAAAGCATTTTTTTTTTGGCAAAGCAAAATTTGCAGCCTGGTGGAGGCCAGCTGCTCATATGTTACACCTGTTTTTCCTGTTCTAGCCTGTTCTGGCTTCTTAGGTGAATCTGCTTTGTCTCTACAGCAATGGAAGTAGTGATTTCAGCTTTAAAAAAAATCTGTAAAATTCTATTACATTTCACACCTCAGAAGAAGATCTAGTAAAATACTCTCAGTCTTCTGATATGAACTATAAGCAAAAATTACAAACTCTGTCAGTGGAAGACAGGTGTATAAATGTAATCAGATGTTACACAAACCATTTGATACATTTTTAAGTGCTGCTGGTTTGAATTCATTTCACAAGCACATAAAATGCAAACGATCCCACCCACACATTTTTAGAATAAATTAAAATATACTTAACATTGTATTTGTAAGTCTCTTTTCCCTAATGCGAAAGCTATGTGCTCTGAAGTAGGTATGTGCGTATTTAAATAATATTGTTATTCCACCTGTTCTGAAACAGAATTCCAGCAGCTTTCTATTCTCATTCCTAATTTACCCCTCTCACTGTTTAGGACTTAATTAGACAAGTTTTTCTTTAGATGTGAGCTTTCCTTTTAAAGCTTTTTGGTAAAACATTTGCCTTGTGTTTTACAATAGGGATTTTCATATAAAGGCGTAATTTCCTCAGACTTGGCACATGGTTTTCCTTGAGCTCTTTGAACTGTAAGGGCTGAAAAACTAGCTGTATTTGAGAATACAAGCATCCTACATACCTGGAGGCGTGTATGTATGAAATCACACAGACAGTTCTTTGCAGTGTTTCTTTCCTAATCTGACAAAAGATTCAGAGGGCTATGAAGCATTTTGCCTTGATTTAACCATTCAAAAGACATTTGAAGCCTGGTAACTGTTTTACATGCCTTGAAGAAGTCATGTAAATATAGCTGGCAGCACTGCTCATAAACAGCTGTGTATTGTAAAGGTGTTAGCATAGGATATAAGCTTCTGTTTTTGATCTCCTTGCTTGTGACAATCCTGTACACATAAAATACATAAAATGCTAGCTAGCTGACTCAAAAACAACTTGTTTAGTGTTGATAAATGTATTTTTGATGGACTAAATGAGGTAAGCACTTATGCCAACATCACAGATATTGTCACTGTTGCAGATAGAAAACAACTATATTATACTGCACTCATAGAAGAGAAGCTAGAATATGTTTATTGATATAACATGGATATAATACAGTGATTTAACAAACCTGAATTGTAACTAAGGCAGTGACTTAACAGGATTCAAGATGGCTGGATACACTTGGTTATTTACTGCATAGAGAATAGGGTAAGCACACACATATAGGAGGCCCTCCTGACGAGTCATGAGGTTCATAGTGGATCCCCTTCTTTTCTAAGCTCCTTGAACTGTGGAGGTAAGGAGCCAAGGTACATCTGGATCCTACTCCTAGTTCCTGTCTTGTTCAACAGTTTATGCCAAAGGGATTATATATGTATAGTCAATCCAAGATACAAACTTACCAAAGCCTACAAAGTTTACAATCAATCTAAGATGTGATCTTAGTGAGGCTAACAAAGCCTAATACAAGCTATTAGTCACTTACCTAGAATCCGTACTGGAAAAGTGACTTGATGCCAAGGTGTAAGGGATGCCTTCTCAAGGGGAGATCCTGTCTTGCAGCCAGCTGCCACATAGGAGAGCTAAAAGGGGGGCTCTTTGAGCACACTATTGATGGGTGTAAGATGACTGACTCATAGTCATCAGTCATCTTTTAGGTGCATGCTCCATTGGCACTCAGCTGTTGAACCAGGAGTCTGCTATCAGTTCTTTCAGCCCCTGGTTTGAGACTGATTTATGGTCATAAATCTGTTTTAGCAAGAGTATTATCAGTACTGTTATTCACTGTCCTCCTGTGCAGGGCCTTGTGAGCAAGACCAGGCTGAAGAAGGTGGTTTAGGGAAGAAGACCAGAGAGTTGGGGGAGCACACCATCTCAGCCATGGTCAGATTCATGATTCAAATCTTAGTCTCCAACTTTGTTACTCCCTGTCAAATCCAGTAAACCTTGTTGCCCGCAGTCAGTTAATCTCTTCATCTTCTAACTTCACATTCTGTAATAAAAAAGGCTAATAATTCTTAATCTAAAAGAGGGTTTGAGCTGTACTTTATGTTTACACAGCACTTTGAAAGTTTTAGCTGGATATAGATACAGCCTAATGTTATTTCAGTGTCTCTCTTATACCCCAAAGCATGTGAACAGTTAGACAGGAAAACTGCTGAGAGAAGGAGAAATGTCTTTTACATCTTGAGTTTCCTGGCTGCTGGAAAATGAGGGAGAGAATACCTCATATTATAGACAGTGCTTAATGAAGAAGGCAAGTGAGAAAGAAGTGTACCCAGCCAAGATGATTTTCATCAATGTGAGAAGAAAGAACAAATTTTGAAGATATAAACCTTTAGAAAATTGTCTCCCTTTTTACATAGCATTTTGCTATGTTAATTATTTCAGGAAAGGCCTCTCTAACTCCTCTGTAATTCCCACCTTACTCTCTTTGCTTCTTTAACACAGTCTCTTTTTAAAATTAAGAAAAATTACCAATTCTTGACTGAGCTTTTAATGTTCAAGTTCCATCATCTTTTTTTTTTTTTTTACCTCTTTCAGTTGTCTTACTACTTTGCAAATTGTAGAAAATTTGAGGTAGCAATTTTCAAACAAAAGACCTTTAAACTTCGGCTTTCTTCTTAGATCTCTTAAAATTCTTCAGATAGCTCCTCTGTGTTCACAGCTTCACATTTTGAAAGAATCCTCTTCATTCTTTCCTTGGTTGGATTTATTATTTCATGCCATTCTACATGTCTTTGTTAGGACTTCAGAAAATTTCATGAAGTGTACACTTCAATAAGTAATATGAGAAAAAAATAATTTATAAAAGAAGTCTTATCTAAATTGAACACTGGGATATTTAACAATGAATTTTCAGATTGAGCATACAACTTTTAAAATTTTGGTGTCAGATTTTACAGTTGTATGAACAAGACAAATTTCCAACTATTTACAATGGAAGCTGAATAAAGAATTTGACAAGTTTTTGGGCAGAGGAGATATAATTCCTCAGAGGAATAGTAGATATGTGATTTGTCACAGTTGATTTTCATTACATTATCAAAATGGTTTATCCAAATAATAAAGTACTCTTATGGTTATTTTTAAGTGTTTATAAATGTAAAAATTCATTTCAGTTCTGTATTATTCATAGTTGATCAGTGAAAAATAAGTGGCATGCAATCACAGACAGATTTTTTAAAAAATCATGTAGAAATAAATGAAATATCATGTCTTGGCTTGTTTTTCTGTTCTAAATACAATGCAGATCTTTATTTTTGCCATATAAAGCCTTGATAGACTTTATGACTTAGAAAGTTCTAATTGAACTCAGTGTTTTGACCACATCTTTCTGGTTTTATATATTCATCTAGGTTGCTTTTACAGTTCTGTTTGATTTAGAAGCTCTCTTGAAGATCTGGTGTTTGGGTTTCACAGGATACATCAGCTCATCTCTTCACAAGTTTGAGTTGCTACTTGTAATTGGAACCACTCTTCACATTTATCCAGATCTCTATCACTCTCAGTTTACATATTTTCAGGTACGTACAGCTGTTTTTCACATTTTACCCTTTTACTAATTAAAAATATTACCCATCAAGAAGAAGAGGAAGAGTACATATTTCTTTGAGGAAGAACAGGAAAGCAAGACAAAGAAAGACATATTAATTCAGACTTCTGATTATTCCTCTGTCAACCAGTCCAACTAATTCCCCGTTCAGCCTTGTCAAAGTGCCTAGGGTTACTCCAGCTGTGGAAGAAAGTGTTGAGATTCATTATAATTCTGTATTCTACAGTTCTAAAGTGAAATTCTTTAAATTAAAAAAAAAGCGTGCCTGGCTATTATTCAGCGGTGGATTGTCATGGTGAATAATTAATTATAAGTAAATACAAATAAGTATCCTGACAGAATCCTGTTCATGTATGTGATTAACTACAATGACACACGGTAATCAAGTAAGTACACTGGGGGTGGTGCTCTCTCCAGGTGTGTGTTGCAACATGATGTTTTTTTCAGACTTCTGCAAATCGCATCTTGTATTCTTTCTGAATCATTCTACAAACCTGCTCAAGAAAGATTTCAGAATATCATATTCTATCTATCTTGATTTCACTTGGTACCATTTTAAGGCTTTTACGTTGTTATACCTTTCGTTTTGTTGTCTGAATGTGTAAAATTTTGCTATTCAACATGGCGTGATATACTTACTGTTCAAAAAAGGGCGCTCTATCAAGAGCGTGCCATGGCACCTCTCTGTCAAAAGTACACAAGAAACCTAATTGGGAGCTCACAGTTTACAGCGGTTAGCTCCATAGTTAACACATTAGTACATAATTACTAGAGTAGAGCCCACTGACATCTGATGATTTCTTTGTAGGAATTAAAAATTACAGGCATGCTGGACTAAATAGGTAATATTGTCAATAACTCATAGGATTGAAAATAAAATTTAGCCAGATGTTGATAACAAATTGAGTTGTTTATTTTCTGTGAATGTAAGAAGTTTCCTTTTTTGTTTGCGTTTTTTTTTAAGTGCTTGCTTTTCTGGCAGAAAATATAGAGATATGATTTTTGTAAAAACTTATGTGTATAGGAGACATGTATTTTACAGGGAAAACACCTGCTACACTGAAAGATTTGGGCTGTCTTTTGCAATCCAAATCCTCAAAGAAGCAGATGAAAGTAAGGTTTAAAAAATACTTCACCTTAGATGTCAGTATGTAAGGGAATAGAATCAAAAGGTTGGAAAAGACCTGCCGGATCATCTAGTCCAACCATCCTCTTATCACCATTACTACCCACTATGCTACTAAACCATATCTCATGGCACCTCATCCAGACGCCTCTTGAACACTGCCAGGGACGGTGACTCCACCACCTCCCTGGGCAGGCCATTCCAGTGCCTGACCACTGTTTGAGAGAAAAAGTTCTTCCTTATATATAATCTATATATAATCTTATATATAATCTCCCCTGGTGCAACTTGTGGCCATGAGGTGCACATCATACACCCCAGAAAGTAAGCTTCTTGGCAAGCCAGAAACACATTTTCAAATCAAGGTCAAAAAGTCCTTTTTACATGAATACACGTTGATGTTTGGCAGATTTACAGGTCTTTAGATATTAATGATGACAGGTTAAATGTGTTCCTTGTCAGCCAACAAAACAGGTTACGGAAAACAGAAGTCATTAGACACATTCCAAGATAAGCAGAAATATTATTTTCTTTGTCCAGTTTTACTTAGCAGACATTTCACTCTGATTATTCACAGAATCATAGAATGGCTTGGGTTGGAAGGAACCTCAAGGATCATGAATCTCCAACCCCCCTGCCACAGGCAGGGCCACCAACCTCCCCATTTTATACGAGACCAGGCTGCCCAGGGTCCCATCCAATCTGGCCTTGAACACCTCCAGGGATGGGGCATCCACAACCTCTCTGGGCAGCCTATTCCAGCACCTCACCAATCTCATAGTAAAGAACTTCCCCTGATATCCAACCTAAATCTTCCCTCCCTCAACTTAAAACCATTACTCCTTGTCCTGCTGTTATCTACCCTTTCAAAGAGTAGACTCCCCTCCTGTTTATAGGCTCCCTTTATGTACTGAAAGGCCGCAGTGAGGTCACCCCACAGCCTTCTTTTCTCCAGCCTGAACAAGCCCAGCTCCCTCAGCCTGTCTTCGTAGGGAAGGTGCTCCAGCCCCCTGATCATTTTTGTGGCTCTCCTCTGGACCTTCTCCAACAGCTCCCTGTCTTTCTTGTACTGGGGGCTCCATACCTGGATGCAGTATTCCAGATGGGGCCTCACAAGAGGAGAGTAGAGAGGGACAATCACCTCCCTGTCCCTGCTGGCCACTTCTCTTCTGATGGAGCCCAGGATACCATTTGCTTTCCGAGCTGCAAGAGCACGCTGCTGGCTCGTGTTAAGTTTTTCAGCCATCAGGACCCCCAGGTCCTTCTCTGCAGGGCTGAGGTCCTTCTCTGCAGGGCTGATTATTATCATTATTCATTGGTCTCATAATTACCTTTTGCCAACATATCATTTGTTCTTTGCCACATTGGCCACTGCTCACTTTTGTACCTATCGTTCTTAAACTCATTATGTGTTCACTCAAAACACTTTGCAAAGTCCTCTGTGAAAGAAAGCATCTGTAAACTACAGCAAAACACCATTCCCTAATCTACAGAACACCTCATCTGTAGAGAAATAACAGAATTCGCATATTATTGCAAAGATTTCTAATAAACTGGCATGAAGGGGGAGATTTAAACAGAATTAGATTACGGAGACGATATTTGTGATTGGAGAAATACTGCTGAGTCATTTTTTAATAAATTTCATCACTTATACAAGATGCAGCTATTATTTTGACAGAGCTGTGATTTCCCTTTTGTTGTTTTCATTTTTATTTGTTTTTTAATGTATTTTTATATTTAATCCAGATTGGGCATCTTTCAAATTTAATACAGTTTGCCATCCAATTACATGGAATGCGTAAATGTTCATTACAGTGTACTTTTGCTAGATTTAATTTGTTGCCTAATGAAAATAAATGAAAAAAAAAAAAAAAAGACCAATAAGATTAGCGTGTTGCTTAAAGGTCAGTTAAAGTTCCCCAAAGGAAGGTAAAAAAAGTAAGGCAGTTAATAAAGTTCAACCAAAACACAGTTCAGAATACAAATTAACATGCAATCTTCACTCAGCTGGGGTCATTGTTGACACTAGCATTCATATGTACATTTACACATCAAGTAGATGTCTAAGTAAGAAGGCACCACATTTAAATGTTTGTAGTAGTTAGAAATCTTACTGATCTTTCTGGCTGTCACTCTCTTGGCAACCAGTTTTATGTACTCAGGTTACTTGCAATGTGAAATGTGATAGAAAGGACTTTACCTCACTTTATTCAAATGATGTTAAAGTTAGGCTGTCTCATGTAACCTCTCAGCCCCAGGGCCCTTTTTAAGTACTGAGGAAAGTGTAGGCACTTCTCATCTCACTAGGGGTCTGGTTTGTTTTGAATAAGTTGCTCTCTGGTGTTGACTTTCTGTCTCCCCTTTGACAGCTGAGCCTGTTGTGATCCCTGCCAGATAGTATAGCATATTCTGATAGATTCATTCTGATGTTCTGATTCTGATAGATAGGTAACCAGGTGCATGTAGCATCAGCCTATAATTTCACTGTAATTCCTACCTTTCAGTTTCAATATGATTTTCGTAGAAATTTAGGCTATACCTTGGGCTGGAGAGTCTTCTTTGTAAGAACTGCAGAATTAGATTTGACCCATATCCTCCTGTCAGTTGTCTCCTGTCCCTACTGAGGATGCCACAGCTTCTTGTTGATACTAGTGTTCATGTTACTGTTTTTGTCACCATCGGTGGCTTGAATAGGAGGATCAGAGCTTTCACCAGCTTTTCAAAAGTAGATTCAGCAGTGAGTGGGTCAGGAGTTCTACACACGATCACAGTTCTGCTGCCACTGCTAACACTGGGATGCATAAAATACATCAAATTCTTCAGTGGCACACAATGCCATTTTCTCTGATAACTGAGAAATGCCACCCAAAATTTGTTGTGTAGCACTGTGCTTATTACCAAACTTGCTAGGTTATACTTGACACAATGTCAAGCAATTTTGCCTTGGGTCGCTGAAATAGAAGGATGAACTGTGGAAGAAAATTTGGCCGTTTGAAGTGCATATATATAACCTTCTGTAACAAATAACACAAAATCACAGAAGAGTAGGTTAGAAGTGGCCTTTCAAAGTTGTCTCATTCAGCCTGCTGCTCAAAGCAGAGCTTTCTTCAAAAGAGGATCAGGATCTTGTCAATTTAAAATATGTGAATTTTTAAGAGTGATGATAAGCAAAATTTGGAGCAATTTACTTACACTGCAATCAATTCTCAGTTGTTAAATCAAGACTGCTGAGTTTTGTCCTCTGCTGGAGGCCATTTTTATATGTTTGATGTGACTATGAACCTTCACTGGTCTGTAATTTCTCATTACATTCAGACCCTGTTGTATGTTTTGTGTGTTTCTCTTCCTTTGTTTATCCCCAAAACAGCTTTATTCCCTTGCATTTCTGTGATGACCATGGGTCACAGGTGAATTGATAACCTTGGGGTCTTCAGTATCCTCCTATGCCTGTACTCTCAAGAAATATGCTGTCATATTATGCCTTGGTGCTGCATTTTTTGAAAGAACTGTAGATTGCTTTATCTGTGCAAAATTGCTTCTTTTTATTAATGTATGTTAGATCAAAAGATACATGTAGCAATAAGCATTACAGCATACAATTTTTCAAGGCTAAGCAAAATTTAAATATGTTAATAGTTACCTGGTCATTAAATAATAACTGTTACTAGCTAAAACAAACCTCTAGGCAGGTCAAGACAAGTATGAAATCTGATGGATTCCATGGCTTATGTTCTTTACCTAACAAACACATTGTGGTCTGCTGCACCAGTGATAACCAAATATTTACTGTGTTACAAGGCTACACGTTCCTTTTTTATCTTGAAGTCTGACAAGTTTTTAATTAACATAATAATCAAATAACTAATGCAGTTGTATTTTCTCTTTCTTTGCAGGTTCTTAGAGTTGTTCGGCTTATAAAGATCTCTCCTGCTTTGGAGGATTTTGTGTATAAGATCTTTGGACCAGGAAAAAAACTTGGGAGTTTGGTTGTATTTACTGCCAGCCTTCTAATTGTAATGTCAGCAATCAGTTTACAGATGTTTTGCTTTGTGGAAGAACTGGATAGATTTACAACCTTTCCACGGGCAAGTATAACCAGCAATGATACGTTATTGTGTACTATTATTTTCTTATCAATAATATGTCATATTATTCATATATGACCAATGTCCTTATTCTTTTAAGAACCATGGAGCAGAATCAGCTTATGCAGAGATTTAAAAATATGTGTTTTCTGGATGTAGTAGTCTTCCACTAGTCTTTCAGTTGTGAAGTTTTATTTCTATTTCTGCTACAGGAATATGGAAAAATTGTATGCGTGCACACCGATAAGCATATGGCTTAACAGCAGTCTAGCATGCTACAAAAAAAGACCCACCTCCAGAACCATGGAAAATATCCACAAAATTTATATAAAATTTATACACATGATTTATGTCTTCATATTGTGAAGTGGTTGATCTTGATTAGTGCAGGAATGCTTCCTTTACACAGGGTTATAAAGCCTGTCTGCATTGACAGAATAAGTGTCTGCCTTATCGGCATGAAGTTAATTCAGAATAGAACACTGAAAATCAGTGGAAATTGGAGCTAATGTATTTATTGAAGCACAGTGTTCTGAATGAAATATGGACATTTATTTAATAATGTATTAAACTGAGTGTACATGGATTGGTTTCAGTCATAATTTATTTGTTTCTGTCACTCCAGTTTGGTTATCCAATGTATCTATTTTAGAGAAAGTGCACTGGTAGGAACAATTAAATAACAATGAACAAGACAGCCTCAAGGCTCGTTCATTTAGCAAACAAAATAACTAGACAACAGTTTGGCCTGGATTTGATGTATGGACGCTAGCCATCAAATATAAGACAAAAATACCTATTCACAAGGAATAAAAATAATTCCATGCTTTCTATATTAAAAATGTGCTTACAAAAACAGTCATAAAGAATTCAGTATAATTCATTTTTGAAATGCTGAAGAAAGCAAAAAGAGGATAATATAACTTAAACTTTTACTTAAAAAGTCAGTGCATCTGCCTCTAAATTGAGTGTTACTGCCACCCTATGCTATGCCCAAGTCCCATGTATAACTTCTGATAAAAAAAATTTGAATTTCAAAAGCTTGAAATCAACAGTGGAGTTTAGTTTCAGAATTATTTTTTTTATTTATGCAAAATGACAATGATAGTCTTGAAGGAATTATTGTATTATAATTAAAACAAGAGACATTCATGAGTACCTGGATATTTTTAACTGAAATAATTGGTATAAATAACTGAAAAAGATTGACTTGCAGTAAAACATTGCTAAGATATCTCAAGATGTTAGGAAAGTTTTAAATTATTTTGAACATTCAATCTAAGGCCAAGTAGGCTTTAATAAGAAATTTTACCATGTCGAATTTTTGCAGATATGTGCATATACTAAAATACAAAACTGAGAAAATATTTTCTCCAGTAAATTTTAGGTTATTCTTTATTTGTATACTTATTCAGCTACTCATAAATGGTTCAGAAATATATTTTTCTGTATGGGGTTCATTTTCTTAATTTTCTAATGAAGCAGCTTTTAGTAGTTTCACACAGTCAATGGAAATTTTATACTAAAAATATTTTGTTTGACAGTGTCCCTCTAATGTCTGCTCTCAATAAAGACCACAGAATGCTTTTGAAATGAGACAGAAATGAAATATACAATTCTGGATTTGACTGGAATGCATTCTTTTCATAATGTGACTGATGAAATACTTGTATCAGTGTATAATGTAGAAGAAGGTATATGAAGTCTGCATAGCAGAAATTGCTATTATGAATTTTTAAGAGCTTACACCCAAATATGAGCGGACCCCAAATGGCAGCACTGTTGCTATGAGCTTCTTTCAGTTCTGAATACGCAGAGGACAAGTATACTAACAAAGTGGTGACTCTAGAGGTAAAATTTTAGTTTTTACATTAAAGTGGCTTCTACAGTGAAACAGACAAAACGTAAAATCTTTTTGATGCCAGAAGTGCTTTATAAGAAGGCACAGTATGGGTTTGGGAACAAGGAGACCTCCTCCTTTCACTAATGCCTATAAATTGCATGTTTTCACATGGTTTCCTGACAACAGTCAATAGGCACAAACTCAGTGTTGCTATGGTTACAAATTTCACTGTTCTTTTGCCCATTGCAACTTTCCAATTGGACTGGCTTTCTCTCTAATACCAAATATAAAAATATAAATGTTTGCTATCTGTTTTTTAACCATTCTGCCATCTCTATTTTTGCATGTCTTCTTTGGCTGCACACATTGAGCCATGAGTTCAAAATCTGGTAGTTCAGTGTAGAGCCCGAAATGGAGAAAATCAGAGGGGGGGTTCTGTACAAAGGCAGTAGTATAAGATGGCTGCTTGGAAATTTAAATATTCGCTGTATGGAAAATAAAATATGTTTTTAGCTTCTGACTTCCATGCTCCAGTTTCTGTTGAGGTTTGAGGCCATGTATTTGTCTACTCAGTGTCTCAGACACATTACAAGGCCAGGAACACCACTGTTCTCTTAAATGCAACAACAAAAAATGAAAAAAAAATGAAATCTAGGCCCACCTGATCTCAACAGCAACAATCCTGTGGTCATCAGCAAAACCAGGACTTGGCTTCTAGTCTTGAGAACAGAGGACGCTCCACTTGTGACCTTTTCATTCAACATAATCACCATCCCTTTAAAAAGCTGCACCATGTCGTCTTAATTTTCTGACACAATTACAGTCTCAGTACTGCTGACATTTTTACAGAGCTTCTCATAGAGCTTCTCTCAGTGTGTCATGGAGCACTCATTACTGTGTCAGGAGAAAAAGGAAAGTTCAAGACAGGTAGAAAGCAATTCAAGCATTGCACAGCATTGGCCTAAATCTTGCTAACTTCATTTGCAGAAGTAATCCCGCTGTTTGCAGGGAAGCTTGCATGAATAAGTGAATTTGGGAACTGCTTACCAAATTCCTCAGGGATTTGGCCAAAATTTTATATGGACAAGCTGCACTTAAAAGGCAAGTGCGTTAAAACTGAAAGTAGTTCTTGGAGTGGCACCACCCTGTAATAGATGGGCGGCCTATCAGAACTGGCACTTCTGTTTGTACATTCCACCATACATTTGCCAATCTTCTACTAAAAATAAAAAGGTAGTTTGACTTCCATCATCAAAACAGCTAATTAAGTAATAGGGCATAAATACTCAAAGAAATTGACAGTCTTTTCTATAACGTAAATTAATTCAGAAAGTCACCATTTGCATAAATCTCTAAGCCTCATCTTCACAGATGTTGATTCTGTCAGCGAGATAGCTGCATTTCAAATTCATTTTAATATAAACAGTGGGAAGTGCACCTTTCAGCTAAAAATAACTTGCTCTGAAGGAGATTGACGGATGCAAAACAAACTCATTGTGCACTGCTGTGCTCTCTTAAAACTAATATTCTGCCATATACTGGACTTAATGTGATAATAAAATATTTAAATGCTGGTTCAAGGCCATTTGAAATACCTGTATGCTTTGTGGACAGCTGATTTAGATAGCAGATTAGATTTTTATGCTGTTAAAAGTGTGTCTTTTCCAAATTAATTTAGTGTTTGTACTAATAAACGGTCCACAACATAGTAGTAGTTTATCTTTGTATCTGAAGATTTATTTAAAATATATATTTTTTAAAAAATATATTTTGATGTGATTCAGTGTGAAGAATACTGCACTGATTCATTTAGCCATTCACCCAGGTGTTTTTAAAGCCAGAAGTGGGTTATATTACTTAATGTAATTAATCATCTAAGTTATATTTCAGCAAAGAGAGTCCCCCACATTAGGTGACGCCACTACTGCCTCCAGAGGTGCTATACAATTCCAGAGATTCTCTGCAATTGCCTGCTTTAGCTTTATCTTCACCTGATAAGAGGAGGCTGAGAACTGGTACTGTGTACTGATGAGGTCATCATCTTAGAATCATAGAATGGTTTGTGTTGAAAGAGACTAAAAGATCATCTAGTTTCAACCCACCTGCACAGGCAGCGTTACCAACCACCAAATCAGGCACTAGATCGGTTGCCCAGAACCTTATCCAGAGTGGCCTTGGCAGCTTCCAGAGTTGGGGCTCCTACAGCTTCTCTGGGCAACCTCTGCCAATGCTTCACCACTCTGGCAGTGAAAAATTTCCACCTGATATCTAATCTAAATCTCCCCTTTTATAGTTTAAAAGCATTCCTCCTTGTCCTATCACTGTCTAACCATGTAAAATGTTTATTTCTCTCGTGTTCATAAGCTCCCTTTAAATACTGGCAGGCTGCAGTGAGGTCTCTCCTGAGACTGGTGAGGCATGATCTGCCTCTGATGAAGCCATACTGGCTGTAGCAGATCACGTACTCATCCCTTATGTGACTTAACATGCCTTCCATGAGGATCTGATTTGTTCCTTGATCTTCCCAGGCATGGATGTGAGGCTCACCAGCCTATAGTTCCCCAGGTCTTCCTTTCTCACTTTCTTGAAAATAGGAGTGATATTTCCCTTTTTCCAGTCACCAGGACTTTCCTGGCAGCCATGACTTTTGTTATTAAAAAATGGCAGTAGATGAGACAGGATGTAGCTTGTCTTCTGTTTTACACTGCTTAGTGCTGGCATTTTGATCTGTGGCTTTAAGTTTGGGGTTTCAGAAGTTTCAGATATCTGGATTCTAGGGCTCATCTGGATTCAGACATCCTATCACCAAAGACAATTGGTTGAAACATTTCCCTTATTCCTTCTGTTTTTGACATTCATTCCTGGTCTGAAGGGATTTGAAAATGTTACATAAACCTTTGCACAATGAATGCCGTTGACAAAATGCACTGAGGAAGAATCTGAATAACTGAAAGAGATGGAAGAAGTGGGACCTTGTTTTGTATTGGTTAGTCTCATCAGTGGGATGCCTAGAGTGCTTCTGCTGTTATGATAACATACATATTTTGCCTCATTTCATTTTACTTTTTATTATAGGCATATTTATAGAGAGGTAACACTGAAATATGTGCATAACCAAAAAATTACAGTTCAGTGTTTTATTGTAAATAATAAGCTGTGATGATCAGGTTATTTTTCCTATTGTGTTATCCCAGGAGGAAACCAAAAAGCTTTTCATATGGGCTAACGGAGCTTGAGCTATGTTTACAAGTGCAATCAAACGTTAGGTTATTTATTCCTGCTGTTACTCTGAAATAACCTTTCACCTGACCTCAAAACTTAAAATACAAATATTTATTAAGATTAAAAAACAACAACAACAAAAAATCAAAGCTAATGTTCAGCTCTGTTAAGTCAACTTGAGTAATGTGTGTATAAAACTACATTAATATGATTTGTGAAATGTTAATATGTATGTGTTTCTTTTCTTGCAGGCGTTCATGTCTATGTTTCAGATTCTCACACAGGAAGGATGGGTAGATGTCATGGATCAGACACTGAATGCTGTAGGACATATGTGGGCACCAGTAGTTGCCATTTATTTTATACTGTATCATCTTTTTGCTACACTGGTAAGTTTTAATTTGCAAATGCATTGTGCTTTTCTTTGTTTAGAATTACTCACATAGCTCTTGTATTATTTATTTTTTTTCTTCTACTTAGAACTGATTGTGATGCTCATGTTCAGCATAAGGGGCTTTTGGTTTATTTCTTTGATGTGGCAGAATTCACCCTTCAGCCATATGGCATAAGTGGGGAGCTTTTGTTCTGGTGTGAGTTGTTCTTCCTAAGATCCAAATCACGCTGGTAGGCTAATAGTGTAATTGTTGACTGTCTTGTGCCTTCACAGTTCTGATGATTACAGAGTGAAGCAAATGTTTGTATTTCACATGGAAATGGTCTTCTCAATTGCAACTGCATTCTCTTTGCAGTAATAATTAGAGTCAGAAGTGTTAAGGCTTAGGATGCAAACTCTTAGTAATAAAACAGTGCTTTCCTGTTGTCTGATGCAAAATCAATGCATCAAAAATATATAATATAGTATATATTATATATTTATATCTATATTTATATATTTATTTATATAATATATAATTTAATATATAATATATCAATTAATAGTAATAATTTATATATATATTTATTTATATAATATATAATATAGTATATACAAAAGCAAGTGTAGAGTCTTGCACCTAGGGAGGAATAATTGCATGCACCAGTACAGGTTGGGGGATGACCTGCTGGAGAGGAGCTCTGCAGAGAGGGACCTGGGTGTCCTGGTGGACGACAGGTTGGCCATGAGCCAGCAGTGTGCCCTGGTGGCCAAAAAGGCCAGTGGCATTCTGGGCTGCATTAAAAAGAGCGTGGCCAGCAGGTCGAGGGAGGTGATCCTCCCCCTCTACTCTGCCCTGGTAAGGCCTCATCTGGAGTAGTGTGTCCAGTTCTGGGCTCCCCAATACAAAAAAGACAGGGATCTCTTGGAAAGAGTCCAGCGGAGGGCCACAAAGATGGTGAAGGGCCTGGAGCATCTCCCCTATGAAGAAAGGCTAAGTGAACTGGGTCTGTTTAGCCTTGAGAAAAGAAGACTGAGAGGGGACCTGATCCAGGTCTATAAATATCTAAGGTGTGGGGGGCAAAGTGGCAAGGCCAGACTCTTTTCAGTGGTGTGTGGAGACAGGACAAGGGGAAATGGCCAGAAACTGGAGCATGGGAAGTTCCACACAAATGTGCGCAAGAACTTCTTTACGGTGAGGGTGACGGAGCACTGGAACAGGCTGCCCAGGGAGGCTGTGGAGTCTCCTTCTCTGGAGATATTCAAGACCCGCCTGGATGCCGACCTGTGCGACCTGGTGTAGGGAACCTGCTTTGGCAGGGGGGTTGGACTCGATGATCTCTGGAGGACCCTTCCAACCCCTATGATTCTGTGATAGTAGGCAATAAAAGGATGAGAATTACTAAAGCAGTTCCTGGATGTGTATGGAAAGTTGGACTATATCTAAAAAAAGATGTTTTTCCTGTATGGATTTCAAATGAGATGATGACATTTTTCTATGGAGAAAATGGTAAAGAAAACAGCCTTTTGGAAATCCTATATCAGTAATAGTTTGGTAATGTATTTTGAATGCAGAGAAAATACCACAGTGAGGGGAATAACCATTTGATCCACCCTTAATTCACTACTACTTTTATTTTGTACTTATGTATTTTGCATTCACTGCAGTTTTTGACACACTTATTTTCATTTTCTTCATTCAATTTATTATGCTGTTACCTGCTTCTTAAGGTGCTAATTATATTTATACAATCTCCATCAGTTTCCAACTGCTTTTCTTTTTTTTACTTTATGGTTTGTCCTACTTCACTTATAATTGACTGGCTGATCAGTCTGTAATTGTGGGTGCAGTAGATTTCTTCACCTTCATTGAAATCCTGACCACTCATAAACAGCAGTGAAAGGGCATTTGATTCTCTTGGAGCTGCTTAACCGTATTAAAATATAAGGCGAGCAAAGGTATATTGCCATCAGTTATACGGAACTTCTACTGGTAAGTCCTTGGGTCTGGAAAAGCAAATTCATATGCTAGAGAGATCTTTAAAACTCCTTGGGAAGTGGGAATAGAAAGCAAAAGAGAAGTGGATTTTGGCCATGAATTGGTTACTGATTTGCGAATTTTATTGCGTTTTTTATCAACCTGAAATTGAATCCATTTGTTTTCCTCTTTGATGAACACTGAGCAAATCCATAAAGTAGTGCCAGGTGGTCTCTGCGCTAAAAATTCACAACTTAATTGAAAAGCCAATTAGTTGTAAGAGATTTTTGGTATTCTGCTTTATGCTTTCAGAAAGAGTTATCTGGGATTCCTATGTCTGCTTATTGAAGCTTCTTATTTTGCTAGTTTCTAAATCACCTGTCTGTACACTGTCCTCAGTCCTTTTCCAGGGCATTTGCATTTTAATTATGTAGCCCTTACTTTGCTCCCTAAGTCTACTCATTTCTTCCAATTCACTTATGCAAATTCTATATGGATGAATGAGCTCTTCTAAGAGAGCTTTGCAAAACTACCTGGCCTTGTGAAGTTGTTAGCTTCAGTTCTAAGTTTTTCCTCAGACTTTGAAAGAGAAAAGCTTCCAAGGACAGAATTGTCTGAAGACAAAAGAAGCTTAAAGAGAGAAAGAAACTTGTTATTGGTAAAGGAGCATGGAAACAGTTGGGCTGCTCCTGAAACCAGAAAGAAGACATTTAAGAATAAACAGCTGTAAGTGAAAAAAAAAAACAACAACAACAACTGAAGTCAAATGGAGAAATTACTTTCAACAGCCAGAAGAAGGGGGAGGTTTAGAATTGAGAAGTGATAATTGCAGGCATTTGGCAAAGCACACTGTAGAGTTTTGGAGTGAAATGAATAGGTTTCACATTAGAAAGCAAAGAAAAGTTGAAGCTCAAAAAACAAAACCTCCTTTGGAAGTGAATACTGTTATTAGTTGAGATGGCAGTGGAGAAAGTTAAACAAATAATAAGTTTGCATTTAACTTTTCTGGTATGTGATTGTTAGTTCTTGTTGAAGAAAGTTGAAAAGGGAGTTAATGAAAGTCCTGATGCCTTGATATGATTCTGTGCATGAAGCAGCAAGGCTGAAAGTGGTAATGCATTTAATAAGCACTGTATTTCTCTTTTGTATGGAACAGTACCTCCTTAACTAGTATTTTCTGAGCTGCAGGTACTGGAGTGTCATAGGTTGTATAAAGTAGCTAAGGGAAGAAAAACACAGTACTGTAATACCCTGACAAAATGATAGCAAAATCATCAATTAGGGAGCAAACTGCTTTGTAGCAGGAATTATGTATTTTATAAGTGTTCTGTCCTGCTTTGCATTCTGAAGGCCATCTTGACCTTTACAGTTTGTAATAATCAGATAATGGAAAACAGTTTGAAGTGCTGTTTAGGTATGTGAAATATTTAATATGGTTTTTATAACAACTAGAGGAAATTCTAAATATTGCTAAAGACAGTTCCCTATTAAAAGATAATTCCTTTTTCTGAAGACTGGCATTTTGTACATTTATGAGAAGGATCCTTTCTTTCCAGTATTGTTGAACGATAGTAAACTTTAACAGTGATGGGCAGATACAATGCTCTGTTCTGGTTGTCAGTAGTGCAAGACCACAGAAATATTTTAGGCCTGTAACTCCTGTAAAAGAGCTGAAATTCTTGCTGATATCTCAAGGAAATTCATGCTTGCCTATAGAATCTCAATATGATAGTGAATATTTGCCTTCATCCACAGAGACTTAAACTTTGGCAATAGCTGTAAAGCTGCATATGTATGTATTTACTACTTTAAGACTTAAGTCATCTAAGGGGAGATGCTGAATGGTAGTATTCTTCCTCACCTACATCCTTTCTCTGCCTGTTCTGTCTCCTTCACAGCTGTATCAAAAAAATTTTCACATTCTTTGGCTTCCAGTAAGCATCTCTACACAAGAAAATTATTATGTGATATACACATTTTCTTTTTCTGTGATTCTTTCTCCCAAAGACATATCTATACAGTGTTTAATGGAAAGTAAAAGAAGGTGCATGAGTTTCTGATGCTGTGGCGATGCACTCAAATGGAGTTAGCTACTTTGCTTATATCCATTCTAAGCACTGAGCAGTAAGCATAAAGTAAATTATCTTCAGGTTGCCTCTGTTGATTTTAATTTAGTTTTCTTTCAAAATGTATTTTGATTAGTATTATGTTAAACATATATAAAATCTTGGTTATAAAACCTAGAATTCCATTTTTTAACATTCATATACTAATTGTATAGTAAGCCAGAAAAAAAAAATCTACTTCCAAAATAGCTAGCAGGCATATATCAGCAGCATGAAATATTAGTTCAAAAGATGTGATGGGCAGTACAATTTTACAACAGTACCACGCTCATTTTTCCATTATATTTGATAGTACTTCTATTACTAGAAATGCAAGGCAATTAAAAAATAATTTGCATTTTTTTGTAGATTCTACTCAGCTTGTTTGTTGCTGTTATTCTGGACAACTTGGAGCTTGATGAAGATCTGAAGAAACTTAAACAAGTAAGAACATGTTTTTGCTCTGCTTGAAGATATTTTCAATAACACATTCTTCTACTGGTGCTCCTATGGTAAAAGATGTGAAACATTTTCACTGAGTAGGAAGGAAACAGGAGATGTTGAAGAGAACTATATTCTCTTAGATAGTTTAGTACCACACAGTATAGGGTAAAAATTAAGTGACTAAAAAAAAGAGATTTAGAAAATGGTTCAAATATTCAGTGAAAGTCAATTTAGATTGACATGTAATTAAAATTATGTAAAAATCAAAGGTGGATAACAGTTTTGCTTATAAAATACATACTGAAAGATAAAATGTCGTTTGGCCTATTTTCATGTTCGTGAAGGCTTTACCATGTGACTGTTGTACTTCATTTGTACTGCAGCAAGAAAAAAATGTGAAAATATAGTGTTCCTCTTAACCAGATTAACCTGTGAGTAGGATATGAAGCATCAGCACACCATGGACCCATTTCTTTAGAAGGTACAATTTTGCAGAATGTAGCTCCTGTAAGCTTTTGTAAAGTAAAATTTTTTATTTAGAGCAAGGCTTACATGTTAATATGTGAGCAAACTATAAAACCACTGCAGGGGAGAGCACTAGCCAGAGTCAACAGACAGAAAGTGGGAAAGAGGACCAGAGTGAATGTGTTAGATGAGTCCTAAAGGCACTTGGCAAAGTCAATGTATTTACTTGACTGTCCATATTTGGGGATTAGGATTACCTAGAAGTCACTGTCTCAGGCTTGAATCTCAGAATGAAAATCACATAAAACAAATATAACTAGAAAGTTCATGTTGGCCATTCTGACCTAATGAACAAACCACCAAAGAAGGTGTCTGTATACTTTATGTAAATACACTGGAGTGAATTTATGCATGCAAAGAGGAGCCAAATCATCAGCATTTGCCTATTTCATGTATGCAACAGCAAATTGAGAGTTTAATGTGTTGGAACTGTTTTTGTAATATTTGAATTATAGCCTTCTTTCACCTAGCTTCTGTTTCTTATGTGCATCTTTCAGGTGCATCAGCAATTCATGTGGAATTATGTTTTTTCACTTTTTGAAAAATAATCTCCCAGACAACTTCCACTGAACTATTACACTGAAGCTAATGTGCCCTGGTTTTTCCATCCATGTTATTTTGCTTTTAGTTTTAAAACTGAAAGAATGCATTTATTGATTTATTGCGTTTATATTAGTTTTGCTCATTTTCTACAAAATTCTCATTTAAGAATGTTAAATGCCAACTTAGTGATTATCTGTTTCATGTATGCTCACTGAATACGTGGAATGTTTCTAATTACTCTTCCTTCCCAATATTCCATTATTCAGGAAGAATAAAAGATAAAAATATTATATAGTCACTTTGAGGTCCTCTTTATAGAATTTGATCGAAAAATATTTCTTGCTATTGTTTCTGCAGTATTAAATATCAGCATATATTGCAAATGAAGTAAAATAAAAGGGCATGTGTTTTATGGCACAAATAAATACAAAAGCTAGATATCAGTTAATCAGCTCACATATGTGAAAAGAGTTATAGTATAGTTCATTCTGGGATGACCAGTCTTCAGTATGCAAATTGAGTAGAGCAAATCAAGTTACTCTTTTTTTCCCCTTATCAGTCTCAAGAGGTAAAATGATAGGAAGTGAAAATTACTCAAAGATATGACAAGCCATGTCATATCAGACTGATAATCTTCTGGTAATTTTTTCATAATGTCTGCATGAATTAGGAGCATGAATCAACTTTCTGAAGCGAGGAGCTTGAGATTTGAAATCCTGTGGCTTTTGTGTGAAACTTTAAAAATCTACAGCTTTGTGTATGAAATGACAGCAGCATGACTTTGTGTTTTAGATGCATCCCTCTGAAACTAGGGAACAAAAAACAATGATGAGAGGCCACCACTTGCTGTGCTCACCACTGTGACAGCCTAAAATATTAGTAGCCTGGTAGGAACCCTGTCTCTGTAATAACCATAGAGTATAAGTAGAGCACACTCAATTAAAAGACTTTTTTTTAAAATCCCCAAACTTCATACTTTTGAGATTGGCCACAGCGCAACTTCATAAGCTGGGTGCTGGACCAGAGTCAAAAAAGCCACCTATTGAGCAGACCAGGCATTACATTCACAGAATCACAGGGGTTGAAAGGGACCACTGAAGATCATCCAGTCCAACCCCCCCTTCTAAAGCAGGTTCCCTAGAACAGATTATACAGGAAAGTGCCTAGGTGGATTTTTAGTATCTCCAGAGAAGGAGACTCCACAATCAATCTGGACAGCATGTTCCAGTGCTCTGTCACCCTCATAGTGAAGAAGTTCTTCCTCTTGTTCAGATGGAACTTCTTGTGTTCCATTTTCTGCTCTCTCGTGGAAATGCTGTCATGGCCTGAAACAGTGATTGAGCACCTGGTGGGAAGGCAGGGCCAACCCAGGGGAGCTCAGGTGCATGCAATGCACCTGAGTGACCAGAAGGGATGGAGCCAGGATCCCAGACCTCATGTAAGGGTTGGTAGTAGAGGTAAGGGTATCTCACTGGAGATCCCTGTCTACCTGAGGCCTTCCAAAGGTAAGCAGTTTTTCTTCCTTTGTTTCTATGTCCACGGCTGCTGCATTTGGGCTTGTTATCATTTGCTGTAGCGTAGGACTGGGTTATTCTGCTGTTACTGCTGTGTTTTCCATCACATTAGAGCAATACATGCTCATTGCCCCTTGTTCTGTCACCAGGCACTGCAAAAAGGTCCATATGACTCCCACAGTTTAAATATTTATAAGCATTGCTAAGATTCCCCCTCAGTATTCTCCAGGCTGACCAGCCCCAGGCCTCTCATTCTTTCCCCTTAAGCAAGATGTTCCAGGCCTCTAATGATCTTTGTGGCCCTCCACTGGACTCTCTCCAGATGTTCCCTGTCTTTCTTGAACTGAAGAGATCAAAACTGAGCACAGTATTCCATGTGTGACCTCACCAGGGCAGCTTGGAGGGAGAAGATCACCTCCCTTGACCAGCTGCTGGCCATGCTCTTTTTAATGCACCCCAAGATACCATTGGTCTTCTTGACCACAGGGCATATTGCTGACTCATGGACAATCTCTTGTCCACCAGGACATCTAGGTCCTTTTCTGCAGAGCTCATTTCTCTGCAGAGCAGGTCAGCCCCTAACCTACGTGTGTATCACTTCTCAGCATCTTCCCTTGTTGAACCTCATAAAGTTCCCTCTGCCCAGCTCTCCAGCCTGCATTGATAATCTGTTTCCATGACCAAGCCAGCATTTACAGAAGAGCCACATGGCCATTGGATATGACAGTTTGTCTCTGGCATAATGGCATATGCATTAGATACCATTATGTCGTATGAAGATGCCTAAGGTGGCTGACAGTGGTTCACTTGTATTTATGGTTTGGAAATATTGATTTAAACAGTATAGCCTCACTTAAAAGGCTCTTACTCAATGCTACTGAATGTATTCTCAGCTGGTGTTTTAGCCAAACAAATTCATATTACACAAAGTATTGCATGATTTAAAAATGCTTTAAATAAAAGGAAATAAGAGATTGGTTCTTGGAGCTGAATCACTGGAAGTGATTGCACAACTGATTAAGTGTCTAGAACAGAGAATGTTTCCTGTGGGGTAAACCTGCGATGGTATCACGGGCTCAGTGCTGATAGTAGCTGTACACTATTATACTGAAATATTGGTTGTCTTATCTCAGAAGATAAAGCAGAACAAGTTTAATTCAATGATATTTTGAATTCTCCATTAAAAATGAACTATAAAGGGAAGGAAGATTGGGAGGTAATTGTTACATTTTAATCAAGACCATTTCTATAAAGAAAGAGATCTGTATCACTGCACAGGAATTTTTTTGACATCTATAATTCAAAGCTGAGTAGTGTTCGAAGGAATTAATCAAATCATTCAAGCTCTTAACATAAAAGTACATTGATTTGTTAAAATTGGTAAAATTGTAGTACTTTCAAAAGTATTTTCATCCTCATGTTTGCATTTTTTTTTCACTGCCTTTAATGACTGTAGAACTTGAGGCCCAAGGCATTTTCAAATAACGAAGTACTGAAGGATTTTCAAGGAAGAAGGTAGAATATATATAGGCCAGAAATGGTTCATAGCTGATAATCACTTTTGAGATGTTTAGTTGTTAATTATATCTTCATTCCTTAACATGATCTTGATAACAAAAATAATATTATTTTCAGATTATTGAGCAAGGACTAATTAGCTAATATTTGCACTGTACTCTAAAATGTAAAGTGATATATAAACACTATACTATCTAGACCAAAAATAAAACTTGTAAGAGGTTTATTTCAGTGATTTACTTAGCTTTTTGGGCGCATGCATAGGAGTGGAATCTGTTCTTCCAAGATGCCATTCAGATGGTTTAAGAGCAGAATTATTTTTTACTTCATTATAGCTCTGTGCTTTGTTCACGTTATGTCCCCATCCTTTGCCATGTGTCATCCTCTTGGCTATGTCTGTCATGATAGCTCAAGTCAAGTGAAAAGAGGTTGTATCGTAGCTCATAATCAGCAGCTGTATGTATATTAAACTTGATTGTTTATGTCTCTCCAGACTGACCCTACCACATGCACTAGCTTCCAGGTGTGAGGTTGATCCTGCTCATTTTCCAGTTCTGCCCTCTTCTGTGGTGTTCAGCACATGGGTTATGCAAAAGAAATCTAACAGCTAAAAGCTTAGTTTACTCCTCTTTTATTCCCATCTTCCACCCTCTCTCCTGAAATTGTTGGTGAAAATTTAAGAAGCTGGAAGGATTTCTTTGAAAGCCTTTTGTTGGGCTTTTCTTTTAAGCAATTCAACTACATTGCATGAGTTATTATCCAGATGTTGTTTGACTACTTCAAAGAAGTCTTAAATGATTATGAAGCATGACTTTCCACCGCAATAGCCCCATTAACTTTTCCTATTATATTTTCTACATACTTAGTAATTCTATAGTTTCTAAATTTCTATCAGTCTGCCTAGATAAGCAGTCTGACTCACTGTTTTTTAGTTTCCCATGCAGCCTCCTGAAATTCTTTTTTTAAAGTTAATGTCATATGCGACACTTCCCTTTATCTCATTATTGATTTTATTCATCTGATACATTATTCACCACTGTTAGTATGTCACCATTGTTATATCCCTGAGATCCCCTGGAAGTCTTGAGTGAGCATTATCAGGTCTTGGAGAGTAATAAATTGACCTTGTGTCAGTTATCTTTCAAAAGCGTTTCACCTGACATTGCTATTGGAAATTAATCTTCCATATGGGTTAGGGTCGTCTTTGACTTCCTCTGTGGTGGATACAGTTCATTTTGCTTTCTTGTTTTACTTTATTTTTCTGAACTTTCTTGAATAATATTCTGATTCTCTTTTAAAGTCTTTGCAGATCTTACTGCTTTTTAAATGTTTTATACGTTTCCTTATTAGATTTTATTTCTTTAGAAAATAGTCCTACAAAACCTTTCATGGTCCACCATGTAAATGTTTTAAAAGAAGTCTGCAAAAGTTCACGCTCTTTTCTGTATTCTTTGTTTAGCATATAACTTCCCTTTCTGAAACAGATCCTTAAATATATCCAAAGTCCTTCTTTCCACTCCAACTGACAGTGCTGACCTTTTTGAACTTCTTAGAATTTCTTCAGTAGATCATTGATGTATTCAGTGCTTCTATAACAGGATATTTATACACTTCCCCCTCCCAGATTCTGTCATTTAATTGTTCCTTTTAAATTCTTTTTAACATCCGTATGACTTTGTTATTGTTTTTTTAACTTAAATTCAATATAGTAGATTGTTTCTCTGAATTTAAAAGCATTTTTTATCACTGTTACTGAATAGCTTTTCTGGTATTTATATGATGATCTAGATCTGAGCAACCTGCTACAGCACCTTACCACCCTTTGAACAAAAAGTTTCTCCCTAACATCTAATCTAAATCTCCCATATTTAAGTTTAAAATCACTTCCCCCTCGTCCTGTCACTATCTGCCCATGTAAAATGTTGATTCCCTCTTGTTTATAAGCTTCCTTTAAGTACCTGAACACCACATTGACTCTCCCTGGAGTCTTCTCTTTTCCAGGCTCAGCAAGCCCAGCCCCCTCAGCCTTTCTTTGCAGGAGAGGTGGTCCACTGACAAGAAGTAGATACATTTGGAGAGCAATTTTTAGAGAGCTATTCTTTCTTTGTAGGATGCATACAAGAAAATTTGAAGCCAACTGTGAGATGATCCTTAAGCTGCCCAAGTTAATGAATCATTGTTCATCAGCAGCACAGTTTGTAGCTGCTGATGTACTCATGTAAGTGGCACTGCTACCACTTACCATAAAATGGATCCCATCTAATTGTACACAATTTTAGAAATATTTTCTTGTGGACTAAAAGATAAGAAACAAAACAGTGTTAAATGATTGTTTTTCATCATGGAGGAAAGGTACCAAAAGAGTTTCATGCTAATCTTGAGTAAGACCTTTGCTGTTCAGTGTTTGTAAGTTATCTAGAAAGTGAGTTGAATAGTGTAGTGATAGAGTTTTCTGCTGATGAAGAATAAGTAAAGGCATCCAAATTTAAAACTTCCTATGAAGTATTCTTATTTTGTCTGAGAAATAAAATTTCAGTTGAAATATAAATAAATGCATAAATAAATAAATAAATGTTTAGGAAAAATCCTAAACAGATACGTAAACATAGGCTTTGAATGAGCTATCATCAGTTGACATTTTTTTTCAGTCAGTTTAGATATTCTCTATCATGTCTCTTCATTGCTTACTGAAAAAGAAGGCAAACTGTGTTAAAAATAATTAGAGATGTTGTTAAGCACAGGTGAAAATTTCCTGTTTTACCGTATACACCTATCATGTGTCCATGTGTTGAATATTGCATTCAAATGAGTTATCTTTTTTAAAAAAAAGATGCACTAAACTGAGAAAAGGTACATAAAAGGATAATGAAAATGATCTTCACCTTGAAAATGAGATGACAGAGGTGGAGTCTAAGACAAAGTTACATGAATCACAGCAGGTAGGAGAAGTTGAATAGGGGAACACTATTTTACTTCTTTCACTACAAGAAAATGAGTGGGCATTCAAACTGGGAGGAAAAAAAGCCAAGAAGGTACTTTGTTTTGATTTTGAGACAAATTAATGGAATCGAATCCTATAAGGGCTGATGGTTTCAACATAGGTTTAAGCCCCAGAGGTTGTCAAAGCTGGGAGAGAGTGCAGGAAGTATAATTGCTTTGTATTTGATCTGTTCTTATACTCATTTCCTAGACATTTTTTGCTTGTCCTTGTCAGAGGCTGGACACTAGTGAGATGGACCTTTGATCCAACCCAGTGCAGTCATTTTTATACTCCTATAATTTTCCATAATCTGAATGGGGTTTCAGAAGCAATTTGCAAGTAGCACATTGAGGAACCATTTAACTGTGATGTATTTCCACAAGGGGAAGAGCAAGTCTCTCAAGCATCTCTGAGTATAAGCAGTGGCCTAACTTCCTTGGCTCTCTGCACACCTAAAACATGAATACAGATGGGATTCGTTACTAAAAATATTTTCTCAATACATGTGTTACTACCTAGCAACAGAAATTCTTGGACGAATCAACAAGAATATGAAGTAACATTTTTCTTCCGATTTAATGAAATTTTCACTCTCACCAGTCAAGTTACTTGCCAGATGTACATGCTCCTTTCCCTCTCCTTCAGCTCCACACAATGAAATACAAACAAGATTATTTTCCCCCTGAATCCATATCAAAGCAGCATATGCAAGAGGTGTGTGTATATTTATCTATTTATAGAGTATATATTTTAATGATCTTTTTAAATATACACTATTTTGCCTTTGTGCTTCTAGAAAAATCAGATGTTTGCCATGTTCATTTTCTCTTTTATTTAAACTTATTGTTAACTCTTTGATGTTGAAAACAAAGACATTCTTAAAAATTGGAGATAAAGATAGCTTCTTTGCTTGATTTGTCTTTTGTGATAGATTCTTGTTTTGTTGTTTTGTTCATCTTTTTTTATCACAGTTAGTGTCTGAACAATTCAATTTGATATCAGTGGTTTAGGATTTCATGCTTCTAAGTTTTCCAATATGAAACAGTTTAAGAAAGTCAGTAATCTTGACAGAACATGTACAGTTAAAGCCAAGAAGGTAACTGCTAGGTGCCCTGTTAAGAAGGAACAGTTGTAGCAGAATAAAGTTAATCGGGAGCTGGGTGCCGTCATGTATTCATTCTGTCATGGAGTCTAATTCCATAGTATGTGTTTCTTTCAGTGGTGGTAGTAGTGATGGAAGAGTGGGAAGGTACTGGTGCTGGGATCCACTGCCACCCAATTGTCAAGAACTATGACAGAGCAAGGTAGAGAGGTCTTTGAAAATTATGCGGATGGAGCCAGGATCCCAGACCTCATGTAAGGGTTGGTAGTAGAGGTAAGGGNCTTTTTTTTTTTTTTTTTTTTTTTTGTCTAGTTTTGTTATTAGGTAAACAGCAATTAGCACTGATTTTTTTGTTTGTTTGTATGTTTGTTTTTCAATGAACAGTTGTTTTTGCTTCTTCCCTACTCTATTTGGTACTAAGGTTAAAAAATCCCCAATTTATAATGAAAATGTTGGCTTCCTACTGTGTAAAGGGAGTACCTGGTGTTTCCTGAGCATCATACAAATTTCTGGAATCAGTATTCTGAATATGAGTTAGATACTGCTCACCTTTCATGCAACAGTACTTAATCAAAATTTTGGTCAGTGTCAGTCAAGACAGTAAGTTAGTCTCTGAAGAAACTTTACTGAGTCCTTCTGCATCTCTAATGTAGAATTAATTCAAACAAAAATTTTAAATCAGAGATTTGTATTAGGTAAACTCGCACGCCTGACAATTCCAACTTAGATTTCCTGTAGATATATACTCCCTTCTGTGACTGTTACAGTTTTCAGGGTTTTTTTTCCCTATAAACTGGAGAAGAGAAGCACAATTTGTACCTTCAATCTTAAGTTTATATGCAATCAGTTGTTGATTATACAATTACTATTTTGATGAAGTTAAAAATATTTCCAGTGTCTGTGCTTTTCATATCTAACTTAAAGAAATTAGATACATGCTGTTAATCCATGTGAAAGAAATCTCCAAAGAGTACTTTGTGTACTTTAAGAGGTGCGGTTATTTCTGAGAAAGAAGTGACAGTGTGTCTTGGAAGGAAATGTAGACCCTATTCATTTGAAAAGCTAAAGGCATCCTCAGAGAAAAGGACAGGCTGGTCTGAGTGAAAACAAACATTGACCATTTGCCAGGGGAGTATGTCCACAATGTGGCGCTCATGGATTTCAATGTATCATACTAAGTTTTTGTGGTTATGTTTGGTCTTTAAAGGCAAACATAGGGATAGTTGCTTCTTCAGAGAATAAAGCTCTAGCTGCACCATCAATGATGTTGAGGATATCCATTTTATTCTCCCTGTGATATTTTAAGTGATGTTGCTACAACAATATCAAGATTCTGGGATTGTTGTTTTTTTTTTTTTTTTATTACCTGCCGTGCTTCAGTCTTCTTGTTGATGCTATGTTTAGCACTGTTGTCATTGTGGTTCCTACTTTCTCACCTGTTTCTTTTTCTTTCATATCTAGTTGCAATAAGTGCAATCTTTTGTTTATGTTAGATCATATACTTCCTTCTGCCTGTATTCACTTCTCCCCATTCGTTGTCAAAGGAATTTATCCATCCTCCCATCTTTGAAAATTTTCAAAGCAGATATTTATTTATTAGGAGAGCGTCCATTAATTCAGAAGTGTAGTACCAGTCTTCTTGAAACTTTTTAATGTTTCTCTCCTTTCTGAACTTGGTTGTTGCTCTGGGAATGATCCCTGCTCTCCTTTGGACCAAACTTCCTACTATCAAGCAATTATCAGTATTTCTGTGTCCAAAGCCTATACTTATTCCTGAAGTTTGTGATGTTTGAGAAAGCTTTCACACAAAGTATGGAATTCACACTGGCAAGAAGAGGAAAAAAAGAGCAGTACACTCATCTTTCCCAGAGATAAACACAGAAGTCTGCTCTGTAACCTCATCTTACATTTGTGTTGTTTTTATTTTCTCTTTCGCATGTTGCATGTTTCTACTTTCAGTGCTAGGAAAGGCTTCAGATTTTACCTCATTTTCAGGCTTGGGTTATTTTTGTTCTTCTGTTGAAGTCAGATGAATGGGAAAAAAGGCAAGGGTTTTGCTGCTCTCCTCCTGAGTATACACACATTATGTTTGCCGAGGCAGCTAATCTGTCTATTTAAGCCTTTCCAGTTTTCATTTGATTTTTTTTTTTTTAACTGCTCCTAGATACTGAGATACAGAACTTGGTTTCCATATGCTTTTGCCCTCCAGATACTCATCATCTCTATGTAAAGCAGTTCTAACAACTGAAACAGCACACTGGTTTTCCAGCTAGTGAAAATACACGCTATTTTTATAGCATCTGCTAGACACTCCTGCTGCCGGCATTTCATATGATTGTGGAGCAAATAAAGAAGGCAACCTGAACTCAGCACCATACTTATTTTCCTGTATCTTTTCACTCTGAACTTATAAGAAATTTTGCTTTTATCTTTGCTCATGTTTTCATCCAAAAAATATTCATAATTAAAACTACAAAAACTTTACAGAGGTGAGGGCTAACAAAGTGATTTATTCAACAGAATTGGTCATATGGAGAAGATAAATCACAAACTGACTGTCAGCCAAACTGAAGCCTATGTGGTCCAGTATGATACATGAGGCTGAGAAATTCTTCCTAAGCCTGGTTCCAGAACAAAAAGAAGTCCACACTGTACAATGTAAAAGATAATTGAAATAAAGCAGAAGTTAAAAGTTTTCCTTAATGTGGATTTGGGAATTGTGAAGATATAGTTGCATACTGTACGAGAAGTCTAGAAAGCAATGATTTTCATCTCTATTAAGAAGAAAGCACATAAACCAACCAAGGCTCTACAGTTTGGTTTTTCCATATGCAGAACTCTGCTTTCCCATAGAACATACTCAAAGGGCAGCTAGCCAGTATTGTGTGAACCTGTTAGCCACACTATAATGCGTGGGTTAATAAAAGCAATTTTTATTTTTTTTTTTTTTTTTAGGGAATAATTCCTTTGAAAGCAAACCATTTTAAGAGCACTCTGATGGTTTGGGAGTCCTTGATTCTCCCTTTCTCTTTATCTTGAAAACCAAAGCATAAACAATTCAGGTTTCAGAACAAGGCAGTTACATCACTGTCTGCAACACAAACCATCTGTTATTTAAAGTACAAGAATCTTCCGAAACCAGAAACATCTGAAACCAGAACATCTGCAGCAGTGAAGTGTTAAACAGTTGGCAGCTTTAACAATGTTGACCAAAACAAAAAAAAAAGTTGTATTTAATGGGTTATTCTTCCAGTGTGCTTCTTGTGTTAAGTGTCTGCCTTAGGATGTTGGATCTGGGTAGTCATATGGATGACAGAAGAGAAAAATACAGTGCGTTCATTTATTCAATATGTATCTTAGGTGAGTTCCTGGTGTGTATCAAGTAATTCTGGAAGCATAAAAAGATGTAGATGGTCTTGGCGAAAACATGCTACTTGCAGTAGCTGAAAGTAATTTTAAAATCTTGGCAGAGCTTCTCTAGGAACCAAAACTGTTAATGCTGGCTGTCATTTTTAATCTTTGAATTGTAGTATCAGTAGACACACAAAAAGCTTCTTGAAAAAGATTTCAAAGTGTCAGCTCTTATCTCTTTACCACATCTTCGAAAGATATCATAGGCTTAGATTAAAGTCATTCAAGGAGCATGGGACACCAAATTTTCGTGAGGTATATACGATGAAATCCCACAGTATGTTTCTAATTTAAATTATTTTAAGAAGAAGAAAAATTATTTTTTATTTTAAGAAGAAGAAAATTATTTTTTGGTTCAGTTCCAGGAGAATAGACTTTTCTGCTTTGTTTACTGAAGCTGTATCTTATACAGGAGTATATATTTATATAGGAGTTGTAAGAAATTATTACTGTAAGATTTTTCTCCTTGAGCACCTTAATGTGATCTTCATTTATATTTCACACCACTTATATTTTCCTTCCTTACAAAGTGAGTTTGTCTTGAAAATCTGAGGTGATAGATACATTTAAGTATTAAGTATTAAGTACATTTAAGTATTCATTTTTAAAAAATCTAGATTATCAGAGGAAAATTGCTAAAACTTGTACTTTTTTTGAGAGTTTCAGCAGGCACTTTTTATCCACACTTAAGGTGGTGCAGAGAACGCATATTCTTATGCACTTGTATGGGATTTTGCTGGCTCCCCCTAAGCTCGTAGGAGCATGGCAATTTATGCTGAGCATGAACAAGATAGTAGGAGAAAGGTACCTTATCCTGTATACAGTGACTTTGAAAAGGCATAACACATATTCTTGCTCTGTATGATACTGTTATCTTAAACCTCCTTTATGTTGTGAGTGTATATGTGCACAGACACACAAAAGCATCTGCTACATTTTTTTCTCTTAAGAACTAAAAATGAGTTATATCTACCACTGCAAAATCTTAAAGCTGACTTAATGGTGCAAGTGAATTTGGCAGGAGCTTCAACAGAATCAAGTTATGTTAAGCTAAGGTGAACTGCAGTACAGTGTAGATAATGATCATCCTCTCTTCTCGGTATCACTTTGTGTTGAAATCAAATCTGTTACATCAACTCCTGTTGGCAGCTGAAATGAGTATACTTCGAGACAGAGCTTCCTATTCACAAGAGAACATAAAATCTAGAAAAATGTGACATAGCCATGGTAATACTTACTTTGTATTGGCCATCATACTGCAGTGATGATGTATTCCTATTGGTAGGACATATCAATACAAGTTCCACAAAATGATCAAGTAGCAGCTAAGATTTGTGGGTTATCTTGCCAGCTGTCTGCTCATTGATTTTTTTTTTTTTTTTTTTTTTTAACGTTAGGACAGTGTTGTGTCATCCTTACCATTACCATTTTTTAGGACTGTCCTCACAATATCATGGTCAGTTGAGCAGAAGTGATCTCTTGCATGGCTTCAGACATCACAGGTGGCCTATAGGCCCGATTTAATCTTTTTGAGCATTTATTTCTTCCTTGCATCACCTACTATCCTTTTCATTCTTGAACTCCATAAAGGCTTTCAGTATGCTTGTGAAAACTGGGAGAAAAGGCTTTATTGTTTTGAATCCTGGTTTTCTGTGTTAATCTGGGCCGATCACAAAGTCCTTACTTCCATGGAGGCTCTCTGACTATAACTTCAAAGAATGAACTAAGTTCACTATGGGTGAAATGCTGGCCTTTCACTTTTGAATTTATCATACAAAGATAATAGATTTTTTTTTTTTCAGTAAAGTCTTCCTGTGTCTTGATGATTTCAGGTTCTACCCGCATGGGAACAGAGGAGGCCATTATACAATGTGTTGATACAGATACAGAGTGGCATGATGTGGTACCAGGCTCTGTTGCAATCTTTAAGTATTGCTGGTATATACATAAAAATCATTAAAGGGTGGTGAGAGCTTTTGCTAGGAGGTACAACAGAAAAGGGGTCCTCATCCTTTCTCCTTCTTTGCATTAGTACTTAGACTGTGATGTATGTGTGCTGAAGAAAAATATGTGTATGTGCAAACTGAACTTTATTCTCATATAACCAGGTATTATAATTTCCATTTATGTGAATAGCTCCTTTGAAAGCAGTATTTAAAATGAAGGTCTCAGTTAATGGGTTTGTACTGGCATTCCTGAGGACAGTGAACCAACTCAGCACACTGAAATGGTATTGGTTGTTTGACCAGGCAGACTATCCTAGAAACTTTTCATTGTGGTGTATTTGTTTGTTTTCATTATAGAAACAAAATCAAATTTACTTCTGGTTTACACTACTAGCAATAGAGGAACTCTAAAAGTACAATGGTATATCTATTAGACTGAACCAGTCATGTATAAGCTGGAAGTAATAACAAAGCTAATCATTTAAATATTAAAGCCCTCACCTGACTAAGCAGACACTACTCCTTTTACTGGAGAAGTAATTCAAAATTCATTGTCGTTAGTCTCATTTTATGACCTTATGCATGGAAGCAGTATGTGTATACAAATGTGGCTAGTTGACATGCAAGCCAATAGCAATTACTTTTTGACTTATCAATCAGAGGATTCAGGACGTCAGGTTAAAAAAATAGGATGGAAGAGCAGACTTGTGCAAGGAGCTTGGTGAAAAGATCCAATCCAGTTCCCAACGAAAAATGGAGAGCCCAATTGTCATTTGTTTTGTCTTGTTTAAAATATTTCACACAAGTTTTTGAAAAAGAAAAAAAAAATATGAAGTACGGAATTCTAATATCTATCATTTAATCATTCAAAAAAGACTGATTCAGATTTATTTTTTTTTGGTTATACTGCCAGTGCCATGGGGTAATTAGAATGCTTGCAATGTGCTAAATTCTGTCCTGCACTAAAAATAACATGTGAATGCTGGGAAGATGCCTTTAGGTAACAGTATAAACAGTTACGTTTGGGGCAAAGAAAGCACCAATCAAAATGTCAGGACAAGATCTTTTTTCCAGTTGTTTTCATGTTATTTGAAAAGAGTAAAAGGTGTGAAGGCATTTTGAGTGTATTCAGATATATATTTTTCTGTTCTAGTCATCTAATTATCACATCCTAAATCTGTATGTTGGATCTGTTTTCCTGCCAAACAATACAAACATAATATATATTTTTGCTCTTGAATGTATATACATACAAGCACCTTATATGACTTTGAATTTATTCACAAATGCACACATATGGACAAATGTTTTTAGAATCATAGAAGTTTTCCTTAATTTCTGCTCTTGCAAATACCCTCCAAATATATGCATATGTGAATGCATGTGTACACACACACCTACATGCAGTAAACTTGTTAAATACACACAGTTTTTCAGAGTGTCCTGATTCTTGCTGGTTGCTGAAGAAGATCCCGTTTAAAATCAGGCCAATTTTATCTAAGTGTTGAATGTATTCCTAAAGTCTGAAAATATGTATGCATATTTTAGAAGAATGTTGCTTCTTTAAAATAAAAAATAAAAAAAAAATCCTGACATTCTAAGAGCTCCAATGGTGCCACATACCACCTCTAATGAGCTTTCTTTTGTTAAGTACTCTTTTTTTCACCAGGCATTTCTTAATTCTACAAGATTATTTTCCTGTTGTCAGTAATGAAATGGTGTGCAGTACTTATACACCTTGTTCATACTGGCAGTGGATTGTCCTAAAGTAAGTCCTCGTTAGAGATGTTTGCTTCGGTGACCCAAGTCTATCAAGTTCAACTATAAGTCCTCTTGCGCCTCTACCCTTGAGCTACTGCTCTTTGAATATGATTGTGCTTGATTGATATTACCCATGCAAGATAGTGGCCTCTGATATTACAGGAAAGCCCTCAGCAGCCTTTTCCCCCAGGAAGCCTGGCTTCTGGGGTAGGGGAGTTTGTGGTAACCCATGTCTCCCTTTTAGCTCTCATTAGACTGTTACCAATGTGGCAGTCATCTGAAAGTAGAACCAAGGTACTAACAGTCACTTGGCAGTTTTCTTCTGACTGATGATTGATAAAATTTCACTAGCTATGTTTCTGGTAATGAGGAAAAAAAAATGCCGACATTGTGGCTAGGCATTTATTATGAAGAAGAACCTGTAGGCTCAGAAACCTACAGGTCTTTACAGATCTTTACGGGATCAAAAAGAAAGGTCCTCCTGGTTCACAGTCTCTGACAGTAGTCAATAAAATATGTTTATGAATAGCATAAGAACAGAGAAAGCACATGGTGAGTAATGTTTCATTCATCAGTGATATTTTATACTTGAATGATGGTCACTCTCTAGAGGGATATGTGGCTTGGGAACTTCAGCAACAAACACTTTCTGGAGTGTTCACACAGCAACAAAATATTGGTGGGAAGGTTCATCCTCTACTGCCATACCACCAACATCCACATCTGATGTCGTGGCACAACATAACAAAACAAGAGCCATTACATTCAGAGCAGCACCCATATCTTGTCCATAATGGAAAGAAATGCTAGCAATACATTCTGAAGAAATCAAGATATCTGGCCTGTCTGCATTCAGCTGGCTTATCAATACAGTTTTTCAGGGGCTCCATCTTTTTGTATCCTCTGTGTCTTCCAGTGCTCTCCTCAGACTTCTTTTCTAGTGAAACAGCTTAGTATTTGAAAGTGAACTCCTTCTGAATGGCCTGGACTTCCCCTAGATACAGTCATTTTTCATTCAGAAGGTAGTTTTGACCTTATTCCTGTTAATACTAAGAAGTCTATCCTGGCAATGCAAACATTGTTTTGACAGACCTATTAAGAGCTCCTTTATTCAGTGAGGAGCAAAAATTTATTCATACTTTATGACCCAGTTGTACTGTTCAGTGTGAAGATTTTTTTCTTTTTTTTTTTTCTTTTAACAAAGACTCTTGATAAATGGAACTTAAGTAGTAGCTCACTACTGCCTTTAATGGAGACCAGGGATAGTGGCATGTCAAACAGTGGTAATGGATTTTTCAGACACTTGACTCCAAAAGCTGTGTTGAGTGGTATATCGGAAGAGACATTTTGTCTGTCATTATGGGAAGAGATGGAAAATATAGAATTCTAAGCCTTTTACCTGACGGACTTAAGTGTTGTCGTGCATATAGGAACATCTCATAAACCAGAAGCAGAGCTGTAAAAAATCAAAGGCTTCCCGAAGGGCATTAAGAACCATCCAGATTTTATTTCCCTTTTAAACAAGTCATTCTTTGGTCTTGTTTTTTTTGTTTTGGTTTAGCTTGTTTTTTTTTTATATTAAGGAACACTATTAGGATTATGCAGTGAACAGCTACAAAGCAAAGAATCATAGCATTCCTAACCCAGTTCTGTGTGGACTGCATGGGTCAGAACACAGACCCTGATCTCTGTGCTTTCCTCGGCATTGCCAAACACTCAGCAGATCTAGGAAGATGCCAATGACAGTTTCAGCAGTAGCATCAAACCTGGCACTTCCAAATTTTGGGTGCTGAGGTTTCAGCTTTGAAGTGTGAGTTTCAGCATAGGGATTTTTCATGAACATATTGTGTGAACAAGGTGTTATAATTGGTATATCTAATTTAAACACACTCTTGGCATAACATTACACATATATATGCTAATGTGTGTGTGAAAATCAAGCAGCTTTTTAAAGCTGAGTTAGATTTACTTGCCTTCAGAGTATTATTATTCAGTGAATAGTGCTTGAGGTAATTCTAAGTGGGAAATAACTACAAAATTGAATGTTAAATACTACATAAAATGGATGAAATCCTTCTTTTCATCATAGTGAGAAAATGGTAGAAAGTTCACAAAATACGTGTTGGTCCTTCATTCACAGGCCATATACAGAGCATTTAACGTATTGTCATTTCAAATCTATACAGAGAATATTTCCATTTCTAGAAAACAAAACTGGAAAATGTGATCAGCTGAAAAACTGCTTGTGCCAAAGTCTTCCTTCTAAGTTCTTAATGTTTTGAAAGTCTTCTGATGGTTGTAGTTTCCACATTTATTTTTTTACACTTCTTACCTTATCTACCACTTTTTAAAAAGTATCGATGGATCATAACTTCTGGCTTATGTATTTCAGGCTCAATAGTAAATACCTAGGTATTAATTCAGAAGTTGCCACTCGCTGACATATGCAGTACTGTACTATTTGTCAAGAAAATACAGTAAATTCAAGAGAATTTCTCTTGGAGAACAGTTTTATTATATCAAATAAAGCCTTTGAAAATTCTAGTTGATGATCATAGTCAAAGCATACACCTAGGATGAGAGATGGGAGTTAAAGTGGCTATGAATGTGTGAACAGCAGTAACAAAAATATAAATATAAGCTTCTACTGCTTCATTTGTGTCACTAGGGAAGAAAATGCTTACCTAGCTTTTATATCGCTAGGAGTCCATCTGATCTTTTTTTGTTGTTTTATTTGGTTGATATCTAAGAAAAAATGCATGTCCTTCCCAGTGCAGATAGTGATTCTAGATGCTTCATTCTCTGAAGTAAGGGAAAATCCCGTCGGTCTTTGGCAGGGAGGAGAACAGTTGTGTAGCAGTACTTGTTATTTTGATGTCAATTGCATCCTTGAAAATTCATGCTGTATTTGCTTTTGGTTTCATGTGTGTCACACAGGACTTCATTTCCTTTTCTGATTTCTGTCTTAAGCCCATAGGAGTTTGTGGATTTGTGCACTCCTGTACATATTGTACACAACTTTTGTACCCTTATAAAAATAGAGGCCTGGCCCTTGCATGAAATTTAATTCTTGGTTTACTCACTGAAAAATCTAGCTATGCAGAAGGACGAATTGATTACGTTTTTTCTTGAGAGTTTTGGGTTCTTGATTGTAAGTCATTTATCTTCCTCTTACGATTCAGAGAACTTCTCTTTGCAGACTCTTGAAAACAAATCAGGCACTCTTAAAAACATGACAGAAGATGAGAAATCACAGGCATTTTTTTCCTGCATAATATCCAACAAGTGGGAGCACTATTTCAGAATTAAGGGAGATAATATGTATATTGCTTCTCAAAGAAGCAATTCATCATCACAACGCAAAGAGAACCATACCCGTTGCCTATGAAACAGAAAGTCAGAATGCAGGAATTCAGCCCCAGTGAAATTTCATCAGCAAACTTGTATGGTAGAAAGGGCAGCCAGTTTCACCAAACTATTTTCTTTCACATCTAGTCTGGACTTGAAGGTTTCTGAAGTAACTTACATCAGCCTCACACAGGTTTGCCTCTGTGTGTCCTTTGGTTAAACTGATTTTATGTGTAAATGTGTATACTGAAGAAATACTTTAAAATGGCAGTGAATCAGAAGTCAGGCCACCCATGTCAAGTTACAAATAATGAAACCACAAATAAGCAAGAAGCAGCTCATTTGTGGAAAGACGAAGTCTTCTGTGTTTAAAAACATATACTGGATTTTTGCCTTCATTTATAGAAATGATTTTTTTCTCAGCCTTAGTTACAGTTTCTCAGTGTTAAGAATATTATATTGCAGAACTTGGTCCACTATGTATGTCTCTAATCTAAGTTACATAAATGACCTTCTCACAGAGTCTGACAGAGTGTAGTAATATTTTGAATTTAACTATAGGATATCAAGAGATGGCAGATGCGGACTTACAGCAGGGAAATTGAAGGCAATTGAAGAATTGTTTTGGACCATCTAACTATCACCAAATAATAGAATCACAGATAAGTGCAGGTTAGAAGGGACTGCTGGAATACATCAAGTTGAATATGCCATGTGGCCACATCAGTTTAGTGATGATAAATAAATCCCTTAAATCCCCATAAATCAGCCAATAAAAATCACATGTGATAAAGATTTTGCATATATGGATGAAATTCTACTCTTCCTATACTTTGATATTAAGAGGGCCTAAGTCAAGCTTACATTTTTTTGTCAAACTGTGAGCAGAGACAGGCACATTCACTGCAGATTGTTCCTTTTATCCATATGATCTCTCTACCTTTCTGCATTTTTTTATGCTTTTCACTGCCTATATCCTGATAAGAGGTCAAGATCATGACTTTCTTGGTCAATCAGTTTGGTTCTCTTCGGCTCTTTTTTAACTAAATGTGAGCTACTTGTGGTGAGGACCTTGGAAAATCTGTCTATAATTGTAATTTCTCAGACTGGCCCTATTTTTATGTGAATCCGGTGTGGCAGATGAATTTGTGTGTTTTGACTACAGGTTGGTAAGTGCCATTTACAAAGCTACATCCATGAATCTTCCTTTGTACAGGGTCTGGAATGGATGAGCAAACTTTAAGAGTCTCCAAATTTTCCTGCAGTGCTACTTATTTTGCTTCCCAGACAGAAGTTGTAATTATTTTTGCCATATGTCTTGAAAGGTTAACACATTGTATGTAGTCAATATTGAATGACTATGTTCGTACAAGAGCAGAATTCATGCATCTTCTGCGTTTGTTCATTTGAAAATATTTTAGCTGCTTATTGTTCATCAGACATAGAAGTCATAACAAATAATGGTCCCTAGTTTCAGTAAAGTCTCAAGCAGTTTCCTCTGATGAAACAGAGCATGTCACACACGTTTTTTTTATTGTAAAGAATATTCTTTTGTGACTCAGTAACCTTTGCATGGAAACAAAGAAATCTGTGCTATTTATTCCAAGAGAAAAATGATTAATTTGAAAGTGGCAAAGCATCATCTAAATGTGAAAAGCTATTACAAGAACAATGTATTGTTTCATTTCCTTTATCTTTTTTAAACTATCCATTCCAATATGTATGTATCTCTGAATTGTTTTAAAGTAGGGGCCAGATTTACCCTGTCAGATTGGACATAAGGTAAAAAGTTTTTTACAGTGAGTGGTGCACTGGAACAGGCAGCCCAGAGAGGTGGTGGATGCCTCATCCTTGGAGACATTCAAGGTCAGGGTGGATCAGGCCCCGGGCAACCTGATCTAGCTGTGGTGTCCCTGTTCATTGCAGGGGAGTTGTACTAGATGACCTTTAAAAGTCTCTTCAAAAACTTTTATGATTCTATGATAAACTAATTTTTACATCGTCTAAGCTAGAGCTTCTTATGCTGATCATTTAATCTAGCTATATGAAAAGAGAGAGCTGTTTAGAATCTGATCTCTGTCCTTAAAGCATACTGGCTGGCACAGCATGGCTTTTCCATGCAGCTGAATTATTTTCCCTTTCCAAAACTGCCTACCACTTAAACAGGAAGTCTCCTAACCAACTACTGGGAATATTCCCAGCAGTGATAAATGCCAAACTGTTCTCAGGCATCAAGGAGAGCGATAGCTGGTCAGGCCAGGAATTTGCCAGCAGCCTTACTAACAGTTTAAGAATATGGACAATCTATTTCCAGTTCTTGAATTCATACTCCAGTATATTACTAGTGTGCTACTAGTGTAGCCTGATACTTTCTCCACGTTTGGAGAAGGTACCCCAATGTGCTATTCCATCTTAGTATGGGATGAGCTACAGGACCTGGAGTTACCTCTTCCTGTTAAGTGTAGGAAGTGCCTAGTGGATTAAACAATGCATTTCACCTTCGGACAGCTAAAATTAACTGAGGTGAATGCCATCACAGGTGCTGTAGCCTAGATTCCTCCTGTGTAGCACTAGGCATCACACAAGTGACTTAAAGAATATACTAGATATAAAATCTTTGTTTAGTCAGTGGAAAAAGATAAGCGTGTCCGAAAGATGCAGCAAGCCCATGACCTGTAAGAAGTGTCTCTTCACCTCTTTTGGCTATAAAGAGAGACAGTCATCAAGAACATAATTAACTAAAGTAGGTATCTGAGTCTAAAGGCATGAAGAATGAATCTGGTCTGGTCAGCACATTCCTGGGCACTGAATCTGGTCACTGACTGTACAGAATCTCAGATTTCTTTTTTTTTTCTCTTTTTTTTTTAAATAAATTTTTGTCACTGGAAGATAGGAAAAAAATGAGAGTATGGCTGGTGTGTAGAGAGTATGAAGTAATTGCTCTGAAAAATTCATTTTATTTATCTCAATCAAAGGGAAACTCTCTGACACACAGGATTCCTCTTCTCTATTAAATAAATGAACTAAATCTTAGCCGACTTTTGCTAGAGGAGTTTTGTGTCATTTGAATTGCAATCACATCTTTTCAGCAGGATTCGTTCATGAAGAACTGATAGGAGCTACAATTACTGGAAGGAAGTTATTAAGAAAACACATTTGTGAAACTTTACTCAATATCTTATTAATTTGTGAGACTTCATGCAAAATTGAGGAAAAAGTTATTTAAATGAACAATTGGAAAGCAGCAATCACAGCATCAAATCATATTATGCACAGCATATAAGCCCTGTGACACAGAAAAGCTGTTTATAAAAAGAAATCTTATACATATGAGAAATAAATGTGTAATCTTGTTCCTCCATCTGCCAGGAACTTTCTTAGCTTATTTTAACCTTTGATTATCAACAGTGCAGTCTCTGCTGTGAATGCTAGCACTGCTGTAATCATATATTTTTTTTGTACATTTAAGTGAAAATTCCCCACGGCACCACAGAATGTGGTTAAAATCAATTTAAGTTCTGTTTTACAGTTGCTGGATGGAAGCATTTCTTACTGCCTGCAATGTCCCCATTCATTTAGGTGAGTCCAAAGGGCAAAATTTGCAGTTCATACATCTAGACTCTCAACTGAAAGAGGACTGGAAAGGAACCTTCAGCTCTGAGCCCTTGTCTGAGCAAACTGCATAACTGTTACCTTGTAGCTGGCTCTGTCTTGGACGTCCACCTGGACATCCTGGGCTTTCTCCCAGACATTATTTTAGTGTAGTTACAGGAACATTTTACCTGAGGGAGTGCTTTCAGATGAAGCCTGGACAAGGCTTCATCAGGTTTGTCACCTCTAAGCCAGACAGGTCTGTTGCACTCTCCCAGCAAGCCTCACAACTTTCAGACAAACTCCTGTGCTCTTGTATCTCTCAAAGTAGGCAGTACACAACCCAAATTTCCTTCCACAGGAGTGTTAGGTGAATTGTACATAAAGGCTTTATTTCAGGTGCTTTGACAAATCGGAAATCCATAGAAAAATAACTATTGTAGTTGTGTCTCAGGGCCTGAAGGAACCAGAAGCCTAATACTGTGAGGTATGGTTGAAGTCAGCTGGTACGAATGTAGGCAAGGTTTTAGGCAGCCTTTTATTTAGCACTACAGACAAACTTAATAACTTATTAACATATCCACAACATAAATAATGTATTATTTTTTCTGTTGAAAAATTTACCCAAATTCAACCTACTGCATTTTGTCAATATTCTTTACCTTAATTTTCAGATTTTTTTTTACCATCCTTTTTACATACAGTTTGTTCAAATAAAATAGAGCTTTGTCTTCATTTTTAATGGAGTTACATATGTAAATTGTAGTAACTGAGCAGCTGCTTTGTCTTAAGTTTTAATCCAATACAGATACAAATATGTTGACATATAGTTATTAATGACTGTTTACGAGGGTGGATAGTGATAGGACAAGGGGGAATGGTTTTAAACTGAGACAGGGGAGATTTAGGTTAGATATTAGGAGGAAGTTTTTCACCCAGAGGGTGGTGACACACTGGAACAGACTGTCCAAGGAGGTTGTGGATGCCCCCATCCCTGGAGGCATTCAAGGCCAGGCTGGATGTGGCTCTGGGCAGCCTGGTGTAGTGGTTGGCGACCCTTCACATAGCAGGGGGGTTGAAACTAGATGATCATTGTGGTCCTTTTCAACCCAGGCCCTTCTGTGATTCTATGATTTATGCCAAAGCTGAATGAATCATGGCTGTGAAAGCTTACCCATATGCATATCTTATTGTGCAGCTCTCATTCATGTCCAAAAATTTACTAGATCTATGTCTTCAGACTAGTAATAGAAAGAGAACATAAAAACACTTATTTAGCCTGTCTTTCTGATTTTGTTTAATTTAAATGTCATTTACTGCTAATTGGATTTCATGCAAAGTTGCTATAGACAAATCAGAGATCGTGGCAAATATGACAATTTGGATAAGAAAAACAGATCTGGACGACTGCTGGATAGGTGCTGGTGTCAGTTTGCAGTGTCTTTCGTCCTGTCATCTATTTGTATCAAGCTCAAAGCGTTCAGTGCAGGAGCACATAGCGTATCCTGTCAAGAGGGTAGCACAGATGTGATATCATCACTTTATTCTTCAAATACAGGGGAGATTTCCAGTGAAAAAAATGTTAGTATATAGCAGCACACTGTAATGTACCAGACAGCATTAATTTAAAACTGTCCTGTAGTGAGACCCTCTGAACTTTCTCCAACAGTTTGAACTTTGCACACTCACCATGAAATTACTCTGGGCAGCTGGCCATTTCCTAAATAAACTGTATGTACATTGGTAGTGCAGCTTTTAATTTTGGACATGATTGATCTCAACTTGTTATGAAAACTATCAACTCGATTGAAAGAGTTTAAGCAGTTTCGCTGAACGTGACATTTTTCATAATCATTTAATTTCATTGAAGTATTTACACAACGTTTTAGTGAATTTCACAGACTGCAGGAAAAGTGCATCTTTCATTCTTTACAGATTGCACGCTGCTAGCTCTTCTTTCAATCATAATTAAATGAACAGAGAGCAAGGACAACAACAAAAATGTTAGGAAGGGTAGGTCTCATCCCCTGGGATATGATTAACTCTGTTTTTCCTCTGGCATGTTCTCACCAATGTGTCAATGTCCTAGAAACTCAATGACTGTATTAAATTTGAGCTTTCAGTTTGCCTTGCCAAGAACATTACTTTCAAGGATGTTTCTGTCTTTAAATGCAAATTGGTGATATGAACGGATACCTCAGTTAGCTCTTTGAACTGTTCAAGTCATCATGCTCACATTACCTGACCCCAGAGCTCTTCTCAGCCCCAAGCTGTTAGCTCCTGCCTATCAGAGAAGTTGCACTACATGCTTGAAAAGAACTTGCTACTTTCACTCTGATGACAGTGTCTGTGATTAAGATCTGTGAGATGATAGTACTACAACGTTTTAAGATGGAAAAGACTGAGATCCACCATTTAATGTTTTACTAATCTCTTCAGGTTCTACATAGCAATGTGTGGCTGAAGTACTTCAATATAGCACTTATTTCAATTTTCTTAAATTTCACCACTTTCATTTCTAAAACATAGATGAGAGATCTTTTGTAATTGGCATAGATGGTGTGTTTGTGAATGATCTTGTTTGGCATCTCTGTTGGCCTAGCTAGGGCAGTGTGATTCCATGGGAGATGCCAGCTTCCTGCTGGGAAGGCTGTTATCTCCAGTAGGGCAGTGATTGCTTTGCTGGCCATCCCGTCTCAAATGTCTGACCACCATCAGTGTGCATATACATTAAAAAGCTGACCCTGCCCCTTTTTCCCACTAGTCATTACCTGCTGTCTCTTTTATTGCCCCTGCCACTCCCTTTTTCCACTTTCACCACCATTCATACTACTGTATGTACTTAGGACAACTGCTTATGGGTTTCCTCCAGAAACAATCTGTTTTGCTTACCAACACAGCTCCCAAACTAAATCACCAAGCGGCGAGTGCAGATGGTTGGGGGACTCACTTCAAATTGTTTTGAGCCAAATGGAAGCATAGCCATAATGTCATTCTGAAAAAAAAGATGTAAATATCACCAGTAAGTTTGCCTTTGTTACAATTGTCTTCTGTATTTATCTGTAGCAATTGTGTGAACCAGATCTAGAGTTCCTGGTGCCATGAACTTGAATCTGAATGTATTGTTCAAGCTACTATGAACCACTGGAATCCCAAATTAAGATTTCCTCCCCATTATTCCCAATAAATATACTGTTTTGATAAGTTCTTCTGATCTTGGCTCAGAGTAGAGAATAGTACTGTATGTATTATGACATTAAATCTGCCCTTATAAACTTAAGCACCATGAAAATAGTGGAAATGGGCGTAAATTCCTTTTATGAAATTGTGCTAACAAAATGGTGAACTGCTCCCAGCAAGCTCTTTGGAGCTGGAGACCAAGAAACAAGCAGGGCATGTCAAGCCAGCATACATTTCCATGCCAGTAGTAATAATAATAATAAAATAAAAATCATAGAGAAAATATCCTGAAGTTTTGTTTTGGGTTTAGATGCTGCAAGAGACATTCTGCACCATCATCGCTACATTTCAACTTCATTTTTCATCTTTAAAAATGTGTTATGTGTTAAAGAAGGTTAAAATATAAAGGATTTAAGCAGCAATATAAAATGGGATGTATGTCATGCAGAGCAACAATTACACCCTAAATGTGTGGAGAAGAACTCAGGGAAGCTATATTCTTCACGGTCCCCACTATGTAATATTATCACAGCATGTGTAATTGGAGATATTCTGTAGTAATGCTTTGACTTTAGGTTATTTTAAAATAACCTAGATAATAAGCCTATCTTGGATCATTCTCCTGGTTGGGTGGGGGTATTACTGTTCCCTTGCTTGTCGCTTTAGCTACGCAGTTCCCTGTTTCCAAGCTCTCTTTGATCTGTTCTGCACTGAGACTTCAGGCAGCGTTGCAATCTATCATATGTTCTCTATCTTGTGCACACTGACTTTTGTAAATGGGAGTTCATAGCTTCAAGAGACGTAATATATCCATGCCCAAACCTACCTGTTTGTACAATGATTTATTACTAAAAGCAAACTAGCAGAAACTCAAAACCCTCTTTTTCCTCTAAAACTTCCCCCTTCTCAAGGATTTTCAACATATAATGTTGCAGAAAAGTCCTGGCAGATTATCCAGTTCATTTCCCTGATACTCTGGCATTTGAAGGGTTCTGTCTAGTATGAATGAAATGAGGCACTTCCCTCCAGAGATCACTATGAACACTAATAGATTTTCCTGTAAGGATATCAATTTTTATTCTCAGCCTAAAAATTCCCTTTCTTAATTTCTTTTCTTAATTTCATCCTTGCATTCCTATGTTTGGTGTACCCTGTTACAAATACTTCCATTTTTTAAAATCTCCTCCTCCTGTTTTACTATCAGTTATGGTTGCTGAAATTTTAATATTGGCCCCCTTTAGTCTTTCACTCATCTTTTCTCCTCTGCCCCACTTGTTTCTGTAACTCTTCCCTTGTTTTCATGTCTCTCTTCTTCACTGTTTTGGCTTGTCAGTGTGAGACAATGAAATGGCATTTAGAATTGAAAGCAGAGCCTGGAATAGGCTTCCCATAGCAGCATAGAGAGGAGCTGCAGATTTCTGAGCCATTTTCTAAGACTATATAATATCTAAACAAGAGAAATTGGTTGCAAACGTAGCCTTTGTCTGGTAATGTAACTGGTGTCCAAATTGCCTTTCTGATGCTGTATTGAAGTAGAAGTTCTGGTATAGCTTCTGCTCTTATTCTTGCTCTAGAATTATTTTCAGTCTTTATTATCTCCTGCCTCTACTTCTATTTCTGTCTCTTTTTTTGGTTCACTGCAGTGTTTGCAGGCTTCACATTTTAAGATCAAGTGAATTTCATTAATGTCATAATTTCTTCTTTTAAAGGAACATTAATGAAGCCATTAAATAGGACTGGACATAATACAGATTTATGCAGCATTCCCCTTCTCTTCTGATTCAGTACTTTACCATTAATCATTAGTCTTTGTTCGTAGCCCTTCAAACATTTTCCAATCCACATGACAACTTGTATCCAACCGCACATTAATTGATTTCCAGTTTAAGCTGTCCTATGGCTGGAAGTGTTGATGTTGCTGATAGCATGACAGTGCAGCAGCACAGCTGTTTTTCTGTGTCATGCTGTGGAAGTACGCGCTGCTCGAGGCAGTGCAAATGCTCCATTCGACTTCCATTCACCTTTCTAAAAATCTATAGCTGGTACCTGTCAGCAGTATTCCCTGCAGGTGTTGATTGTGCAAAACTGTTTTAAAATACACGCTCCCAAGCTCATGCACACAAACTGGTGTGGGGAGGAGAATCGAACTTCGCAACTAAATAATATCAGTCAGTCATGTGATTACTGAAATGGTGTACAGTGTTTGAATACACGGAGGATAGAAATTAAATGTTTAATTTCCCATTTAATGCTAAATTTTAAAATGAACGTGTTTCGCAGAATCCTTCTGACTTGGTATTTTGTTTTGATGTCACAATTGAGTTGCTACATGCTCAGAATCGATATTCTTAGTAATCAGAATCCAGGAATCACATCTCCATATCAAATTTATTTCATCTTATATCATTAGATGTATCCATTATCTGTCAATTTAGCTGTATCTACCTTTTTAGTACTTAGATGTGTGGCAGTCCATGGCACAACTGTTTTTCGATGCTTACAAATGCAACATTCATCGTTTCATTTGGTGCAGCTCAGTGTGAGAACTGCATTCTTTTGTGTCCTTTTTATTACTTTTAATACATAAATGCAATTTTCCTGTTATTTCCTTGTTCTGAGGTCTGGATTCCTTTACAGTTCCTCCCTTTATAAATGCTACATTCTGTTTTAATATTTTAGGGCTGTCAATACATACAGAAAGATGTGACTAAAAAGAAAAGTACATTGATGTTTATTTCCTTCATAAAGTGTTACGGAACTGGGAAGGAAACACAAGAATAAGCATATTGAATAGAGCACTAATATGTTTTGTATTTTAAAAGTAAAATTGTTAGCATTCCTCCTATTTTTTTTACTTTCAGCTAAAGGCATGGTATTGTTCAGTATTTGTCAGCTTCTAGCACAAACAGACCAATATACTCCTGAGCTAGAAATGTACCCTCTGTAGTTCTTTGCTGCCATCTTCTGTTTCTTTAAGTGACTGCTATTATTATTCGAATTCTGAAAAACAAAGCTGCATTATCACAGAGCAAAATTTTTCCCTTTCATTATTTTTTCCTTTCCTTTTTTTTTTATTTTTTTTATTTTTTAATAGCTAAAGCAAAGTGAAGCGAATGCAGATACAAAGGAGAAGCTTCCCTTACGTCTACGCATCTTTGAAAAATTTCCAAACAGGCCACAAATGGTGAAAATCTCCAAGCTTCCTTCAGATTTCACCGTTCCAAAAATAAGGTATTGAAATATTTCCATTGGTAATACACTATTAACCTGTCTGTTGTCACATAACACCAACAATACTTAACTGTTTTGCTTATGGAGTAAGCAGCTAACAGAAAATCAAAGTGAAGCAAAATTAATATTGAAGTGGAAAGGATCTGACATTTATTTTTATCTTAAAAATTTCCTATCACTCATTATAACATATTCATGAAAGGAACTAGATTGACTGGAACCAACACAAATAAAATACAATTGAAAAGTACGCTGTTGTCATTCCGCTCCCATTCCAGGTTTAGGTTCTTAGCTGAAACAGACAAGCAGCAGTCTAATCAGTTCTTATGTGCCTTTTAAAGATGAGATGAACTGACAGCAAATCATGAAGAGTGGATAACGCAGATCATCAAACAGCAGTTACATTGTGATGACCTTGTCCCCTCTTTGGGCAGGTGCTGTTACCACTTTCCTGCAAAACTCACTTCAAAAGTTGGCTACTAGATCATCAGTTAATAATACCATTCATTCTTCTTGGCAAAGTCCTAAGAAGGATTGCAGAAATCTTAGGGCTGCTGCTGCAGATCTGCAGGTAGCAAATCAGATCTTCGAATCTGAAGCTATTCTACTATGTGGAACTATCTCTCCAGATAAAAATCGGTTATGATATAGTCAACTTACACTGAAAACTGTAATTACTACTAAACTGCTGCTAAACTTAAAAGACAGCAAGATGAATGTACATTTGTTGTAAACTAATACTTCTGCATTTTAAACGTGGCATATGTGAGGCACAGAATTGCTGAAGTGCCTTAATACTGGCATTCTGAGCAGTTATGTGAACAGATGTTGTTTGAAGTCTTGAAGAAAGAATTTCTTGCAGGAAGTATGTTTCTTTTGGATTATATCAGCATTTGATTTATATTGCAGTAACAACTCACAGTGTAATGAGCTCAAAAGAGCCAAAAACTGCAAAAGGCACTTTAAATATTTAGCACTTTAATTAGCAAATAAATAGTCAAAATTCTCATAATTATTTTTAAAAGGAATGAAACTGTTTTCTTCGAAGCTACATGCAAGCTATCTACTTCTTAATTCAGCTACAGATTTATTTAATATCTAAATTTATGTTTTATCAGTTATTTTTTCTGTACTCTGTCCATTTATACATCTGCAATTTAGCATACTTTTTCCTCACAGCTCACCATGGCGCTAATGTGTTGTGACATGCTATAAAGAAAACCAAATATTAACTTTACTGGGGTCTTTAATCCATCAGTACCTTCTGTTTGTTTGCAAGGGAAAGTTTTATGAAGCAGTTTATCGATCGCCAGCAACAAGACACCAGCTGTCTGCTGCGAAGACTCCCTTCAGCATCATCTTCGTCCTGTGACCACTCTAAAAGATCAGCAATTGAGGAAAACAAATATATTGATCAAAAGGTAAATCAAGAGTATTCAGCACTACAGGTCTTCCCTCAAGTATTGTGAAGAGAGATCTCAGATTATACAGTCTGTCAAATTACATAAAAGCAAACACTAGCTAGGACAACTGAACACAAAATAAAAGGTTATACTTAACTTTGATAGCCTAAACATCACAGCAGTTCCTCGTTTGGTTTAAATTTTCCTCTCTCCTTTAACGTAAAAACTCAGACTGTGATACATAGTTTTGCTCAATGCATCCATCTTATGTGCCTAAATTTTTTTAGTCTTGTTGTTAATCAGTGAGAAGCTAGTAGAAAATTAAAAGCCTGTGAATATCACAGTGAATGTCTGATTGGCTTGCTACTTTTGTATCATTGAAAACTCAGTCACTGAAGCAAGGTAAATTGTAATCAGTGGAGATAAGTAAAAATCTAAGAATTATTCTAGTTAGAGGACATTTACATCTATGTAGGCCCAGGAGTCACTAGAAAACATGCTGAACACATGCATTTGAGACTCGTGTTAAATGCTGATAGTCTCCAAGATAGACTGGCATAGATGTTTGAATTTGAAAAATACCAGGATTGCTTGGAATGATGATGATCGTGGTGCTGCTGCATGAGTAAATATGTGCAACTTCTGGCACCATATAAAACTCCAGGGTCAGAAAAGCACTCCACGTGTGTTGTGGAAGATACTGGTTTCTCAGATTTCTAGTGGCTTTTATACTGATATCACTTCTTGATCACTTGTAAAATTGCATAACTAATTAGTGACGTGTAAGTATTTTTACAATTAATAATGGGGTGCTCAAATCCTGTTTGGAGACTAACAGGAGGTTTGTAAGTACAGTTTAAGAATTACAGAGAATCACAAGCGAGGAAAGGAAAGAGGGCATGTGTGGTTATGCAATGGATTTGGTTTTCATAGTAAGTGGTTTGCAACTAGAACTCAGGGTAGCAGGCAGAAAGTAGACATATGGAAAGTAATACTTTTCTGCTAATGAATGTCAAGAGCTAATTTACAAACTATTGTTAATTTTCATACCTATTGCAATGCAAGGACTCCTTCCTGTGGCCAATGTAGTCTATGGCATCAGTAAACCAAAGCTGAACAGCACACCTGAGAGGGAGGTCTGTGGTGCAGTGTTGTTCATCAAACAAAGAAAGCTATGGGATGGGATCAAGCCTATATGTACACCATCTACTCTAACAAGCACAGAAGAGTTATTGGATAAATTATTAACTGATAATCCTAGGGGTCAGCAGAACTATGCCCAAATATTGTTAATGATGGATCTCAAACACTGTGCCAGGGAAATCAGTGATATTTCTCTCATGTAATGAAGAGATGAGTGGAGACTTTAAGCATGTTCCAGCTACATACATAGGTCCACAGTGTGCAGTGCAGAGCTGTGCAGTGATTTAGTAGGTCTGTTTACATGACTATAGCTTTAGTATATTGAATTGTAGTCTTAACTTTGTCTCATTGCCATTCATAAAAGTTAGCCCTTGCTGGTTGTGTTTTCAGATAGGTGAATAAATGGCAGAGTTTATTCAGTGAGATTTTGCAATATGAAAATAGAAAGGTACGTTCTTTTCAACTTTTCCCTTCACTCCAAGAGCAAATATGAGTGATCTGACTTTACGTTTTGAATTGAAATAAGCTTTTGCAAATTGTTTTTGGACTATTTAACCTGCTTTAAGCATGTACTTTTGGATTTCTATGCCTCAAGGGTAGAATCAATGATGAGTAATATTTTTGACAAATGTAGCTTTAAGCAAGGTATTTACACATTCCTATTAAGAGGGAGAAAGCACCACGTAGGATTTTGTGAAAGTAATTACTCTGGCTTCCTATAGTTACAGTTGCCAAGGCAACCTCACTTTTGTATGCACAAATCTTCTTAAAAATATCCTTAAAACAAGCTTGGAATGAGTGGTTGCATTTAAATGTAGACTTTGCATGTATACCTCACTTTTCTTTGTAAAACAAAAGAAAACTTGACCAAACATTTTACAGGTATTATTGCATAATAGGATGCATTTCCACTCCTCCAAATGACAATGTGATGGCTTCAGAAACTTTTCACATCTCTTTTTCATTGTAGTTGATGGAAAAAATAGAATGGAATCAAAATGTGGGATTCTGCTGGCAGATTTGACTCTTTCCTTCCTTTGTGGTGCTCCATTTTCTCCCAGATTTAGATAGCATTTCTGTACTCCATACCTACTGAAGTGATAGGTAGTGTGTAATATACACGCTTACTTGTAAAGTAGTTCATCAATGTTATATTTTTCTTTCTCCACAAATGTGCTACTATAAATATGGTACTGTTTTTGTGTTCGAAATCAATCTGACCCATCATTTGTCACTATCATCAAAGCAAATCATTCTGTGTTCTATTATGTAATGGCTTTAGTAAGACTTTTCAGAATTATAATTGTCTACTTCCTTGGAAAGCAGTTTTAAGTTGTAAGAGGGGAGTGGATTTTCATTGCTTTATTTTTTTACGTTGCTTTATCTTCTCAAAATAACTGAAAAATGTCTTTATTCATTACCATAACCATAATGAAAATCCATTCAAAATTATTTTCATCTATGCCAAATCAAAGAACAGTTTTGGAAAACGGATATCTCTATTCTATCACTTTTTTCTAGTCAAGCCTGGGAATTCCAGATTTATTTCTATCTCCTTCAAATTTCTAATAAAATAATGAAAAACTAATATAAAAAATGACTTCTGGATATCTTAATGCCCTTAACCTTGTGTACACACCCTCAATGTGTGTGATTAGGTTAAGAAATGAAATGTATGTGTAGATGTGTGTGGACAGACCATGCCATGTTCGTTCTTATGCCTTGCATGCCAGCTACACTGGGACAGTTTCAATTACAGAAGCTTGATAGGCATCTTAGCATGATACTTTGATTGAGCTGTTAATGACTATCTGTAACTTCATGTGCAAGAGAAGGATTCTCCAGGGTTCTCTGATCTTAACACTTCTGGAAATGGGGTATGCTTTGCTCTCTCCTTGAGGTCTGCTAAGCAAATTTTCTTAAACCCACTGATCTTGTCACAGAGTTCATCTAGCCTGTTCTGATGTAGTCTATAAGCCATAAGTTGAAGTTCTGGGTCTCTCACTGGAGAGACCTGGGCTGTCGAGGCTCCTGTTGTAGTAGGAAGTGCCACAAAGATATCTACTGGTGGAAGAAGGAGGACTGATTAAACAAAAAGTGCAAGTGTAAGAAGACACTGTCATTTTATCCCCATGTCAGTGTCATGGGAAAAGTATGTAATGAAAGGGTTAAAAAATAAAAATTATAATGTCACATGAACCTTGTAGTTGTGGCAGAAAGGTAGCTTTACATAGACAGAAGGAAATATGAAAACTATTCACAACATGTTGGGAAATTTCTTATCTAACCAATATTTCCTTGAGTTCTTGGACAGGAGAGCAGGTTGAAATATGTGTTCACAGATGATTTTTTGGTGTGGGTGGATGAGAAGAAAAGAAATTGACTGAAAATAAAGACACACCACTGTGGTGGCTCTTACAAGAGAGCCTGAGGAATATTTGCAGCAAGATTCAGGGGGCAAAAACCAAACAAGCTGTAAGATTTACAAGAAATCAGGTGTCTAATAAAATACAGCTGTGGTAGTAGAGTATTGGCCTTGAGCTCTTAACTTCAAGGCTAGAATCAAAGGAAGGCCTCAAAAACACCTCAAAGTGCTTTCTTAAGAGACATACAGCTTCTAGCAAGCCATGCTAAAAATTGTTGCTAAGAGGATGCTCCTGAATTAGTTACTTATCTTTGATCACACAACACAGCACATCACTGTTAAATTATGATTCAAAACTGACAGGCTCATGAGGTGAACTTTGAAAATGCCTATGGCTCATTATGTAGATATACCCATGTGCATGTTTACAGCTGTGGCACAGCAGGAGTGAATTGCAAAACAAAGCAAAAGAGTTTTCAATATATCCACACAGTTTATTGCTCAGACTTTCACTTCTCTCATTTAGATGAAATAGTATAAACAAGTTGGTCCCTTTATTTCTGCATTTTTAAGATTAATTGGATAGTAGCAAGTATATTTTTTCTGTCTGCTTTACCATCGTGTTTCCTTTCACTTGTGTGAGTTTTGTTTTTAGCTCTACAAGCAGTGAAGTTCATAGCCATTCCTTTTTTCCTGTGGGAACAAATCCGTAATTAAGGTCTAGCTCCTATGGAAGCTCAGCCTCCCACACCATATGCCTCTCTCGTTGATTTCCTAGTTACAGCAGCAGCTGTATGATGGGAGGTGATGGCCAAAAAGAGAAAGGCTGATCTCGAAGGTAGCCACAGCTATTACCATGAAGGACTATGAATATTAAGCAGCAGACCTCGTGCTGGGTTCTGCGTTCTTTGGGGAGTCGGCATGCAGAACAGGGCACTGAGGTGATATGTTCATGATGACCTGTGTTACTTAGCAGGTGGGCTGCTGAGCTTTGCACCTGGTGGTTGTGGTTTTTGTATGTGTCTGTTTGGCTTCATTCCCAGATATGATCCTGCTGATATCTGATATCTGTTAAAGTTAGGTGAGATGGGACAGAAACATCGACCCGATTATAAGCCTCATCCTGGAAGGGTCCGAGTACTTCCTTGGAGATCATCTCCCCTTGGTTTATGTAGAAATCTGTTTTCAGCACCACAGGGAATGTAAATGATTTTATCTGGTTATTATTTTGCACACACATTCAACACACAAAACTGACCACAACTTTTAATGCATGTTTGGTTAACATCATGGATACTCCATTTCTGAGCTGCTGAGACGTGCAATCTATTCTTGATGTTGTTACTTAGTGTGGTATTTTGTTCCAGCATGTCTTCTGATCTGCTCTCAGTTTCTTCCATTAATTATTCTGTTTCTTGCAGAAAGAACTACTTACATTCCGAGGATATTCTGAAAGGGCTTTTCTTTGCAGAAGTTGTTTGTAATTGTAAGAGCTGAAAAACCTTTTTGTAATGAAAACAGAATGTCCTAAGATACCTTTTAGAAAATCATCAGGCACAAAGACACCCTTATAGACTGTATTCCTATTTTTAATTCTGAGAAGAGAAATTAGGGTAGAATATTTATCCATGAACGGTCATCTCCTGAAGTGAATTTGCACTTCTTGTCATAAACTCATGTTCAAGGTTAATCAGCCTCTTCTGAACTTTTCTTTGGATGTTCTATTGTGCAAAGCAGGACTTGTTCACAAAAAGTACAATAGAATTCTGCCGTGTTTCTGATTATTCTGTTAGCTATGTGATTTGAAAAAAATAACTATATCTCATTAATTTTGAATATACCAGAAGCTAATAAATTGTAATCGCACATGAATTCCAAGCAGAAAAGGGTACTAATATGTAAACACTAAGACTATATTTTTTCTGAGGTATTTTTTGCAGAACTTTGTGGATAAATATCAACAAAAATCACACAAACCGTATCCTAATCTCCTCTCACTGAGTATCTGAGTAGATCTGTGTCCACAATGTCACTGTCCTTATATCTCTTGTTAATTAAACCTAGAAAAGTTCTTCAGTCTTACCTATTTATGTCATCTGCGGGATATTGCCAAAAGCTATTTAGATATAATGTTGAGAAGAGCCATTAAAACAATCTTCCTGATAGAATAAGAATGGCTTGTGAATCCATCATTTCTTGATTATTACAGCCCTGATTTTCAAAGGAGATTATTTTTGTTCCATGTCTGTTCTTACTGAGATCTTTCTAATGAAGTTGATATATGGAAACACCATGATGCATTTCAGGTTTTCTGAAAATTAATTAGGACACTTCTTTGTCTATTTTGCATCTTTTAGAGATTCGTTTTTTTTCAGTTTAAGCAGATAAATAGCAGTGTTCTTATAGCTAAATAATAACCTAAAATAATAATATAAAATAGTATACATATATAAATATTATATAGTAATTCAATAATATAAAATAACTTACAGGAAAAGACAAACTTGTAAACTATACTCTCATAAAATGTTTTCACACTTCATCCTGTAATATTTTATTTTCTGACCATATTTCAGAGCAGAGAAGGTAGAACTGCAATAATAACAAGGCACTGTTCTTGTTACGGTCTGTCTCAGGCTACTGATGATTTTAAATTGCTTTGTCACTCTTGCCTCTATATAGTGTGCTAAGAATTCTGCCCAATTTTCAGTTACGTTCTGAGACAAAGGTAACTGGGGACTGCATTCTTTGCCATTTTCAGCATGCCATAATTTGTCACTTCTGTCTGACATTGTCTTTCTATTTTATCAGTTTTGCATTCACAGCTTGAAGGTTTGATACAAGATGCCTTAAAACACAAGGGACTGATCATACCCCTCTTGTGTCTTCAATCAACCAAAATTCAGACATGGCAAAATTATTACAGCTCCTGTATTACGAGGCCTGCTCTGAAAATAATGCCTCCTATTTTATTATGTTGGCCCACAATGTCAAAGGCAGATGGTGGTGATATGGCAGTAGAGGCTGAACCTTCCTGCCAATATTCCGTTATGTTTTGTTGCTGTGTGACAGACGGCAGCAGAGGGGCAGTCTAAAAAAATGGCATCCGACATGGAAGTGTGTTCAAAGCGAAGATGTATCATTGAATTGACTCTTTGACCATCATCATTGCTTGCTGTACATTTATAGAAACCAAACAGTGGGTGTGAGCACAGTGAGGTGGTGAGTGGTGCATTTCAGCAGTGACGACAGCAACAGTGGGTCACCTCCGCTGGTGCAGGTTTTGATGAGCGTGGCATGTAGGCACTTGTTCAACACTGGCAAAAATTCATACCTAATAGTGGTAACTGTGTTGAAAAATAGTGTTTTGTAGCTGATAATTTGTCCTATTAAGTAACATTATTATGCTTTTTGTATCTGTTGTAGTTTCCATGCAAATAAATAGAAGACATTACTTTCAGAGTGACCTTCATGTAACATAGAGGAGCATACATTTCTGTGGAGTGAAGGAAGATGTGATGAAAAGCACTTCTAGTTCAGCTTAATTCTCCCTTTCTCTGATCATACTGAAGAATCCAGATCTCTTTCTCCAAGCCCCTTGATTTCCCTTACCACTCATAAGACTCACAAGAATTGATTAAATATAATCATGATCATTTTGTTCTAGTGAAAGGAATTATGTGCATGTGCTTGTACAACCAGAAGTTGTTCATCTTTGTTCCCCCAACCCAGGTTACCTCTGACTCGATACTCCCATTCCATCACAGAGTCTTCTTCTGTTCCCATTCCATCGCAGACAAGCAGTCCCTTCTTTCCTCAATCTTCAAGAACTGAAGGTGTGGAGTGGAGTCTCTTGCTCCACTGCTGTTCATCTTGAAGACTGTATCATGTCACCATATCAGCTTGGCCAGGAGTCCATCCTTCTGTTGGCTGCCATGAGCCCTCTTTACTACTTTTACTCAAAGTAAAGTCAAGACATTTAAGGAAGGGATTCTTCTTCTTCCCTGGGGCTTCTCTGTGTATGTTTGAGATGAACTATTAGCATCTTGTTTAATCTTTGAGGGGATTTATAAGTAAGTTTGCTGGTATTAGCTTTGTCCACATTTTCAGACTTTACTGAAAAAGATCCGTGGTTATGAAGGGCCATGTAGATTTTCCAGACCAATAATCAGCTAATTAGAATAGCTTGGATTTCCTTAAGAAACAGGCAGCAATCAAGATCTACAAAAGGAATGAAGACTATTTCAGGTCAGTGACTCTAGAGAGTTAAGGAGATTATGACCATTTCTTCTAGACATCTGATCAGAAGAGACAATAATTGACTCCTGCTTGCACTTATCTAATGGTAGACCACTTTCACGACTGTTTTGTGAGCCTTTTTCTTATACAGAACAGCCTTGCCAAAGGACAGATTTTCAATGTCGAAAGTTAGTTCTACTTTGAGTGGGGGAAATGGATCTCTAGAGGTTCCTTGCATCCTTTATGATTCTGCAAGTATTAAGCAAAGTTTTCAAAAGAGCTTTAGAAATTTCTCACTGATTTCCATGCAATTTAGACATTTATCCTACATCAGTTCTTTTGAAAATTTTGTTAGGTGCCTGTCAACAATTTGCAGTCTTGTAGTTTGCTTTCCATCACTTTTTAGTTTTCTGTCACATTTGTTTTGATAGAGTCTGGTGTCTTCAGGCCAAAGATGCATAAACAGGATGTCTTTGAAAAAATAATTATGCCTGCATTTGAGAGGCTATACAGCAAACTCCTGTGGGCCAAGAATGTCTTGTTTTTAATGGAATGCTCACGTCTTGAACAGATTCTGCACAAATAAACATTATTTCCTCACTGTTTCTTAAATGTAACTCTAAAATATCACTTATTGCATTGACTCCTCATATTTTCCCTTGAAAATGTACATGTTTAAATAATGATATAATACCTAACAGTCTGTTCATTCAGCAAGCCTGCATAAATCTTCAATACGCATTCAGCAAATCGCAAACTGAAGCAGAAGCTTTAGATGATTTTTTTTTTTGCCTTGCTTGGAATTTCTGGCATGATTCAGAAAAGTATTCCTATAGGGTCCTGAAGTTGCTTATAAAAGATTGCTATTAAGAGCACTATGCTAAAATTCTAATGTTCATATAACACTTAAGAGATTTACCTTAGGAAAATCTATTGTGCTCACTTCTTTTTTTTTTTTTTTGTCTCTCCTGCCAACTCTGCCATGATACAAAAATGTTATGCTATGTCATCACATAGTTTAACGCAGCTTAACCTGTTGATAACACAAAATTCTATGTCAAATTCAAGTTGAAAACAATTGCTTTATGCAGTGCTTGCTGCAGTTTATACACCACAAACACATTGCTGGAAAAATATATCAAAAGTTTGACAATAAATGGCATTTCTCAAAACTTAAAACAAGTGAGACATATCTAAACCATTACGAACTGTTACAGATCCCCCTGAAGTCAGCACTGCCGTGCCAGTATACTTTGATTATGAGGCTGATCCACAATCTTTGCTTGTCATCTAGCAAAGATACTGTTCTGTGATACTTTTCTTAAATCTCATGAAAAGAATTCTCTTTTCTTATTTTTCCCAGGTAGAAAGCCTCGAATTTTTAAATATGCTGCTAAAGATTTTCTTTTAACGTGTCTGCAGTACCTTTCCAAAGCAGCGGGTGGCACTTGTAGAGCAACAATGTTCTGTGATTTAGCTGTCTTTACAGCGGATACAGTGGCTCATTGCTTTGTCCTGTCACTTTGGACAAACAGAACTATATGGGAATGCAGAATTCATATCAAGTTTACGCTGACAGGACTGAGTCATTCTGTCTGCCCAAAGTCTTTCCTACCAACAGCAGCAATGAAGGGTGCCAGTACTTGTGGAAGAGGCACTACATACAGATTTCCTAATTCTGTGTCCACAGGCATGGTTGTATAAATAAACTGAAAGGAATGTGGAAATCAAGAGATGGATTCATGGTATTATGGAAGCACGTTTTCCATCGAAAGTCATTTCATCCTGGAAGTATTACCGGTACCTTACTGACCTGTCACGACTGTTCCTTATAAGTCCAAGAAACCCTGAAAACATATTTAAGACTAGCAGACGCTGTTAGGTGATCTCAGGACAGTGTCTTATGCTAAGAAAAACATTGCCCTTTAGCAGAACAATGGCACTGTTATTTCTGCTCTAAGTGTACTTACAGCCTGCATAAATAAATAAATATATATGAATAGCAGTACATTTGAGGATGCCCTCATAGTATATCACAATCTATACTGAAAAAAAACAGCAGGCTAAAGAGATAGGCACTAAAATAACCTCGGTAGATTATAGTACACTTACTTAATTCTGTATCATCTGATCAAGTAATGTCTTTTCCAAATTAAAACTCTCAGTAATTTCCTCAACAGCAGTCAAGAACTCAGCAGGCATCACAAGTTCTTAATTGCCAGCCTCCTTCTACACCAACATGCAGCATCTAGACATTATTAAACAACACAGTGATAACCAACCTCATTTTCTATTTCTGCAGTTCCATTGCATTTGCCCAGTGCGCTATGCAAATTTGAAAAATAAAACAGGAAGCAGTCTGGTTCATTTATCTAATGCAGACAGGTTTAAAAATCTGTAGTAATGTTTGATTTTCTTCAACGTGATATGCCTATTGCTATTTGATGGCTGATACTTTTAAGTATGAGACATTGACTGTGTGTACACATCTATTATATTGCTTCTACTGTGGATATTTTAAATTTAAGATAAATTCACTGGTCTTCCACTGAAACAATACTCCTAAGTACTAAGGAGCAATCATCTTTAAGCGCTGTAATCCTTGGAAGTGTCTGAGTTGTATTATCAATATCGTTAAGGACCACTGATATCCCTAGGTACTAAGTGTAGGATCTTCTGCACGTTCTTGTACACCTGGATTAAACAACAGGATACCTGGCTGCAGTCTAAATTCTGTCACAGTGCACAGGTGGGCAGGGTGATAATCCTTCAGAACTGCACCTAAACCTCTATCCATCAAGTCTGCTCAGACCATGGTTAAAGCCCAAGGCTGTACTGCTTCGGGTGTGAGTTTGAAGCTAGTTTTCTTCGTAAGTCTCACTGACTGGAGAGAGGACTCAGCAGACATACGTAGCCCTTGCTGTAGACCTTTTAGAAGCTTTTCTTTAGATCTTACTCTCTGCCACTGGATGGCATGGAGGGGCACTAAATGTATCTGTACAAATGCTCTGCTTTTCCAGAGCACCTTCCCTTGCTTGACAGCCTGGGTGATTTTTTTTTTTTTTTTGTGGGCCACTCACTTAATGTCAAAGTGTCTTTACGTCTATTTTAGACACCTAAAAGAGGTGATGTATGGCGGATAAGAAGCTGTAAAAAAAATTCAGGAAACACAATTTGGCTCATTTTTTTCTGACACTCTTTGAGCAAAAACTGGATTTGGAAGGAAATAAATGCTTTCTCTGTTCAAAATCTTTTATTTTTCTATTATATGTTAGCAAGCAAAAAATTGACATTAGAAATAAATGGACATCAGGCATTAGTAGGCAGTACTCGTTTTTCCTTGGTGTTTGATCTAATTGTAATTATCCTATGATGATGACAATTATTTGTACAAGAACAAAAAAAAACCTGAAAGAATTAAGACAGTTTTCCACCTTCATTATCCCCATAAGTTTAATGTAGCCCTTAAAAAAATAATAGTAGCTAACACCTTGCAAAATGATAGGTACTACTGGGGTTTGGATTTTTTTTCCAATGCCGATGCAAGAAAAAAAAATAGTCCTCTGAGATTCTATTTGCTGATCACTGACATTAGAAAAAATAAAGATGTGAAAGAGTTGCCATTGCTTTTCCTAGTGCAAGATATATTTGAACCCATAGTAAGGTACCATGCTAAAGTCCTATAAATGATTTTAGCCCATGGTAATATATTTTAATATATGAAATATTCATATCTACAGAACATTTAACTGGTTATTACAAGTGGGGCCTAAAAGCAACACCCATTTTATTAAGGGGAGCCAAAGTAAGTTTTAAGATATTTTCTAGGCTTCTGTTTTTCCTTACCATGACATCTTACATGAATCAGAGTTGATCTAAGTCTTGAGAAAAGTTTTAGCAAAATTGTTGTTGAGTGACTTTGGATTTGTGGCAGCTTTTCAGAAATCTGTAATTAATACATCTGTAAATACTCTCAAGTCCATAAGTAATGAATCCTTAAGACAGGCATCAATTAGACTAATCCATTATTTATAATAAATAGCTTTAAATAAATGTCCATTTCAGACTGATTTTAAAAAAGTGTGTACTGTTAGGAGCTCCTAAATCTCTCTAATATTTGCTTTAAGATAATGATCTCCTAACAGCTGGCAGAGTTAATTCTTATAAAGTGCTATAGGCTTTCTGCTCATCATAGTTGAAACTCCTCAACTGCTCCTTTTTGGGGGAGGGAATTAAGTGTATGCTTTTTCATGTAACCCAGTCTTTTCATTTAATATTCAGGAAGTCTTGAATAACTTTTGCAATAATATGCTTAAAATTGGATCAAAAGTAGGCAGGAGAGGTGTAACAATGACAAAGGTATGATTTGGCCAATTGGGGGAGAAAATAAATGTGTAGTAAAGGGAAAAATATTAGTACTAATCAACAAACTTACCTGCTTCTTTGTACCAGAACTGGTGAAGGGCTGGGACAGGAGCACCGAAAGCTGCAAGATAAGGCTAGGACTTTACGCAGTCAATAAACTTGCTCTCCAGATTTTCATCTTTTTGTAGCACTTGTTTTCTGGCAAATAACATCAGAGACACAAGCTGCGAAAAATATCTGTATGATGGAGAATATATTTGTTTAATTTTACATATTCTCAGTGCTATGTTTCATTGGTCTATCAATATGCATGCTTTATTTTATGATAATTAAAACGTACTTTTTTTTTTTTTCCTTGATTTTATAGCTCCGTAAATCTGTTTTCAGCATCAGAGCAAGAAATCTGCTGGAAAAAGAGACAGCAATCAATAAAATCCTAAGGTAATGTCAATGTCTCGGGACTTTGTTTTTCATTAATGTTACTGTATGTGTAATATTAGTGATAGTCTGTCCCTTTGTAGTATGTCTGTTGCCTTCATTATCAAAGATAAATTGCTCTTTGGGTACACTGCATACTAAAAGAACAATGAGAGAGTGGTTCTTCTTCAGTATGTATTTGAATTCTGTGCTGTGTAGAAGGATTCTGTTTCAACTGTTTTCACTTTTTCTGTCAAAATTAACCCAAAAATAACTCCATGTAAACAGATTGACTTTATCTAGGGAATTCCAGCCTAGTACTTACATAGTTGTTCAAATAAATATTCATGGAGATTGTATGCTAGAAAGCACAGACTACAGGTAATCATCTTCCAAGTGGGAAACGTACAATGAAAAAGACTCCAGAATTGTGACTTCTGTAGAAGGGGTTCCTAATGTTTTGATAATAATTGCTCATTTTGGTACTCTGTTTAAAGTAAGTACTCAGTACTGCAAGTAAGCAATACATACCCAAGTCTACAAGACTTGTTTGTGTAATGCTATGCTGCAGATTTTTATGCCACTGTCAGTTTTACATTAGAGTGATTATTGTGGATATAATGTGCATCAGCAATGCCAACAGATTATAGATCACTTTGACTTTATATTTACATTGTCACCAAAGCAGGTGCATTTTCAGAATGTTATCAATGACTAGTCCCAGGGAAATAATTAGTATAAGTATTAGTAACTTGTTTGAGAAGTACAGCTGCAGGATTAGATGTTGTAGGGCAAAGTTTTATGAGGAACAGTGCAATAGGAATGCAGCGTGATTTCTAAATTGAGAAGTTGCTTGGAAGATTCCTTGGATTTACATGCTATTCGAGCAATATTACAGCTCATTAGGTCTTTTTAACACTCTAAGAATACTGCACAAATAGAACTGTGGAATTTAATGTGCAACTTTATCTGTCTTTAAACACGTTCTTATGAAACACAATTACTAATTCCAGTGAATGCTCTCTGTCAAAATATAACTGAGAAATATAACTGTAAGACCTAAGTATTCCTTTTTAAGAAAACTTAGGGCACTTCAGCTACACAAATATATCTTGATTTTACAAGCATTACTGTTATGGATAGATAAAAGGTTTATTTGTTTTAAACAAAAATCCTTAAAAATATTCAAGAAACAGATTTCTTGCCAGTGTTTAGTAAAGCATTTGTAATTAATTTCCTTGTTATATTACAACTGAAAAATGTTATCAATGCCCATAGAGTTACACAAATGTCAAGTTGCTTTAGCACTTTTCTGTACACTATAACACATAGAAAACATAAGGACAGAGAGAATACCTCACTTTTTAAAAACGTATTCTTAGTTATTTATATAAGTACATATGTGGGGTTTTCTGTGTGTTTCTTGGTTTGGTAGTTTTTTGGTTTTTTTGGGGGGGGAAGGGGGAGAGCTCTGAATTCATCCATCAGCCCTGAACTTTTTCTTTTTCTGGAAAAGTCTGAAGCAGAGTGGGAGGAGAATCCAAATGAACCTTTGTTTCAACTTACCAAGGTTCTCAGAGGTACCAGGATGTAATTGGAAATCAGTCTCCACAATTTCAATCCCGCTGTTTTGCATTTGGTCCTTCTGGCTTGTGCCAGGTCTTTGTATCAAGGAGGACTTCTCATTGATTCTTCTCTGAAGAAAAAATTCAAAGGCAGAAGAAGAATTTTTTAAATTATTAGTTAAAAATAAATTAATAGATTAAAGTAATCTATTTAATGTGATAATTTAATCTACATTTATTGTGCTTTTCCATCTACTTCCGGAGTCATCAGTGATGGATTTTTGAGGAACACAGAGAAAATGAGGAAACTTCTGTCACATAAGCAAAATGTGGGATCATACATCTTCTAGTCCTTTATAGGGCTGCATGTAAGTCATTTACAAAGAGGCAGTCTTTAATTTCCTCCAGAGAAATAGGAACAAATAATATTTATTCCGGTGTCTATTAAAGCATGCTTCACAGAACCCCAGGCTGGCTGAGGCAGGCTCTGTGTCCCTGTGTCCCTGTGTCCCAGCCCCTGCTCCAGCAGCACCACTCAGAGCAGGGCGCCCAGGCCCATGGCCAGGCAGCTTCTGGAGAGTTCCAGGGAGGAGACCCCACAGCCTCTGGGTAGCCTGTGCCAGTTCTCAGTTACTCTTATATTGTGGCTTCTTTCTTTCTTACTGCCAGGCTTTGATACGATGCGTTTCTCAGAACGAATAAACTAGTTAAGCTCAGATGATGATTATTGTCATCAGGAGCAAAATCCAGACTTAGTCACTACCTTCTGAAATCTCTACAAGCGGGGAACATCACAGGATTTTGCCTGCCTCCTGTAAACACAAAGAAATAGTGATGTGTATCCGTTAGTAAGAAGTTACTCTGATTTATGGTTTTGTGCCAAGTGATAGATCCACTGTTACAGATCACTTTGATATAATTAGCGAGCTATGAAGGCTTTGACGCTCTAGATATTGAAAAGCATGTTAGCCAAACATCTGCTTATCACAGTGTAGGCATGATAGATCCTGCTTTGAGAGGTGATAATAAAGGTTGACTCCATTACATTCCTTCTTCTCAGTTGATTCTATCAAGTCTTCTGCAATCCAGAGGAAATAACTGGTTGGATGGAATGCTGAAACAGCAAGGCACAAATGACAGTGAGAATACGAAGCTCTGTAATGAGTGTAGCACAATGTATTTTTATAGTGCGATAGCATGATTGCAGTTGATGACATTGACAGACATTCTAAGCTTCTCATTTTTGTTCCAGATCTCACTTTGGATCCACACACCTTTCATTCATGTGTTTTAATTCAAAAGAGGTAAAAATAGGAGAAAAGAATGAAGGACCAAGTCATAGTGTACAAATAACATGGGAAGCCTTTTGCCATCAAGGATGATCGTGCCATGCTGTCAAAAAGAGCATTTATCCAATCTTAGACTAGTGAACAGAGTGGTCACTCTAATATCATGTAGGTTTTTTTGTTTGTTTAAAAAAAAATATATGGAGATTCAGTTCATTAAAAAGTTTGAAATATCACCAGCTGGGTCTTGTGTGAGTTTCTCTAAATCACTTGCATAGCACAAAATGAGTTCTAAGTCATGTTATGTAAAATCACAGTGTCCCTGAAAAGTGAAAATATTTTTCCAGGGATGGAATTTTATTTCTCAGCCATCGGAGTTCTTTCTGCTGCCTTTTAATGAAAATCTTTCTTTTCCTTATGCAAATCTTGTAGCCAGCAAAAGAAACACATGCCATTTAGCTGTAGCGTACTTACTAACCAGGTCTCTGAATGAAGTGCTGATTTCTGACAAGATAGTGTAAGATATGTGTCAGCCAAAATTCAGTAAAAGCAAAATGAAAATTGAGCAAATGAATTGTGGGGGGGGAGGGGGAACCAACAAGGCACATAACAAAATGCTGAAATGCCTTCCTGGAAATCAGCAATGCATAGCATTTCATTTCAATGAATATTTTGTCGCACTCAAAGATATGCTGTAAGTCTTGAGCATGTAAAAATGTGCCAAGTACACCTCTGAAAGGGAGATACCCTGAAATGACAGCTGCACTTGTACTTTCCCCTCCCTATTGCTGAAGAGCTGATGTTACTCATGACTCTTTTCACACTCAATGAATGAAGTCTGGAGGGAACATAAATTCTGTGGCAAACTGAAAAGACTCTCAAAGATGACAAGATGCGAAGAAGGTTTATCAAATGACTGGTTATGTTGCAGAGTGGGGACCGTTATTTTGGAAATAACATCTTTTCATGGAAAGTATTTTGCTGCTTTATTGTTACTATCTCTTAAATCCTTCACTTAGCTACCAGGTAACCAGGCTGACTTGTCTGAATGCACTACCTCAGAACTTATCATTTATACTGAAAGCTATATGCCTTTATTAATATATTTCTTTGTAGGGCCTGCACTAGACAACGCATGCTGAGTGGATCCTTTGAGGGGCAGCCTGCAAAGGAAAGGTCAATACTTAGTGTCCAACATCATATACGACAAGAACGCAGGTAAATGGACAGAAAGGATAGTTTAAAAATGGTCTTAAAATGAAGGCAATGAACAGAGTTAAATTTGAGCAATACCAGGTATGTGTAAAACTAAAATTACTTACTTCTGCAGAGAGCTGAGTTCTTCATTCTTCTCTATAAGCATAATGAAATTCATTGTAGTATATAAATGGAAAAAAAAAGCCTTTTTATTTCAAATGCCATTTCCTTTGCTGACTACAAAGCTATCAATTTAAAGATCAGAAGGAAAGAAATTGACTTATGTTAGACCGGATTGAAAACAATTGAAGAACACATAAGCTTCTGATGTAAGTGAAAAAAAAATGATATGAATTTGAGATAATGTATGGCTGAAAAGCAGTGCTTTATAATGGCCACCCTATAAAGGTCAAAATTTAATCTTGAGATGTATTGTTAAATTGATTATGATTATTTCAGATCGCTAAGACATGGTTCCAACAGCCAGCGAATCAGTAGAGGAAAATCTCTTGAAACCTTGACTCAAGATGTAAGTCCTCATAGAAAAGATGGTTTCAATTTGGGAATATAAAAAATCAGAATACGTACTAAATAATGAATGCTTGTTTAAAGCTAATGTCTGTCTATGGTCTTGATTACAATTTGTCTTCTGAAATCTTGAAATCGTAAAACAAATACTATAACTGCATTAGAATTATCCTCAAAACAATTTGTTGGCATGGCTATATCACTGATAAACTTACTGGTTTTGAAACACTTTCTGAGATCAATATCTTGAAGCTGTAGACGCTCCATTAGGAAAATGAAAATTGCTGCACAGGACACCTCAAAAGACCTTACTCTAGAATTACAAAAATAACTCAGGCTGGTGAAACAACACTTCAGAATTCCCAGTGGAAGTTTAACAGTATTTTTCGAACATGAAAACTGCCAGACAAAAGGACAAAAACTAAAAGGGAGAATGGTAGTCACATATTTTGCTCACAGATTTTGGTGTGGTATAGTTTCATGCAGTCAAGTGCTTCTTCATTTCTGCAAATTTGTAATATTATGTCAAGGGGAGATTTTAGTCCCTCCATTTCCATCTGTGGCAGCCATTTTCTCAATGCACTTCATATTTGAAAATAACTGCATAAGAAGTAATTACTGAATTAGTTTGCATGATGGTAGAAAGAAACTGTAAGTAACGTATCTTCAAGCAGACTATGTCTGATAGTAAGGGTAACACCTGACATTACCCTTTCAGAAGTGGTCCAAAGTCTCACTGAACTCTGAACAGCAATATGTGTTGTACTCTCCACTGGATGAGTTCAGACATTTGTCTTCACTCAGTCTCCCCTCTTCATATGTCTGTGCAGTCACTACCTGTATGTTGTGCACTTCTCACTGTCTTCCTCTGTTTTGCCAAGCGTACATACAGTAGATTTTAGAAACTGAAAGTAGGCCTAAAGCCTTTTCTTTCTGACTCCTACTCCTTCAATGGCACGCATTCCAATTTGGACATAACAACTGAGCTTATGGGACCTTTGCTTTTAACAGTTGCATTGGATAGTACTTCACACGTGACATTAAAACTGAAATTAACCTTGCTGAACATAAAAACAACCTTACTGTAGACAGAAAATACTGTACAATGTGCTTGACAGAGTTAACAAGCAGTGCATTTGGAAAGAAAGGTTTTTCATTTGAATATTTCCATGTAAAATACCGTATCTTGCTTTCATCTGAAACATTAAAAAACGATCCATTTAAAAGAGACTGCTTTCCTTCTAGCACTCCAACACTGTGAGATACAGAAATGCACAGAGGGAAGACAGTGAGATAAAGATGATCCAAGAAAAAAAAGAACAAGCTGAAATGAAAAGGTATTTAAAAATGAAAAGTATGAATGCATACTTTTCTATATTAAATATTCTCTATATGAAGGAAAAAGGTATGATGAAAAAGAATGAGAGATATTTTTGGCAGGTGTAATGCATGTCAGTTAATAATTTACATTCTATCTTTTAAAAGGAAAGTCCAAGAGGAGGAGCTGAGAGAGAATCACCCATATTTTGACAAACCACTTTTCATAGTTGGTCGTGAGCACAGGTTCAGGAATTTCTGCCGAGTGGTTGTAAGAGCTCGCTTTAATGCGTAAGTTTATTTCGCATCAGCTGTTGATTCAGACAGATATTTGTTTTCATGTTCTCAGAAGGATAGCATGGTATAAAACCACATTCTTTTAAACCTCTGTCTATGGCTGGCACCCTTATTTTGGGGCTCAATACATGTCAACTTTTCAGCCAGCAGTCTCAGACAGAGGATGACTCAGGGCCACAAGCTTGGAATGTGGAAGGCCTGGTTTTCAGTGCATGCTTGGCTATAGATTTCTCTCTGTATCCTCCAACAAATTACTTTTAGGTAGAAAAGAAAGGTTAGATAATCAGTTTTACAACACTCTCATTAAAGTGTTCTGCCACTTACATAAAAACATATCCTTGAGTTAGGTGCCTAAGTTTACTCCATAATTGCTAACTTAATTGTGTCCACTGGCTCATGAAGCAGTTTCAAATTAAAGAAGCAAAATAAAACACATAAACATATATTCCCATCCAATTCTGAAACGTGTGTCTAGCATTGTGACTACACAAGAGTAACAAGATATTTATGTCAATAGCAATTTAACTTATATGTTTGTCATTACAAGAGTAAAACTGATTTTGTTAAACAGTCGTTTTTCATTCATTTAAAGTGTGCCTACTTCATGTCCACACCCAGCTTGCCAAGCAGGATATTCATAGAGATCTTTTCAAATAGATAGAATACAGCATTTTTTCTAGTAAAAAGGCTGAGGAATGCTGCTGTATGCAATATGGGAACAAGGTATGAGCTTAAGAAGGCATAAAAATCAGCGGGTTAAGTGGAAAGACACCAAAACAGGTGCATTCTGAATACTGAAGGGTATAAGTGGCTGATCCTGGGCTGTGGAGGATGCAACTTGTTCTCCTTGTATGCATCTTGCTTTCTTGCAGTTCATAACCATGAAATCTCCTCTTGCAGTAATGCCTCTAGTCAGGTCAGTCCTTTTTTCACTTTAAGCTCAGTGAGGAAGTGATGGCAATTTCACATCCCAATGACTAGAGCCCTCACTTGGGATATAGGATTCCTCAGTGCAGATCCTTTCTCTGCATGATTTGCTACAAGGATTTGAAAGATATGTAAAAAGTGCCCTTAGCCACTGGGACAGAGTGGATAGGATTCTTGGGTAGGATTCTCCTGCTGAAGCCATTCTGCTTTATATAAAAAGCCTAAATAATTGCTGGAGCAGGATCTTACATTGCATCGCCTGGATACATGCTTATTGCATCCAGAGCATGTAGGCCTGTCTCGCTGCCTAATTGCTGTTTGGATGTTGTAGAGAGAGAAAGACAGTTTCACTGGAAAAATCAGATGTGGAGAGTACAAAATATTCATCAGAAAATGGCTGAACAAGTAAAGAAAGAAATAAGGCTTGTGAACGGAACTTTATGTCGATTGAGGATAATGATCTGGTTTCTGAGGTAAAAAGAAAGAACTCTAGAGAAAACATTTTGCAATATAAAATTCAGTAGCAAGTCACCCGCAACCAAGGCATAAAATTAAGACCTTTAAAAAAGCAAGACCCAAAAAACTAACTATTGAAGAAATTGTTGGGGAAATTATAGATAGGCCGTGAAGTGGTACAGGTATATTGATGTTATAACACAGACATTTGAAATTAAACCAAAATAATATATATATTTGACTTTGGTCGTGAATTACATTGAAGTGATGGATGCATGGTATAATGATAATGCTGACAAAAATACAATGTAAATGACTATATCTTTTCTTTTTTTTTTTCTTTTTTTTTTTTCTTTTTTTTTTTTTATAGTTCTAAAACAGATCCTGTTACTGGAGCTGTGAAAAATACCAAATACCATCAGCTTTAGTAAGCACTATAAAAGTAACTTTGCTTGGTCGCATAAGCCTGCAGTATAAGTGTGTGAGCACATGTGTATGTGTGCATGCACTTGCATATTTTTTTTTCCTAGAAACAGATTTTCCTTCCAGGGATTTTTATGGGAGAATGAATAGAAAGAGGATCTTGTTTTTAAGTCAGGCTTTTCTTCTTCCTTACTTGCTTGTAATTTCACTAGTATTACTATATATTTCTGTAACAATTAAATCTCTGACATTTCTCAGTTCAATTTATGTTTCATAAATAAGTGCTTAACTGTGGTGTAGCAACAATACAAATGGCATAGTGCTCAGTCTTTCTGTAATAGTTATCCTTATGTGTTGTTCACAGTGACTTACTGGGTTTGGTTACTTACCTGGACTGGGTCATGATCATCGTTACTATATGCTCCTGCATTTCCATGATGTTTGAATCCCCTTTTAGAAGAGTTATGCATGCTCCAACACTCCAGGTACTGATACTGAATCATGTTGCCTTTAATGGAGCACAGCCGCCCTGTGATCCTCCACTCCCTGTTGCTAAATGTTCTCTGCTTTGATTTTCAGATTGCTGAATATGTTTTTGTAATATTCATGAGCATTGAGCTTAATCTGAAGATTATGGCAGATGGCCTGTTTTTTACACCAACAGCTGTCATTAGGGATTTCGGAGGAGTTATGGACATATTTATATATCTTGTAAGTTTTTATATTTATGGGAGTTTTCTGTAGCATTCTTAATTTTGGTATCTTTGGATAAATAAATGTTTGGGAGGGTAATAAGGTTTGGCTCAGCAACCTGATGCAAGTTCAGTAGTATACTTTCTGTACAAACACAATTGTATCCACCTGCAGTACTGTCAGTTATGTGTACAAATATTTGTTCAGACATCTAAAAATACACAGCTGTGATAAGAGCCTGATAACTTGATGTAGGTTTTAGATTATATGGTCCCTTCTACGCATTTATTTGTTGATCAGATCTTGTTTTCATTCTAAAGTGACCCCAGGATCTCTGACCTTGCTTTAGCATTTTTATGCAAGAGAGTTATTGTTTTGTCTGTTTCTTTGTCATTCATTGCTTCCACTCCTCTTGACAGTTCTGCTTTATGAAAAGAGTTTAAAAGCCTCTGCCATTTGACAGAAGGACACATCCTGGTTGCTGGTTTTACTGTAGCAGAAGGCAAGCAAAGCAGTGTCTTTCTGTGTTGCATTTGCATCAGAAATGGTACTAAGGAAAAAAATATTTCTACTGTTTTCACTGTTCCCTGGAAATTTCTTGCATTCCTCTCATTGTTCCATTTCCTCTTCATTTATGACAATAAATACCAGCAAATGTGTCAAAACCAGTGTGTGGCATAATACAGTATGAAATATTTTATAACTGAAGAAATTACTAAGTAAAATTGTTTTGATGGGTTTAGATTAAATCTTTCAGAGATTAATCCACCAGACAGATGTGCTGCATAAAATTTGTCATGATCAATTTGTATCGAAGACTCCATTGTTACCATAAATAGAAATGTGCATACTTCTGCAAAGCTTCCACTGCAGTATGCATTATCAGTGAGTGCACTAGTCTTCTGAAATCCCTCTGCATCCTCTGCTTGTCTGAAGGAAAATTTAGGTGGCCCATCTTGGTTATTCTAAACGTGCTTGTGATCTTAAAGCAGTATAAAAGAAAGTCAGAAGCACTGGCGAATCTTGTTAGGATGGTTGTCTATTAAAACAACTGCTGTTGTTTTTAACAAATCAAACTACTTGTTAAATCGTATTTGTGGTATCAGTTTGATCCTCCATTTTTTAGACACTTACTTATTCTTTATAGCACTCTCATCTCTGTCCCCCTATAAATAACTCTGACCTTATATTTCTCAAAAATTGGAAATAATTAACAGGCTTTCTAATAAATCACTATCTGTCAAAAATTGTTTGGGTTACAAGACATAGGTACACTAACAGAAAACGCTTTGAAATGTGTAGTATTTGTGTGGTAAAACAGCATAGTGACAATGCTATCTTTACTTGTAATAAAGCAGTGAGAAGATCTGGTGAGGATGCTGTTAATACCTGTTCTGGATGAGGGCGTCTCGGTTTCAGGAGAGTCTCTGAAACGAGAAGAGGAGAAAGAGATGATACTGTCTGGTCCAAGAAAAGAGTTCATGTCCCTACACTGAATCAGCCAATCTGATTTCCTCACTGGGAACTATTCCATCTGCCAAATAGAATAAAATGATACTGAGTCAAAGGGGAAGACAGGCTGAAGCTGATGCCCATTAGTTAGACGATCAGCCAGGGTATAGGAGATCCAAGTCCTCTTTCTAAATTAGTCATTTTTCCCTTAATCTTCCCTTTAATTTTAAGGAAGAGAAGCATTTATTGATCTCCTGTGCTCTTTTTATGACAGGTAAAACTCTACAGTCATAATTCTTCTTTGTCTTTTCTACTCTATCTCTTCTAGGTAAGTTTGATATTCCTGTGCTGGATGCCTCAGAACGTCCCTGCCAAATCTGGAGCTCAGCTCTTAATGGTGCTCCGCTGCCTCCGACCTCTTCGAATATTCAAATTGGTTCCTCAGATGAGGAAAGTTGTACGAGAGCTGTTTAGTGGCTTTAAGGAAATCTTTTTGGTATGTACAGGTTATTTTTCTTGTTAAAAATCAAATGAAGGAGTAAGCAGATGCCGTTTTTCTATACTGTTTATGGTAATTTTCTCCACTGTTGTATGTTTACTTCTCACAGTAGCTGCAGATGACCACAGAACAATTTAAAAATCAGGAATATAAATAACTCTTTTTCATTTATACTAAATAACACTGCTGTAATCATTCTTTTTTCAATGCTACTGTTTTTTTTTTCAGCAGTATTACTTTTTTCAGTCTATATTTGGCCACAATTACATTAAAAAAGTCTACTGAATGAAAATCTGCCCTTTATTCACTGTTCTGGTTGAGGAAGGAAGGTAAAAATTAAGATATGGCAGCTCTTCAAGAAAAGAAGTTAAACTGGTTTCTGAGCCGAAAGTGTCTGTCTCCGAATTTTTTGAAAGGCAACAGAAACAATAAAGCTGCTGGATCTCAAGATTATGTCATCATTGCTTTTTTTATGATAATCCAAATAATAATCAATATGCAGTTATAGTAATAGTAATAATAATAACAGAGTCTGTGATTGCCTGTTAAGAATAAAATCCATTGTCTTGGGACCCAACTTTCCCTAACTGATATGTGTCAGTCTGAAAACCAGACACTTTATTCCAGAACAGAGTGCTGTGTTAGATCAGGTTGTTATAAAAAGATAAGCTCCCAAATATTTGCAATCAGTTAGTAATAGAGCAAGGACAAAAACTTTAAAGCTAGTTAGCATTTCATAGGTGCTGTATCTTCTTAAAGATATTTGCATCATTATTTGCTCATGCATAACTTTATTGTAACTATCCTGGAACTAACTATCTAACAATAACTTACTTGGATTAATTAGTAAAGCCTGATTCAGCAAAGCAAAAGATGCACATATTTTAAGTACTTAAAGATTTCTTTATAAAGTAAATGGAAATTCCTATGTGTGCAGAATTTAGCTAGATCGTACTGAGTGCAATAAAGCTTTGATCCTTATCTACAATTCTTAGATGTTATATTAATAATGTTAATCACACAGCACCTGGTTACTGGATGAGAACCTAAAGTAACATTATGAAAGCCTTATCTGAAGGTTTGTGCATTGAAATGATCCTCTCTGCATTGCGCAGAAGGATCTGACCCCCTTTCTCAAGTCTAATTTCATCTTCACAGGTTTCTATTCTTTTGCTGACATTAATGCTTGTTTTTGCAAGCTTTGGAGTGCAGCTATTTGCTGGAAAACTGGCTAAATGCAACGATCCTCACATCATCTCCAGGGTAAGGACTGCATTCCCGCTTCAAAATAACAGTATGCTGTGCCATTGCTGCTTGCTAGGGAAAGCAAGTGGGGCAATCAGAACTTTCATGTGAGTGATGGAGATCTTGGGCACTTTCATTTTCAGAAGCAAGATAAGACTGGGAAGGGTATTAAAGGAATGAGTGAATGAAGGTAAGACTGGGTTTTCATGTCAAAAAGGAAAGCAATTCCAGATATAAGGGACTGTCTGAAAAAGCTCTGAAATTCATTCAAATGCCCTACATCACGTGGAATTAACCATGACACCTCTGCATTCCTAAGGAGAAATATCATTGTCACTTAAAGAGTGTAGTGGCCTTTAGGAAAGAGGTGAAAGGCTAGATAGTTTTGCAACTTGATGAGCACTCTCAAACCTGGAAGAAGGAAGGTGTTGGTTTTTTTTAATTATTCCTAACCTGCATTTTACTTTGGGTAAAGGACCATGACTATTAACTCTAGACCTGTAAATAACTCATCATTTCCATTTACATTGTTTTCCTGTTATGGCAAGCGCACTGTTTATACTGACATTCTAACCTCTTGCCCAGACCATTATTTAATCTCAAGCTGTGGTTTGTTTTGCTGTAGGAAGATTGTCATGGCATCTTCAGAATAAATGTAAGTGTTTCCAAAAATCTCAATTTAAAGCTAAGACCCGGAGAGAAAAAGCCTGGATTTTGGGTGCCACGAGTCTGGTGAGTTGCTACACTTTGACCTGTCTTTCTTCAAACACTCAGTTGTTGATGTAGAATATGTCCCCAGTCTCATGACATTATACTGCTGATGGAGGGGTCTTAGTATATGTAAGTAATACTAAGTACAGGTAAGAAATCTGATATATTTATTAATAAGGCATATTAAATCAGGCATATTAAATTTTACCAGTGTTAGCTTGATGTTCTATTCATAAAGCAGAAAGAAAAAAAAAATGGTTAGTGAATCCAGGACTTAGACATGATTACTGACTAGAAGCAAGATTGTCACTTCAGTATAGTTGGTGATGCTCATAAGGCACACTGGAAGCTATTTCTTAACATCAGAACTTATGAATGAATAGGAAAATCTGTGAAGAAAAATAAGTAGAAATCAACATGCCTATAAATAGCCACTAAAACTAGGGAACAAATCATACCTAAAACCTATGGCCCTCAGCTACACCATCTACCAACTACCTCCTCTGTCCTTTGTAGGAAATGCTTGTGGTCTAGCTGGCAGAGTAGTGCAGTAATAATTATTTAAGAGCTAATAGTATATTTATGATTAATATTCTGATAAAGTTGTTTAATATTTTGTAACACCTGAACGGGCAAAAAAAAGCCTCCTTAATTGTTTATATTTTAAGTTGGTTAACATTTTGCAAAATCAGCTAAACAGCAACAATTATTTTAATTGACTGTATGTGCGGGCAAAGAAAATACCAGCAGTGGCAGATTCAGAGCCATCCTACTAACGAAATAAAATGCTGTGATTCAGTCAGTGAAACTCTGACATCTGCAGAAGTCTGATTCTGTATGCTTCAGACAAATTCTTCCTCAAGTAAGCAAATTCATTCCACTTTAGCTTGATCAAGGAATAAGCAAAAATTGTCTTCATCAGCATAACTGTAAGCTTTGGAGAATGTTTTGTTATTGTAGAAAAATATTTTACCTCAAGGACATTTGTGCCACCTGTTGGCTGTGTCTGGCCAAATTTTCAGGAGATTAACAGCACAGAAGGGCCACAATAAATGACAATAAGATACATAAAAACAAGTATGAAGCAGCATCTGAGAGCTCTGTTTTTCATTGACTGTTAGGATTTTCAGAATGACACACCACTCAACAATTCTTCTTGGAGTCCAACTATTTCCATTTATAAGTTGTTGAAAATTAGTTAGGTCTCAGACTGCAGAGACAGCAATGTGCTAACTAGCTCAAAGAGGGTACTTTTAACATTCAGCTGGAATCTCAAGTGATAGAAAAAATCAGAGCATATGGTATGGGAAAGCCAAGATGTGATTTCCTCTCATTATGTTTTGCTTTACACCATGGTGATAATGAAATAATGAATAATATTTGCTAGGGGATCTCACTGATTTAGAAGTCTGAATCATTTGTATGATTTGAGCTTGATCTCCTCCAGGTAAGTTTATGAGAATGTGGCCAATGACATCAGATACATTTTTTCATGACTGTTGTATTTTGCTTCATTAACAAAAACACTAAGATGCAGCAATGTTACAGATTTAATTACTTTTAATTACTGTGAATCAGATTATGAATAAGAAAATGAAACATATATAGGGATAAAGAAAAATAAAGTTGTCCACATTTATTGCTGTAGCTCTTGTTCTCTTATTTCTTGAGACAACTTTTATGTATTTCAGAGACTGTCTTTCACACCAACTTCACAAGATATTTAAATGTTAGACTATAAAGAATAAGGATAGCAAATAGGACAGCCTCATTGCTGGAGTTTACACCTATTTGTATTCTCATTTCAGGGCGAATCCTCGGAATTTTAATTTTGATAATGTGGGAAATGCAATGCTGGCACTATTTGAAGTTCTTTCATTAAAAGGATGGGTGGAAGTCAGAGATGTCATTATTCATCGTGTTGGGCCGGTAAGGAAACACAGCAGAGTCTTTGAATTTTACAACACGTACTTTGATTTGTTTTAACAATGAATCATGTTTTCCTTCTGTGCAGATCCATGGAATCTATATTCATGTGTTTGTATTCCTTGGCTGCATGATTGGACTGACTCTTTTTGTTGGAGTTGTCATTGCTAATTTCAACGAAAACAAGGTACTGAGTGAGGTGGTTTACCATGTATGGAACTGGCTCTGTAATACATACCAAATGTGTTATCACACTGTCTTACACTTGGTGGTGTAAGACTGCTTTTGCAACAGACTTAGCAGTCTTACTTTCTGCAGTCCTGTAAGCATGGCCTCAGACATACCTGATCCATATTTGCTACAAAACTCATGCCTGGGATGATAGCAGTCTCTCACACACTCTTCCAAAGCTCTCTAGTGTAGCCATGTTGACAGTTGGAGACTGAACCTAAAGCACACAGTATTTACAGATGCTCCAGAGTCTGCTGTTTCAGTTTGGTGTAGGTAAACATGCAGCGGCTGGTAAAAAGGCATGCAGTGCTTGTATGTGCTACAACTAAGCTGAGGGAACTGGGATTGTTTAGTCTGAAAAAGAGAAGGCTCAGGAGAGATCTTACCACTCTCTACAATGACCTGAAAGGATGCTGTGGTGAGGTGATGGTCAGCCTCTTCTCCCATGTAGCTAGTGATAGGATGAGAGGGAATGGTCTCAAGTTGTGCAAGAGGTGGTTCAGGTTGGCTATTACAAAAAATCTCTTCTCTGAAAGGGTGGTCAGGTGCTTGAACAGGCTGCTCAGGAAGGTGGTTGAGCCACTGTCCATGGAGGTGTTCAAGAAACGTTTAGATGTTGTACTAAGGGATATGGTTTAGTGCAGAAAATATTGGTGGTAGGTGAATGGTTGGACTAGATGATCTTGGAGGCCTTTTCCAACCTTGGTGATTCTGTGACTCTATGTGAACTGTAGGAGCCTCAGCCCTAGAGATGCTGGACTGCGAGTACTACAAGGGACTCTGGTCTAGGTCCAGCAATTCCATTGTCATGGCCCAGTGCACTCCACAGTCCCTCTGTTGCACAGCCCCATGCATCTCTTGCTGCAGCTCCCAAGTATCATGTGTTCAGATGTGATTAACTCAAATTTTCTGATGGTCTTGAACTGAAGTCCAAATGCAAATACAGCTGCTCCAGCAGTAGACCCACTCACAGACCCAGCTGTACTTTATTACCCTTAGTAATGATTCAGCTGTTGGACTGGTAGTTTCTGATAAACAGATCACCTCGGCATCACCATTTATACAGTTCCACTTTTTTTTTGTTACCTTTTGTCTTCTTTGTAGTGAAAGCTCTCCAAGAACATAAAACAGACTCACTCATGTAGATAAATGAGTTGCCTTTTTAATTTAAGCTTTTCTAAATGATACGGTTTTGGACATGACTAATAAGCATCCCATTATCTGCTGCTTTGTCTGTGTCATGTTTCAAGGTACCTGCTCTCAAGCAGGGGGATGCAGCTCCATAAAAAGATTATGTCCACCTCAGAGGGAGCTTTACTGACCTTATTAGCAGCGCAGCCAGCCTCAGGTCCACCACCAACACAGGACAAACATGTGTCCAGGCAAAAGATTTGTAATAGTCACTCAGTCAAGAGATCTCTCTTGTGCATGCAGTTCCACTCTTTTCATGAAATTTTACAGTCCTCTGAAGTGATGAGAGTCCAGTTTTGTTTCAAGGGTCATTCTGAATGATGTTGAATTCTGCTTTGGGCTTTCCTTTTTTCTTTTTTTTCCCATCACTACCATCTAACAACACCACCTTGAAGGTGCGTCTCCACAGCTCTTCCTATGTGGAGAACTCTTGTAGATTCACAGCATACTGTTATTTTAATTCAATTACACCCCAAACAGAAGAGTTGTGGAGAACTGCAGCAGGCTCCTAGAGGGCTTGCTCCCTGAGAAACTGCAGCAGCACTGATGAGCCACAGGATTTTCTGCAGCAAAGTCCAGACAAAATCGACCACTCTTTAAAACAGTGCTTCCTGGCATATGATGTTCAGTCAAATGGAAGGCCTCCTGCAGTGCCTCACTGCCTGAACTGGGTTGCTGCTACAAAGAGCAACAACTGTGCCTGCTGGGTTGAGTCCCAGAAACTGGCAGCTAATGCATCCAGATAGCCTCTTGAGTGCAGGTAGATACTTTGACTCCTTTCCCCAAGCAGTGTGTTATTTAAGGAGGGCTGAATATGTAACTTTATTTCAGACACCAAAGAGAATGTTGTTTTCATGTTTACAGCATTAAATGTTCTTTTATATGACAAAAGCTTTATACGCTTCTCTTTGTTTGTTAAGGGGACAGCTTTACTGACTGTAGATCAGAGACGATGGGAAGATCTGAAAAGCAGACTGAAGATAGCACAACCTCTTCATCTCCCACCTCGTCCGGGTATCAAAGATATTTTGATTTCATTCATGTTGAGCCCTAGTGTTCGTAATTCCCCAGGAGTCTAAGATTCAAATTAAAATTGTAATCGTGAGGCCACTAGGAGGTTGCGCATAAGTTAATGTGGAAACAGGCTCCAACTACATATCTCTGTATAAGGCTATTAAAATCAACCCAAAAAAGGTTGCACTTCGATGCTTTTAGGATAAGCCTTAATGAAAAAATGAATTTTTAAATGAAATATATTTGCAGTTGGCTTTTAATGATATGAATGGAATGTATTAACCTGACAGCAGCTGAATGATGCTCTAGCCCTACAAGTACCAAAGCCTTCATGCAACACTGGTGTTGGGTATTTGAAATTATATTTTCAGAAGCCCTATTTGATATGGGAAATTGTAGCAGAAAATTAGAAATGTATTTCAAAACTGGTCAAGGATTATGTTGCCACTAATGAACATGGAAAATAAGTTAAGAAATAGAAAAATACCGCTGTGAATTTTAACTCTCTTCCTCTACCTCGTACTTTTTCAGATAATGATGGCTTTAGAGCTAAGATGTATGATATAACTCAACATCCATTTTTTAAGAGAACTATCGCTGTACTTGTTCTGGCCCAGTCGGTGTTGTTATCAGTTAAGGTAATTGCGTTTCTTTAAGCGTTTTATTATAGTCTTACAGCATGTGTTGCACATTTCCCAACACCAATTAACGATCAATTGAGCCATTACTGTGATGAATATAGCAAAACATGATTGCTAGGTACAGTTGGCATAGGTCACAGTAAATTAATTGTAATTTGTGGAGCTGAGTCAATTTCTGCCTTTTTGTGGTCTGGTCCACTAATTTTAATTTCTAGTTAAGCTGTAAATCCATTAGAGGACAATACATCACAATGCCGTTCCTATCTGAATATATATTAGAGTGAAATCTATTCATTAATAAATACTTTAATAAAAGTAAGCACTGAATAGGCATTTATTCCTGTTTAACATCTACTCTTCTATGAGCAGATTTTGTTTGCATTTCAGTGGGATGCTGCAGATCCAGTGACTGTTCCTTTAGCAACAATGTCTGTTGTTTTTACCTTCATTTTTGTCCTTGAGGTAAAGTAATATATTTTATAACTTCTTGAGATTAAGAACAGTATGTGTATATTCCGTTTTGGCTTTAGGAATGCTGTCTTGTTCTTCACCGGTTTTTATTCCAATACATGCACACTTGGGATTCTCCACGTTGTTTGCCTTGAAACACATATTGTAGAAGTAAACTTTTCATTTATTATAGTCATACAGCTCTGCTATCTTGAGCCTGAGGCCTTTTGTATATACGCACTCAACTCTGATCATTTCAGCTTGTATTTTTGGTGAACCCAGTGAAAGCTTTTATTGTTATTGGTTTTAGAACATCTCAAATTCATTGTGTACAACAGAATACCTGTCTGACAGAGTTCTTGCTTGATTACATCTCGCCCAGACCTTTGGGATGGGGCATTGTTAATCCCCACTATTCTGTAGCTGTGACATCATCATGCCACTCACAGTTGTTGGTATGATTTCATTGTAATACCTTTCAATAAGCTATGTCAAACATCAGCATTGTCTGTCTTTTGTTGAATAGATTGGAATCCTGTGAAAAATGTGTAATCACAATCAACTCTGCAACTGTACCTAACCTGTTTTCATAAGACTGGAATCTAAGGACTTCAACACATTTTAAAATCTGTAATTCTTTTTTTCTTTTTTTTTTTTTTCTGTATAATGATATCCATAGTGTAGCAAAGCACATTAAACATTAAAGAAGATTCTTCCTCTGTGGGTAGGTTAGTACAGAATTCTAAGTTTGTTGTTGAGTATTTTTTCTTTTCAGTCACCGCTGAATAGCTGATACTGACCACTATCATAGACAGGATAGTGAACTAGATTTCCCACCACTCTAATCCAATATGACAGTTCCTATGTTCCAGCGATAGGTTTTGCCAGCAGTGATGAATAGGCAATGAAGCGAATACCTTGTAGCAGCTGTAGATAGAATATGCCCATGTTGTTGCTTCTTTTTCCTCTACCCAGGAGAAATCAGTGTCTCCTGAGAGATTCAGCAAACATGGAAAAGTTTGATTTGTATCATACACAAACTGGTTTTAATTTACCCAGTAACTATGTCTTCAGAAATACTTTTTCTTCTGAACTGCCAAGGGAAACAGATACACTTCTAGATTTTAAAAGGGACTTTGTCAGAGCCAGGACTGTCTCAACAGGCAAGCTATCACATTGTGAGTGCACTCAGTTCATGGAGTTAGAAAGCAGCTTCCTGCGCCGAATCTTCCCTAATGCAGCAGTGATGTTATGGGGTCTGCTGTGCACATTGCATTGTCTGTTATCACTATGGACTTAATACTTGAGGAAGGGCAAGCCTTTCTGCCTTCTTAATGGCCCCGTGTTGAGTTTAAGGAGTCCTGATTCTGGCCTAAACCTCTATGAATGTGGTATAGAAGAATAGGAAGAACTTAAGAGATCTCACTTTTGTTGCAGAACTGATGATCACAGAGTAAAGTGATACGTGATTTTTTTATTTGCATGCAGTGGTATTCAGGTCAAGATTATATACACATGAATGTAGGTGAGGTGGGTGTTCTGTCTGTGACTCTAACCAGGCGAGATGTGGAGTTGATAGGCATCAACAAGAGCTGTTCTGGTGTCTTAGCTGAACCTCCTCTTACCTCCCTGAGCTGCTACAGCAGAGTAAGGATGTTTGAAGGTGATGTTTTATCTCTGCCAGCCCCATGCAGCTATCTCTGATATGCCAGGGCACCTCTGCTAACTGGAGAGAGGTGAGGCAAGACACCCTTAGGTACTACCTCAAATGCTAGTTAGAGGTTGAGAGACTATATTCTTTTTTTCTGTAATCAGGCTTCAGAAAATATTCTTCTGAAGAAAACTAATTGGAAAATCAGATTTTTGCTATAACCTACTGTCCCTTTATATACAGTTTGTTTTACAGAAGTTTAAAGAATACTGCTAAGTGGCAGCATTGCAAGCTGGGATAGAAAAAAAATCATGTAATGAATGCCTGACAGTTTTTCCCTTTATATAGCAACACTTCAATTGCTTTGATGTTTGATGTGAATTGAGTACAGGAAACACTCTGGCATCCCCTCTGCCTGCATCACCCCACCTTAGTGTCTGTTACTTGTGACTTTCCTATCAGTATCTATTCTTAAGCTTCATGCCTGCACTTCTGTTACCTATTTTGGAAATGTCAAGCACTTTTGCTGCAGTTTTTACTGGGAACATTGTGAAATGTACTGCCTTTACTGTTTGCTGCGGTTTTTACTGGGAACACTGTGAAATGTACTGCCTTTACTGTTCTTAGTTTTCTTTTCTATACACTTCTGACTGCAGATGGTGCTGGGTACAGATCATTCCTTGAAGCAATGAATATTTGCAATATGGGAATGCTTTTTAATTAATTTGATATATAGGAGCTGCAGAATACAACTATACTCTTGAGTTCACATATGCTTTTGTGAATTTAGCAGCTTTTATGGACAGCTATATAGCATACTACTGCCTCCTTTAGCTACATATTATCAGCATAATCATTTTTAACTTCATAACTCACTTAACTACAAGAAGTCTTAAACCCACTTTGACCTCAGCAATTTATACATTGAACATTCTGTCTGGGATGTTCAGCTGCACTCCTTTGGTACTCCATCAGGTATTTCAGAGGATGGAAGAGGTCCCTATAGTAAGAAATAATAATTCTGAAACTGAAAATTTGTTTTTAATCTGTAGGTCACAATGAAGATTATTGCCATGTCACCTTCTGGCTTCTGGCAAAGCAGAAGAAATCGATATGATCTCTTAGTGACATCTCTTGGAGTTATATGGGTGATACTTCACTTTGCCTTGCTGGTAAGATGTAAAAAAATGCAGTTCCAATGCTTAAACTTAATTTTATCTGTAAAGCACCAGCAGTAGGATCACTGCTACACTACATCCAGATAAACCCTTGCTCGTTTAATAAGTAAAAGGCTGAAATACAAATGAAACAAATGAAGCTTGTTTCTAAGAATAAGAAATCCTTCTCTTGGGCACTGAAGTGAGAAAGTCCTCTGACTGGTATGAGGTAGGGTCTGTAAGTATGGTAGAAAATTGAAGTCTTTAGAAGGAATGTGAATGAGGAAAGGAAGTAACCTGAAAAGACTAAGAGCTCTTGCCAGCAGGAGTCTCATAAGGAGCAAGTAGGAGACAGTGCACAGAATCTAGATAGGAGCAAAAGACTGAAAGAAGGCATGGGTTGAAAACTACAGAACAATGCTATCTGTTCCAAACCCAGCAGTGATTCTGGTCTACTGATATTGATTAAGAAGACAGAAGAAAAGCTTCATGGAGGAGAGGGGAAGAAATCAACCCTTCCTTCATCCAACCCCAGTTGTTTTTTAAAGTTTGCTGCAATGTTGGTTCCCTTATTTATGAAGGGAGGAGAAGGGATTGTTGACGCTTGTCACTAATCGCCAACTGCTGAATTCACCTCCTTGTAATGGGGCTGGGGTTTCTCTCTTGCCCCAAGCTTGTTTGGTGGAAAGCCTGTTCTGTGTGGCTAGTCCTTTTGTTCTGGCATTCTCACTTTACTCCCTGCTTCTGAGTAGTTATAAAGGCCTGAGGAGTTTCTTTAAGCAAGCAGCTGCCTAGACAAGTAGACCAGGGCAGCTGGGTGTAATTACAGCCAACCTAATAAAGGACCGGATGTCTTTATAGTTAGATATGTGTGGACTCTGGGTCAGTGTTTTCAAAGTGGTAGAGCATCTTCTGTTATTTTCGTACTGCTCCACTGTTCTTATTGAAATAGTGTTGCTACTAGTTTCTGTATGGTGACTGCCTTACTTTCCAAGAGATCAGCATGGGATAGTTATGTATTCATGTCTCTGTTCCAGAATGCATACACATACATGATGGGGGCATGCGTAATTGTCTTCAGATTTTTCTCTATTTGTGGAAAGCATGTAAGTATAAGTTCAGAACTACAACCATTGCAGTGCTCACATATAGACTAAAAGAGTAGTTGCTATTCATCTCTAGTGCACATTCTATAAGGCTCCAACTTATATGCCAAAAAGAGACTTCAAGCAGCAGTCTCTAATTTTACATGCTGTCTTTAAAATGTCAGGGTTTTTATGTACATTATATAATAACAAAACATTGCAATTACTGGAAAAGCTGCACTTTTTGTAAAATAAATGTGCCTCTGCACAGATTTTTTTTTTAATTTCTCTAAAACTCTGAGCATATATGAGCATATATTGTCCTACTTTCAATCTTTTCCATTTCATTGTGGTGTGAAGTGCATGCTGTTTATTTATTTTCTCTGCAAAACTAGTGAGGTAGTGGAAGATCTAGTTGCCTTGTTATGATAGTGCTGTGTAATAGAAGTTTCGTCTTCCAGAACGCAGGTCTGTGACTTGTGCCTTTAGCACTGTATCTCTCATAACAAAGGATATAAAAAGGATTTCTGTTCAATCATAAAAAATATTGGGCCAAGTTATTCTTCTGGAAGCACCAGGATGGCTACAAAGCAAGTCGTTTCTAAAGTCTTTATTTCTTTCATGCTGGGATTTGCTGTGATGTAATTGAGAGTATACTAGCAGAATTAATTAGAATAGGCAGAAAACAAGCACATTTTTTTTAACAAGTGGTGACATTCTGCATTCTCTAGCTGTAGAACTTGGATTATCCAAACATCTTCTGTGAAGTCTGAAATATTAAGGTAAATGTGATGAAAAGTAAAGATCACTACAGTGGATTGCCTGGGTTAAGAACAGCAAGTTCAGTAAAGATGAAAAAAAAAGTTCTGCAATCAAACTACACAGAGCCTGTAGATCTTTGGAAATCAAATGACAAATCCTTGCTTCTCCTAATGCAGACAGACCAAGTGATTGCCTTCAAAGCTTTCTGATTGATTCTGAAGCTTTTTCAAGGTTTTAACCCAGCCATGTGTGCTTTTATGTAAGGAGTTGCATCAGTCTCACCAACTTATTTGGTGCAGTGCAATGCTTGAAAGTCAGCGTGGCATGATTCTAAAGAAAATTGATACCTCAGTTCCATTAAAGAGAAGTTTCTATAGCATCCAGAGTGTTTAAGGATTTTAAGGCAATCTAAGGCAATACCGTTATAAAGAGCAAAATGTTCAATATGGCTGCATAGAAAAGTAATATATACCTATTGCCTATGTAATTTTCAGAATTAGAGTATCTTCTTAAGCTCTTTGTCCAACTTGCATGAGAAATTAACTAGTTTAATCAATCTGTTTAATCAATCATACTGATCTTAAAGAGATCCCCTTCCCTGTACATCAGCACATTTTTTTAGGCAAGCTGCAGTGTCTATGGCTTCCACCTAACACTTAGCATCAGTTTTGAGTAAGCTCTAAGTAGTTTACTACAGCACCATTCATACAGTGCTAACTTTGATACTTATGGTGAACACCATTCCGTAGTAAAGCTTATTCTGCATTGTTGTCATCTTATGGGCTGATATCTTCAACAAGTAGAAAGTGCACTGAATTTCAGAGGAGGACACAAAACGTTGACTTTCAATCAGATTTACAATGTACTGTTTCACTGGGTTCTTCCATTAGCTTATATGTCAAAATGGCAACTGCAATAACTCGCTTTTCACTTGTCCCTCTGGTTCCCTGAGTGACATCGTGAATTGCTTTTTCTCTATTCTTCCAGGTTACACTAAAAATGCTGCTCCTGACTGTGGTTGTCAGCATGTACAAGAGTTTCTTCATCATAGTGGGAATGTTCTTACTGCTTCTTTGTTACGCTTTTGCTGGAGTAGTTTTATTTGGTACGGTGAAATACGGAGAGAACATTAATAGGTATAGTACCTCATGGGGCTGTTCCTGGGAATTTCCCAATCAGTACTGTCATCAGACCTCAAGAAGAGAGCAGAGACAGGAAATAGGATCCAGCTTTGAGTCTTCTTTTGCTCTTTAATAAAATGAGCCAAGATATTCAGACCTGTGTCTGAGCTACATTTCAGTTGCTGTGTCTTAAGTCATGGAATAAATAATTCAATGAGCTCATTCAGAAAGTACTGTAACTGTTTTCAGTTCCAAATAATAATAGAACAGTAGAAAATGAAAATGGTTTGCCTTTTTTTCTTGCCATAAGTTACTCCTGGGACATCAAATGATCTCTCTCTTTTTTTGTTTAAAACAGACATGCAAATTTCTCATCGGCTGGTAAGGCTATTACTGTACTCTTCAGAATAGTTACCGGAGAAGACTGGAACAAAATTATGCATGACTGCATGGTAAATACAATACTAACAGAGATAAACTAGGCAAGGAATAAGTAACATCCTTGCATCACGGTGTGTTTCCAGTACCTTAGAGTGGTACAAGGAGCAGTGTGACTGCCTTTATCTCTTCAAGAGATGCAGTGTTCACTAAGTTCAGCACATGACACAAAAATTGCAGATCCAATCACAGACTCACAATGTAAAATTTCATGGGGGTAGACTGTTACGTGATTTTAAAATCAAAATATGCTTTCCGAATCTGAAGTGCAGTAAATCACTTTTCCACTGTTATCTCTGCTTTGACTGTGGCAAAAGGGCTGCTCAAACGAACTGAAAGTTAAATGCTGGTCATAACGACCTCAGAATTTGTCCTTGGATCATTTTACTTTGCTTAAGTAAATATATGCCTGTGAATTCCATTGCAGTGAAAATCACATTATTCGCTTCCTTCTTCAAATTAATGTACAGAAAAGCTTTTTGAAAGCCATATTTCAGAGCACCAATTTGTTTCTTTTCAGTGGTACAAATGCACAGTGTGCCTTGTGTGTGTTAGTGTTATTGACTGACTTTTTCTTCTTCGGTTTTAAAGGTTCAGCCTCCATTTTGTACACCAGATAACAGCACCTACTGGAAAACAGACTGTGGAAATTATGCTGGTGCTCTTATGTATTTCTGTTCATTTTATGTCATCATTGCATATATCATGCTAAATTTGCTTGTTGGTAAGTGAAAATATGCAATAAAAACAAAAGTGTCAGTCTTACATGTAATATATTAGACTTATGTCTGTTGTGCTGTTCAGATCTGTTACCTTATTCCTTTGTTGTTATCTTATATTCATAGCATGTTATTGATACTTCTCTGGCATGGTGTATGTTAAAACTTCAGAAGTTTGAGAACATAATTTTTTTCAACAAAGAGATATGTTGTATTTGTCGAGTATAATTATACACGTATTATTTTCTGAGCTTCTCTATCCTCCATTTTGCATTTTTCCAGTACTGTAGGAATTCTTCTAATCAATTTTAGAAAATGTTCAATTAGGCACATTTAAGCACAGCTTTTTAAAAGTAAGCACAATGAGTATTTATGTAGCATGATAGCATATTGCCCATTGAAAATGCTCATCTGATCATCGATGTGAAGCTTGCGCAATTCACATTTTGTCAAAATTCATTGTTGCTTACAGTTCATCAGTTAGAATGTTACTACAGGCTTTCTTTATGGTGTATTTTGGTTTTGTGTTTTTTTTAGCTATCATTGTGGAGAATTTCTCATTGTTTTACTCAACTGAAGAAGACCAACTTTTAAGTTACAATGATCTTAGGCATTTTCAAATTATTTGGAACATGGTTGATGACAAGAGAGAGGTAAGAAACTTGAAAGTGAGCACAGAAATCCAATAATAAATGTTTGGTTGGTTTTTTTTTTTTTTCATTGAAAAAACATATGGGGGAAACAAAGCGTGCTGAAGAAACTCATTGAGCAATTACTGTCCAGATTCTGAAAGCTCAGTGAATGTGGTCTAACATTGTTGATGATCTATCAAATAGTAACCTGTGTTCTTTACAACAGTAAAGTACTGATGGTAGTAGACTTAGAAATAAATGTAAATATTCAGAGGATCAATGCAGTAGCATTTTTAGTCCCAGCTTCACAAGAGTTGTTCCACTATCTCCAGTTCGCAAGCTCACATCCATTTTTGTCTGATCTTCAGAAGTGCTTTGCTGAGATTTTGACACTCTCTCCCATAAGATCCTCACGAGGAAGCAAATAAATTATGGGCTGGATGGGCAGACAGCAGGATGGATTGAAAAGCTGCTGAACAGCTAAGCCCAGAGGGTGGTGATCAGGGGCACAAACCCTAGTTGGATGCCAGCAACAATCTGAATGATGGGCAGAGTACATGCTCAGCAAGTTTGCTGGTGACACAAATCTCAGGGAGTGGCTCATATGCCAGAGAGTCATGCTGCCACCCAGAGAGACCTGGAGAGATGGGTTGACAGAAACCTTATTAAATGCAACAAGGGGAAATGTATAGTTGTGCAACTGGGGAGGAACAAACCCAGGCATCAGCTGGGGACTACCTATCTGAAAAGCACCTCTGCAGAAAAGAACTAGGGACTGCTGGCAGACATCAAGTTGAGCATGAACCAGCAATGTGCCCTAGCAGCAAAGAAGGCTGGCAGTGTTCTTAGCTGCATGAGGAGCGTTGCCAGCAGATCAACTACTGAGGCCATTGTGAGGCCACACCTGTAGTGCTGCATTCAGTGTTGTGCTCAGCAGTACGAGAGACATGGAGCTGCTGGAGACAGTGCAGCAAAGTACAACGAAGATGATTGAGGGCCTGGAGCATCTCTGCTATGAGGAGAAGCTGAGAGAGTTGGAACTGTTCATACAGGAGAAGAGGAGGCTCAGGGATTGTCTCATCAATGCCTGTAATTACCTGAAGGAAGGGTGCACAGAGGACAGAGCCAGGCTCTTCTCAGTGGTGCCCAGTGCCAGGACAGGAGGCCATGGGCACAAACTGTAGCCCAGGGGGTTCCCTCTGAATACCAGAAGCAGTGCTGCGCTGTGTGGGTGCCAGAGCACTGGCACAGGCTGCCCAGAGGCTGTGGGGTCTCCTCCCTGGAGCTCTGCAGAAGCCGCCTGGCCATGGGCCTGGGCACCCTGCTCTGGGTGGTGCTGCTGGAGCAGGGGCTGGGACACAGGGACACAAAGGGACACAGAGGACCTCCTGTTCAAAGATGCACATAGAAAGAAACAGTTTTACAGCTAGATATAGGTCTGGCTGTGAATGTGGAAATTCTAGTTTAATTTCAGTTCTTCAAAGGCAGCATTTTGGATGTATAAATTTCATTTCAGATTAATGCAAATGGGGAAACTAAGTACCCCAAGGAATTTTGAAAAATTCTGACAAAATGAACAGCACAGATTTTCATTGTGTATCAGTAAAATAACAGCGAAGAATTCCACAAACTACAACTAGCTGCATGTATGTATTATCTAGTAATGTATTCAGTTTGACTTGAAAAGTCCAGGATTTGACATGGAATCTTTAGAGAAATGGTGTTTCTCTCACTGATCAAATTGAACGTCTGAGTTGATTGTATATCACAATAACAATTTACCAGCTATTATGCAATTTTACCCAGGGAGTAATTCCTACCTTCCGAGTGAAATTTCTGCTGAGGCTTCTGCGTGGCAGGCTGGAGGTAGATCTTGACAAGGACAAGCTGTTGTTCAAGCACATGTGCTATGAAATGGAACGGCTCCATAATGGCGGTGACGTCACTTTCCATGATGTGCTGAGGTAGTGTGAGATTTTCTCTAAGTTTGTAGAATGCATGTGATGTAATGTATTTCCCTCTAGGCTAAAAGATACTGATTAGGCTTGGGAAAAGGCAAGATTGGTAGCCACAGAGGCACTGCCTCCTAGGGAATCCTATGGAGGGAATCAGCTCTAAGTAATTTTAACATTTTTGTTTGAGACGATTGTCTTAACGAGCAATCCTATGCTGTCCTTGAGTCCCAAGCAAGGCAAAATCATCCTCACACGTGTAGGAACTAGACAGTGTATCTGACTAGAAATATAGTAGAAATGAGAATGTTACAGAATCATGGAATTATCTATGCTTACCAAAAAAAAAAAAAAGCCCACCAAAACTACACATGCCTTAGTTGCTTACAGTTCAGCAAATAACCTGCATTGGATAATTAAATGTAGTTGATTCATTTGTTTTGAGAACAAGTCTCTTCCAGAATTATCTCAATGTTTTTTAGGTTTCAGATCAGAATTTCTTGCACATGCCTGAATTATGTATTTTTGCTTTAAAGTCTTAATTATGAGTTTTGATTTTCTAAATTGTATTGGATGGGCATCAACATTTTAAAAGTGCAATATCTATGTTTCTTCCAGCATGCTTTCTTATAGGTCTGTTGATATCAGAAAAAGTCTTCAACTGGAAGAGCTGCTTGCTAGGGAACAACTAGAATATACCATAGAAGAGGAGGTGGCCAAACAGACGATACGCATGTGGCTGAAGAAGTGCTTAAAGAGAATCAGAGCAGTAAGTCAAGCTAAAACAGAATCTAAATGATTGCAATAAATTGTACATTTCAGCTAAAAGCTAGAATTTGCTGTCACAATGCTTTATTTACTCTGGAGCCATGATAATATTTATGTGAAAAAGAATGTAGCTGTTGCTAACTCAGCAAAAAATTATGCCTACGGCTCAATTCACAGAATTACAAAAATAAGCATCTTTTGAAGTCAAAAGCTGTCTTCCTGCCAAAAATTTATCTATCTCTTCAATAGGGCAGGAAGATGTATGTGCAAAGTCCAAAGTCAAAGGAATGAGGAAAAAAAACAATGTAATTTGATGAAGCCTAATCCTTCATCTATATATAGTTTTATTATTTCCTTGCCTCTGCTGGCACAAGCTACCATGAATAAGATAGCAGTAGATGAGTCTTCAAATGGAATCTGTCTCGAGATACATAATTTGAATGAGCCGTGACAGTAACTGTATACAAATGAGCAATGTGTATATGCAAATCATGTCTACAGACCATGGCACATGGTAGCTGTGTCTGTGCTGGTAGATTGAGTAGGGCCAGGTCATTGTGTCAGGACTGGCAAGGGACCACCCATACCGGTGGTATGTTCCTTGGCAGTTTTGGCGCATACATGCTCCTGCTCTCCCAGACCACTGTTATAAGACTACCCTTCAGGCACAATTCAGGGCAAGCAGAGCAGAGGCTGCAGTAAAGTTGAAGCTGTCTTTTGTGGGAGAAAGAGAGATTGGCCAGATCAAGCAAGTCTTGGCCTGCCTCTCGGCTTCAGCACTGCAGGAAATCCCTGTCTGTTTAATTCACTTGCTCAGACCAAGCTCATGCTTCTGTATTCTGTTTATGCAGCGCTCCTGACTGTCAGAAACATTTTTGCCTTTGTTCTGCATAGCTGCAATATTTGCTGATCAAGTTTTGTCTTGGATGAAATGTATGTTAAATACTTACAGGGATTTTGAATTGGCCTTTGCAGTTATTCTCCTCTTTTATTCATTAAAAAAAAATCATCTTTATATAAAAGGTTTAAATGTTGCTGTCTTGATCAGTGATTTTTCATTTGCTGTGAGGCAAACTGAGTCCAGGTTTTGATGCATATATATATATTATTTTTATAAAGTTTACTTCTTGTAAGCTTGTGTGTGTAGGTTCTCTGTAGAGATCTGTGATCATGAGATCTGGCCTTTTCTGTTTACAAATTTATGAAATCTTAACTGGATGATATGAATGTAATATACCTTCAAGCTGAAACATGAGTGTTCAAGGCATATCCAGATTAATAGTTACATTTCGGTTCCATCTCTATAACAGTAATGACAGTAAATTTAATCTCAGCTCTCAATTCTGGGTTTGTTCAACTCAGTCGTTCATTTCATTATGATATCGAATTACACTGTGTTAAATATGCTGTTCATTCCACTCTCATAATGTGGTTCAGATCATTTCACATTATATGAACCTTTTATAAAATGAATATAATTATGGAAGTTAAGATATATTTTCTAATTCTCTTGTTAGTCTCTAAAGAGGAAGTCTGTGAAAACTACCCAGGAAAGCAAAACCCTTCCTAAAGGCTGTTTAGTTTAATTTAAAAGCAAATTAGATTGTATGATCATAATGGCAGTGGTTTTGTTTTTCTTTGTGTACTGTAAATCTATACTCAGTCCCAAGGTTTCCACTGCTGTTTTATTCATTCTCATTGGAAGTCTGTTCCAAAGTCCATGAAACCAATCTGAATTTTTTCATTGCCGTCGTGTAAATCTTGGTGAATCTCTACCTTGTTTCTTCTTTGGGAGAAATGTTAACACTTAAATTCAAAACTTCATATATTTTCAAACTCTAGGTTATTATGAGCGACTCGTTTTCCACTTAATGTGTTTTGTAAGTTTCATCCTTCAATTACTGCATAAAGGCCAGACATATGCTGGGAGTCACTTTATTTAAATGATGGCCATCTGATATGTGCAGCTTTATCCATGCACCTGGAATCCACATCTGGCACTCAATATTTGGTTAAATATTTAAAAGTTTGAGTGGAAAAAAAATAAGAACAGTGACATACGCCAATGAGAACATTATTTTTGTCACATATTGTACCTTGATAGAAACAACAGCAATCGTGCAGCATTATTCATAGTCTACGAGAGAGTCAACAGCAGGAGCTGAGCCGATTTCTGAATCCTCCCAGCATTGAGACAACGCAGCCAAGTGAAGATATGAATGCTATTAATCAAGATAACAGTGCACAGCCGGAGGTATGTTAACCAGGAGACCATCAGCTACTCAGAGCAAATTAAAAAACAAAAGCAGAAAAAAACACGTTTCTTATTTGTTCTTTTTTACACATCATTTTCAGTGGAAAATTTGAAGGCAATATTTTATTTTGCTCTGGTCTTTGCCTTCAGGTGTAAAGACAAGATAGCCTAAGGCAGTAATTCCCTGGCTTAGTTAGCTGTCTTGCTAGTGCTGTAAAAGGGCTATCTTGCAGCACCAACTTTCAGCTCTAGTGTGAGTTTTCTATAGGTTCAGGAACTTGAAGTTTTCCTGTTATGAATTCTATAGTTGTTTACACTGGGAGTGAGCACTTGGCATAGTGGGTCCTATGAGTAGGAGTCCTGAGCTCTTCCAGGGTAAGAAATGAAGAAAGTACTACGAAGGAACTCCACTGTAGAAGTCTGAAAGCTATATTATATGTTATAGTATGACTGCATAATGGAATTGAGCCCAAGTGGTCTTTTTATTTTTTTCTTTGTCCTTATAGTTGTAGACTATTGGGGCAGCAAAGAATGAAGGCCTTGCTGCCTTACCTTTTGCTAGTATTTGTGTGCAAAGCTTGGAAATGGAATAGAAAGGCTAGACAATCCTTCTTGGAATTATCCCCTTGCAATGGGGATCATTAACAGATTCTTTTTTTTTCTCCATTCAGACAAGTAGCCAGCAGCAGCTCCTTAGCCCAACACTTTCTGACAGAGGGGGCTATCGACAAGACCCTGCAGATGCTGGGAAACCTCAGTGGAAAATTCGGCCACGGTGTTTGCCATCATGTAAGTGAAAAATGCCTATCAGTTGAGTACCCACATGACAAAACATTGCTGTACAATAACAAGACTGTAACAAAGTATGAAGTGTTAGAGATGTAGATGTACAACTGAGCAAAACTAGAAGTTTCATAATTCAGTACTCTACCTCCTGTCAGCAGATTGCATCCACATCAGAGTTTTTTGACCCTCAAGTGTGCTGAAATACAGCCCTCTCTCCTTCCTTCCAATTCAGAAAGCTTGGAAAATGTTTCCAAAAATGGTCATTTGCAGGATTTCTTGGTTTTTGTTTTTTTATTTTTCATACACTAACTTAGAATCTTTGAACTGAGGGCTGTACTGTTCCATGTATTTGCCATATGTTTGGGAACACAAAGAAAGAGTTAAAGAGGGAACATTTTAAGAAAGGTTCATCGAGCTGCAGCCAGCTGGGTATGTTTTCCAAGTGCAAATGAGGAGTTTAGGGTTCACTTCCTTAGTTCTTATCATGGCCACAGGAATCTTGAATGTTCCTTGGTGGACAGCCTCAGAAAAGTAGAGGTATGTCCATGCACAGTACAGACCAGTATGTGGTAAGTGTCCAACAAATATCATGAATGTCATCATTGAGCTCAGCTGTTTCTCTTATGCTTTTTTGCATTCTATAAGCCATGTTGGTACTTTGCACTGGCTTCTACCCCTATGCCATTGTCAAATATCACATTCTAGGTGTAGAAATACTCTTTTCCCTCCATTTTTCTGGCTCTTACCCCTTTCACAATTTTGCTAGCATGTCAGCTCACATAAGTACTACTTAAACCACTTAGTTCACAATTAAACAGGTAAGAAATGACTTATCGTGTCAGTTATCCCAACAGAAGAAAGTCAAGCCCTGCTCAGCTAAACTGCTCTGCCATCAGATAAGTGGGAGGAGGGTGAGCAGCTGGAGCATTTTAAAGCTACTCTATTCCAGTTAGTTCTGTATACCTGAATTCCAAGCAAAAATGTTAAAGAAGCAAAACTAATACAGAGCTTTCTATTTAATTTCATAGCCCCCAAACCAAGAAGCCATCCTGGGTCTTCAGTCAATCTGCGCTCTGGTGGATGTTTAACAGTGAAATCTGTTGGATGCAAAATGAATCCCATGTCTGATGCTGCTTCCTGTGGATCAGAAGTCAAGAAATGGTGGACAAGACAATTAACCGTGGAGAGTGATGAAAGTGGAGAGGACCTTCTTGACATCTGAAAGAGACTTAAGTCATATTGCAACAACACCCACTTCAAATACAATCTAATTTTCTATGTTTAGAATAGAACATACTGTAAGTGATGTATGATTTATTTAAAATCATTATCGTAACATTTTTCAAATGCTTGTCCTACTGCCATATGAAACATAGCACATACTCATACATTAAAATTCACCTCTATAGGTATTAACTGTACTTTAGGAAACCTATATACAATAGCAGTACTAATAAAGCCAGAGAGACTGTATTGCCTTTAGCAGAGACAGAACTTTGTGTTCTGTAGGTATATAATGAAAATGCATTTTGATATACGCATATCTGTTTTTCTTCAACCTATGCTGTGCTTTAAAATGGCAACACTTTACAATACAGGGGTAATGTATTTCTTCTTTCCGTGTTTTCCTTCAGTTCTTATTTATTAAGATTTCTTTAGAAGGATTTTATTATTCACAAACGACCTGAAGAGGTCAGCACTGACTTCGTGTTCAAGGGAAGTATTTTTACAAAGTACAGATTCTGAATTACAAATCTAAGCTTTTTTCTGGACATTTTTTTAAAATATGCAAGATACAGGTTAACTCACTTTAAAATCAGAAGGTGAAGGATTGGATTTAAAATGTAAATATCTTTGTGTTTTTGTTAATTATGCAAAAAGCTTGATTTTCATACAGGAAAAAAAAAAAAGACATGAAAACTGTGCATTTAAGCATCCAGCAAAAGACTTCCATATGACAAATGTGGTTATGCTTCATTTTCAGATTGTACTGGTTACATATATGTGTGGTGTCATTATTCTCCTGTTAGCTGGATCCCATTTCCTTGTGTAGTTGTAAGCTAACATTGTTCTTGTCTGTGCGATGAAAGTTAACATCTTGGGGGTTCTCATTAAAGAGCAGTATTGTATGGCTTTTAAAATACAGTTCAGTTTTGCCTCTATAGGTAGAAGTGAATTTCACTTACCCAGGATACTACTCGTGGTACAGCCCTGCAGTGCTAAAACATGACACAATACTGTGGTTAAGTATCTTTCTCCTTTTTATGCTGATACATCACATTCTTACGTGTTAGCATTCTTCTATTTTATGAAGCAACAATCGTGCTAAATGACCACTGGTGAAAAAAGCAGCTGTCCTTTTCGTAAGTTTTTCTGGTGAAAGGCCAATGCTATACAGATAGGGAGGCAGAGGAACAACATGATGCAGCAAAGCAATGTTGCACACAGTTTGTTATTTTCAGAATTTAGGCTGTCTAAATAACATGGGCTGAAAATTTGCCCTTCCCTCAGGGAAGAACTGAGAGATTGCAGATTTTATAGCTCGGCCACTGACTGCGTTTTTTTAGCCTGGGACCTTTCTGTTACCATTGTTTCCTATGGAAATGATAGGTTGCTCTACCACGGCCTGATGTGAGATCTTGTACGAGGCTCACAGCTAACATTTATCACCACTTAAAATACATATCCTTTAAAAAGCTGACAAAAGCCAGTGCTTTGTGATGTTTTCTGGCCAAAATATTAATGTAGGGTGGTCAGAATGCAGAACTGTTTTCACAGATGCCTTCTCCATAAATGCAAAATTAGTTTTGGCCACAAAATGCAGTTTTCTTGGCATCTGTGAATGTTTTGTTCTCTGTGTATTGTTTAACATTGTTTAGATTTTTTTCAAAAATGTCATATTGAGCACATCTGTATTTTGTGGTTTCTTTATTTGCTTTGGAGTATGGTTAAGTTTAAATCTAGTCAACTCTGACTATAATCTGTGTAATCGAATCTGTGCATTCCCTTGTTTACAGGATGGATTATGAACCATCAACAAAACCTCACATGCAAATCCATCATTTTGTGTTCTGTTCTGTGCTTGTTTAAGTTCAGCTTTTGTATATGTGACAAGAAAATAAAATTGGATTTATAAGACGGTATCTTTGAAACTTCAATAATATATTGAACTGCAGATCTTTATGAATCATTCTTGCTGCATATCTTCTTTTTAAAAAACCTGGCAGACATTTTTTTCTTTGCCTTACAGTACTCTGTCAATAAAAGTGAGTTGCTCTAAGCAATATTCCTCCCTCTGGTTTTCATTCTACCTGCATTTGCTCTATCTAGCTCATTTGTGATAATGCTGCATTGTGCCTGGTTGCATGGTTTGTAGTGGATTTTTTAAAGCAGTTCTTTCAAATTCCGCTAATTGGAGGCTCTTTGGGTTTTGGGGGAGAACTCCACTGACTGACCTCAACAGTACTGCCCCAAGGTTCAAATTGAGCAAATGGGACTAAATAGGATTAGTCATTATTTATTTCTCTTTAACTCTCTTTCTTTGGTTTAGTTCCTAGATGTGAATATGTTTGTGTATGTGTGTAAGTTTCTGGTGGAGGCGTTGTAGAGGTTTAATAGCCTGCCTTCCAGCGCCTTACAAGACACCAGAGATCCCCGGGCCATTAATTTAATGTGCAAGCTTGTTCTATGAAAGCAATGCTCACCTGCTGACCCCCTCATTTTGCTTTTGCAAAAATACAGGAAGTGAACTGCAGTTATGTAAATATCACAGAATCACAGAATCACAGAATCACCAAGGTTGGAAAAGACCTACAAGATTATCCACTCCAACCATCCACCCATCACCAATAGTTCTCACTAAACCACGTCCCTCAACACAACATCCAAACATTCCTTGAAAACCTCCAGGGTTGGTGACTCCACCACCTCCCTGGGCAGCCCATTCCAGTGCCTGACCACACTTTCAGAGAAGTAGTATTTCCTAACGTCCAGCCTGAATCTCCCCTGGCGCAGCTTGAAGCCATTCCCTCTAGTCCTATCACTAGTCACACGAGAGAAGAGGCCGATATGAAAATAATGTACACTGGATCACCCAGGGAACTAGATTTAGGTGAAAAATTTGTCAGTATGATACCATTGGCTTGACTAAAGAAAGTGATAACCTCCTGCTCCACAGCAGAGCAACCACTGCACGTTTGCACGTGAAGACAAAGAAGCAGAGTTCAAAACAGCATGCACAAGCAATGGAGAGAGACAAGGAAAGAAGCAGGAAATCAGTCCGTCCAGATGTCCTTGAAGAAACATTCAAACAAGAACAGATCCTAGACAAACAAAAATTGCGAGGGGAATATCTCTACCTACAGTGCTCTTAGCCCATAGAATTATATTCAGTACTAGTCTATAAGGATAAAAAGAAGAAAGTATTTAGACCTCTTCTTACCCCAAAGACCGCTCTGTTCCATAGGAAGCAAACTGTAGAACTCCTGGTAGCTTGGGTGGTACAAAACATGTGGTTTGTAGTCAGTACTGAAACAGACTTTTTAGCAGGGTCTGCTGTGATAGGACATGGAGAAATGGTTTCAGACTAAAAGGGGAGATTTAGACTGGATGTAACGAAAAGGTTTTTTACAGTAAGGGTGGTGAGGCACTGGAACAGGTTGCCCAGAGAAGTGGTGGCTGTCCCACCCCTGGAGACATTTAAGGTCAGGCTGGGCAGGGCTCTGAGCAACCTGATCTAGCTTTGGATGTCCCTGTTCATTGCAGGGAGGGTGGATTAGATGACCTTTAAGGGTCTCTTCCAACTCAAACAATTCTGTGATACTATGATGTCTGAGAACACACAGCAGAGATGTAGCTCACCAGCAAAGACAGGTCCTTTTTCAGACAATTGCATTTATAATGAAGAAATAAATAATCTGAAACCATTTGCTACTGGATGATATCCAACTGATTTAAGAGCTAAAAGCATAAAGTGCACTTTGTCTGGCAAGCTGAAAAACCATCATTTTAACTAATAAGGACTGATCAGGCTTAAACATCTTCATAATAACACTGCATTCAGTGTTGTCTATATACAAAGTCCAATATCACAGCTTCAGAGAAGCTAGATATTTGGATGCCAAAAGCAAGTGACTTTGGGGCAGTAATCATTTTCGTTCTCTTATTTTATTTACAACTTGCCCAGAGTTCTTGTTGGTGTGCAGATAAGGATGTCCATGCATATCCAAAAGCGTCGAGATCTCGTGCTGTTGTAATTAATAGCACATTTGGAGCCCCCGCAAGCGAAATCTGTGCTAAGCCTTCCCTCCAGAATGCCCATTGTTCTCCTCCCACAGCATTTCCACTGATAAAAACAAACTCTGGCCACATCTGCCAGTGTTACCAATATGATTAGCTCAGTCTTGGTGACTTCATCTTCAGGAAGCCTAATCCATCCCATCTAGTGAAGGCAATTCTGTTGCACTATAGATGAACTTGCAGCAATGCATAGGGTGAAGCTGGGAAGTTGGCTGCCCTGGTTTGTTCAATTGCTCTGCAACACAAAGGGAGCCTCACTAAAATTCAATTAACCTTCCTCTTCCTCCCAAGGGCACTAGTGTCAGACTCCATTAGCAGCTGTTGCCCATTGTTTCAATGAAGAATCTCTAAGCACCAAGTTATTAACCCATCAGCGAGCAAAGTGTCCAAGCAGTGGCATTTTAGCCCACTTCCACAGGTTTCTGTCTATACAGGTATTTCAGTGCCATTAGAGGTTTCATTCATTTACCTGACTTGCATTTCTGCACTGAGGAATTTGTGCAAACTACTTGGGCACCTACAGAATTGTGTTTCACAGAAGGATAGCTTAGTGGGAGTGCAATAAATGCCTAAATACTGCTAGAAAAAGAAAAAAATGACAATCATACGGCCTGAAAAGCTGTTGGCATTTCTGAATAGGAGCAGCAGCCACAAGTGGCACAGGCCTCCACTGTCTCAGTAGGCATTGTTCTGTTTCAGGAAATCTATTGCTGCGGTTGATAGCAAACTGGTTCATGTCAGATTCACTTCCTTAATGTGTTCATGGCTGAAATGCAGCTCAATTTTCATGTTTTGATTTTTGCTTTTAGCTGAAAATGTCACCAGAACCTATTTGCTGTCTCTAACTTAAAACTATCAATATTTTGGTCAGTCAAAAGCTTCATTTCCACATGAGTAATCACCATGCACAAAAACTCTGCCAGGTATTTCCACTTGTTCACTTTCCTATACATTTTTTGTATCAGGCATACACATAATGTCATACAGAAAAAAATGACAGAGGAAAAAGAGAAGTGTTGCCTTTGTTATTAGCATGTTGCACACACAATCGAAAAAAAAAGCCAAAAAATTGTTGTATTTGCTGAAAGGGATTTAGCCAAACACTGGCCCAGATGCTGGGCCCAGTCGGCCACTCCACTGTGAAAAGGAAACCTCCAGAATTGCAGTGCCTAGGTAGCCACAAGCAGCCCATGGGCACCATGAAGCTCACTTGAGGTGTTTGGCCAAAACTTTCAGATCTGTGATGCTAAACATGCATTTAATGCACTCTTGTACTGTGGGTGCTCTTGAGGGACTGATGCAGGGAATAGTTTTAACTGTAAAAAGAAGCTCTCAAACATGCCTGCTCATCAGCAGCTCTTCTCCCACCAGAAAGCCTGATGCCTGAACTCAGCTGGTATAATGCTTCACCCACTTGTTTCTTTTCCAGAGCTCTGTTAGATGCTCCAGGTTTAAAAATCCAAGCATTAAAACCTTCATCTTAATTGGATCAGTAACAGCAAGAGCATTTCTCTGACCTTGGCCTACAAATGTGTTTCAGCTTCATATGCATACATCAATTCACTACGTATCTGTAAGGGCTTATCTACAGGATGCAATTGCAGCAGCTTATACTTAACCTGTTGTTGCAAACTGATTTCTCTAAATAATTTTGAATACCTGTGGAAATGCTTATTTCAGTTTAAAGCTTTTTTTTTTCTACTGACCTGCGTTAAAAGCCAAATAACCTTGGTTTTATTCTTATGGCAAAAGTCCTCCCATAGGTTCACACATCAGCTAACTTAACTGATTTTAAAAGCTGCCTCTTCACTTATATGGTTGCAAAGCCTTTGTTCAGAGCAGGTTTATCTCTGGATCTCTGGCTAAGCTCAGTCCCAGCTAAGCCACCCCAGCCAGGTTACTTCAAGACCAATTGCCCAACCAATGGCCTTCTACAACGGAGTGAAGACATAGGTGGACAAAGGGAGGGCAACTGATGTAATCTATTTGGATCCTGCAAGGCCTTTTACATGGTCCCACACTACATCCTTATCTCCAAATTGGACAGAGATGGATTTGAAGGGTGGAATATTCATTGGACAAAGAACAAGTAGGATGGTTACTGCCAGAGGGCTGTGATAAAAGTCTCTGTGTCCACTGGTGATAAGTGGTTTTCTTCACAGGTCCATCTTGTGACTGGTGCTCTTCAGTATATTTACCAATGACCTGAAGAGTGGAATTGAGTGCATCCTCGGCAAGTTTGAGGATGACATCAAGCTCAGTAATGCAGTTGACGCAATAGGAGGAAGGGATGCCATCCAGAGGGGCCTGGACATGCTAGAGAAGTGGGCCCACATGAACCTAACAAGGCTGAATGAACAAGGCCAATTGCAAGGTGTTGCACCTGGGTTGGGGCAATACTTGATATGAGAACAAACTGGGAGCAGAACTCCATGAGAGATCTTGAGACCTGCAGAGAAGGACCTGGGGGGTTCCAGTGGATGAAAATCTGGACATGAGCCAGCAGTGTGCATTTGCAGCCCAAAAGGCCAACAGTACACTGAACTGCCTCAGAAGAGGAGTGGCTAGAAGGGAGAGGAAGACAATTGTCCCCCTCTACTCTGCCCTTGTGAGGCCCCACCTGGAGTACTGCATTCAGCTCTGGGGCCTCCAGCACAAGAAAGATGCAGAGCTGTTGCAGTGAGTCTGGAGCGGGGCCATGATGATGGTCAGAGGGCTGGAGCACCTCTCCTACAAAGACAGGCTGAAGGAGCTGAGCTTGTTCAGCCTGGAGAAGAGAAGGCTCAAGGAAGACTTTATTGTGATAAAATAAGCTTATAATCAGGAACGAGATAGATGATAGGATTTTTACACAGTCTTAGGACAAGTCAGAATGGTTTTAAATTAAAAGAGAGTAGATTTAGATTAGATGTTAGGGGAAAATTTTTCACTTTGAGAGATTTTTTGCACTGGCACATGTTGCCCAGAGAAGCTGCGGATGGCCCGTCCCTAGAGTCGTTCAAGGCCAGGTTGGATGTGGCCCCAGCAACCAGATCTAGTGCCTGATTTAGTGGTTCACAGCCCTGCCCATGGCAGGCAAGTTGGAAATATAGATGATCTTTAAGGTTCCCTCCAACCTAAGCCATTCTGTGATTCTATGTTCCTATGGTTCTATAATAAGACACAGCAATTACTCTGAGTAATTCCCTCTGGGAATGTCCCCCAGGTTGCATTTGGATGAGACCGTGCTGGGTGCTGCTCCCTCTGCCTTGTCCAGCTGCTGAGTGTGAGCAGGTCTGTACATCTAGAAGCCTCCTGCCATGCCACAGAGCATGGAACACATCCTCTTTGCAACCTCTCAAGCACCAAACAGGGCCCAGGGAACATTCAGGAGCAAGAGTTGTATCTCAAGGTTGTGACACCCTGAGCAGTGTGCCCTCAGAAAGAGGGACCCAGATCTCCCTCTTACTTCGTTGTTCAGACACATTTTGTACAAATGCTGCTGGCTTGGCCTTGGATTGCTACTGTAAGATCTTCTTTGAAGTTAACCAGTGCTGTTAATCAGGAGGAAAATGTCTTAGCACAATCCACACTATTGGTTTTCTGAGCCAATCCAGCTACAGCAATGTATTTTGATATATTGTCTATCCTACAGACTTAAAACCAAATGTTGTATTCCTCCTGAGCTGGGCAGACAAAAATGTCCAACACATGTCAACAATTTCCAGTAGCTGAGCCTTCTACTAAGGTACGGCTGAACTGTGATGAATGTAAATGCTTTTCTAACACTAGAGGGCTAACGTTGCTTTACACTCCCTTTTTGCACATGCACACAATATATTAGTAGGTTGTTCATCTTTGTGGCAGAATTTTTTTTGTTTTTTGGGGGGGGGGTTGTTTTTTTGTTGGTTTTTTGTTTGTTTGTTTGTTTGTTTTTTGTTTTTTTTTTTCTTTGTAGAGCATTTAGGTACCACAGCGCTAAGCAATTTTCACCATGATTCTATGACAAGGGACTTTTAATTAACCTTGTAGTACTTACCAGAAAGCTGTTTTATTTTGTTTGTGGATGCATGACTTTTGGGGAAACTAATGACACTAGCATTCCCACTTGTATATAATGTGCACAGATATTGTAATAGAAAATTACGTTACCAATAACGTTTCATTTTCTCTGTCTCCAACAATTGCAATATTTGCATGTCAGCTGGAGTGCAGATTATGTTCATATTTCTACTCCCAGGAAAATTCAGAAGTAACATCATTTTCAAAATCCAGCACCTCCAGTTGAAGAACCAAGTAGCTAAGAATGTCAGAAATCTTATACCACAAAATAAACACAAGTTTCAATTTTTTTGAAGGCAAATTATGCTCAATAATTTGAACTAAGACATCTGCTTTTTATGCTGCCTGCTTTCCATGTCTGGATTGTTTTTTTTTTTTGTTTTTGTTTTTTTTTTTTTGCATAACTGTAAGCATGTTTTCACTTACAAGCTATGGTTATATGAGAGATACCATTACAGATGACATCTGTTCACTGATAGTTTATCATTTGGGGAAATATTTCTAAGTGCTGCTTTTGTTCTGTACTTTAGCATGAAAAGTAGAGTGTCTTTGGGCTTATTTCTTCGTGGTGCTTTTTACAGCAAAAAGAGAGGGAAGAAAAAGCATAGGATAGTGTGCAGTGTTCACTGAAATCAGCGTGAAGTTTCTCTTTGGCTTCAGTGAGGTTGTGGTGCCCCTCTTTAGGGGGTCCTTTAAGCTAATGTACTTTATTTCACGTTTTCTGATCGGCTACACACATGCTCACATGTGTACCACACTCAGCTGTGTGCAGTGATTTGCTCAGCTGCAGTTCACTCACATTCAGATATGCGCCCACATCTCTTCTTGACATTACTGGTGATGCTATTTTGGGCTTCCACCTCGAGCATTCATCCAATGTGAAACATGGGATTTTATGCTATATTGAAAGACTTGCCAGGTAAGCTGACTCACCAAGGGATTTGCTGACTTGAACTGCACATGAATTAATCAAAAAACTTCACCACACATCCACATCTGAAATTTGCTGTGAGTGCACTGAGTAGTGATGCCCAGGTGCTGCCATGCAGCCATGCAGCACCCTGCCACCTCGCAGTGAGGGTTTGGTTGCCAATTGCTGTTGTGGCTGCCCATTGCATTTAGCATTATGGCTAAACATCTCCTGCACTACTCAGTTTCTGTGCAATATGAGAAGGCTTGCAACAGAGAGAGATTTTTCTGTTCTGTGTGCGATGGGATAACGTAATCTGGAGCACAAAACAGACCAAAACCTTTGATTGTTCTTTTTCATCTTTCCCCAACATTTAGTTGGGAACAGGGTGGGGGTGAAATTAAGAGAGCAAATACTGGTAATGTCTATCATCATCCTGATAATAACGACAAGCAGGCTTCTGCAAACATAGAGTCATGTTGAAGTCCAGAGTGAGCTCATATGGGAGTCACTGATAGACCAGGCACTACATGCCAGAGGTGCCACTTAGTACTACATGCAGCCATGTGGTGAGGGCCATCAGGGTCCCCACGGGGGCTACAGGTGCTATTGATGGACTTGGGACCCTATTGGGACCACTGTTACTCTCTGTAGAAAGAGTGGGTTCACCACATCAGCTGAACAAGGCTGGGAAATCAGTGACAGTAGTTGTCTCAGAGGCATCTCCAGCAGATTCTGTTCTACATGATGTTGAGCAGCCCAGGAAGACAGGCCGTGCCACTGCTTAGCGCAGTGCTGTCCCCAGAGCTTAGGTGCAGAAATAGGAGGGAAATATGTTCTCCAAGTAGGAGAAAACCAAATTGCAGTGCTGTTTGATATCTCAGAGCTTTAATTGGCAGAAGAATTATCTTTACTAACACCTGCAAATGAGTGTATAGTATACTGTAAAATTAATAGTCGGAGGGAGAAGGAATTCCTTAGAGCTCACAGAAAAAAACATCTTCCCTCTTGCAATTGGTGGCATAGCATGGTATCACAGGCTGCCTTAAAGCCAGGGGCATAAATGAAACAAGAGTTGGAGCCATGACACCCTGCTTTATTTTCGAGTGTGAGCCTCTTCAGTAAAAGTGCTCTCCTTCTAATGAAGAAACCAGGCCAAAGCAGTACAAGCTTGTTGTGACTGTGAAATATTGGTCAAGAGAGTGATACATAAGCACTGCAGAGAAGACTCTGACATGCTGAGATGGTGTAAAACTGAGAGGCCAGTTAAATGCATAAGCAGCAGAAAGAAACTCCACTAACATGGCAGCCTCCAAATCCAACGTGCTTGCTGCTTCTGCTTGTGCTTGTCAAGTATGCCTCCTGCTGTAGTTTTTCCTAATTAGCCTTGACAGTGGGGCCAAGAAGGATCTTCCAAATCTTTCACATTTCCATAATCTGTCTTTGTGCAAATGTTCACTAGTGACACACGGTTAGGGAGGTGACTATCCTCCTCTACTCCACTCTTGTGAGGCCCCATCTGGAGTACTGCATTCAGCTCTGGGGCCCAGAGCACAAGAAGGATGTGGAGATGTTCAAGCAGATCCAAAGGAGGAAGGACCACAACAATGCTCAGAGGGCTGGAGTACCTCTCCTGTGAAGACAGGCTGAAGGAGCTGGGCTTGTTCAGCCTGGAGAAGAGAAGGCTCCAGGGAGACCTCACTTTGGCTTTCCTGTACATAAAGGGGCCTACAGGAAAGCTACAGGGACTCCTTCTTAGGTAGTGTAGTAACAGAACAAGGAGTAATGGCTTTAAGCTAGAAGAGGAGACACTTAGGTTAGATATCAGGAAGACATTTTTCATTATCATAGTGGTGAGTCACTGGCACTGGCCATGCAGAGGAGCTGTGGATGTCCCATCACTGGAGGCGTTCAAGCCCAGGTCGGAGGGGCCCTGGGCAACTTGGTCTGATGAGTGGTGTCTCTGCCCATTGCAGGGGGATGGAATTGGATGCTCTTTAAGGTCCTTTTCAACCCAAACCATTCTAAGATTTTTACAATTCCTTGAGCCTGAATACTTACCTAGAAGTAAATCATGTATCTGAATGCTCTACTTTTCATGTGCTTCACAACACTAAGGGCCGCTTCAGTTCTGCAACAAAACAGCATCCTGTGATGGCTGAGACATCTCATCCATCAGCCATCTCTTCACCCAAGCAATCCCTGTTGCAGTTTGAATACAATGGGCTCGTAGTTTAGGCTGACCCAGACAGTTGTTTGAGACAAGGAACGTGGGGGATCAGTAGGGTCTCAACAGCTGTGTCTGCCTTGAAGCAAACAAGTTGTTTGGTTCTTGTGGTTGGATCAATTGGACATTCCAAAAATGCAATCTGTAAGGGCTGGGGCCATCAGTATTTATATTGATGCGTACTATGACATTGTACCGTAAGGCTTCTAACTCTCTAAAACTCGAGGAAGAGTTCGCAAATGTACTGCAGCTTTGGCCACCTGATGTGATCAAGTTCAAAAATCCTGCATCATGCAAAGTAAAAGTATGTTGTCCCAGATCTGCACAGTGTGTCAGAGTAAGGGGGAAAAACTCAATATAGAAAGGTACATCTCAGAAACAGGCAGCCATGGGGAATCCCTATTGCAGGACAATGGGGGTAAGTTCAGCACAGCAGTGCTTAGTGCTTTCTCAGGGCTTGACTACACGCTGTTTAGGCAAAATACAGCTGGTCTATGGCTCCAGAATTCAAATATCTGTAAATTGGTTTGAGCGTTATCCTCCTTCTCTGCCTTTCTGGATCCTTTTTTCTCCTGGGGATCCATCATCATAGCCCAAGCACATCCAGCCAGAAGCTTGATCCCATTCAGATCAGAGCCAACCAATACCCTGGGCAGATAACTGGTGCTTGAGTGGTTACACATATCTGTAAAACCCTTTGAGGGTAGCAAGCACTTTCACAAAGGGAACATAGCAAGGGTGTTAGCAGGATGCTCAGTAAACTGAGCTTCACTAAATCGTAGCAAAGTGTGCACAGGCTTTACTTCTTTCTCCTAAAATGTGCAAAATCACAGCTTTCCAGCAGCAAAAGTTACTGAGGGGGCTTCTGAAAATGCTCAAGCTTCCTATTAATTTTTGTTTTCCTTTTAATTGTCACTTCACCCCCAGGCACCCCCTCACTGCAGGGCAGAGCACCTGCAAAGGGGTGAACCCAAGGGAGGCCATGCTGGTTGTTGTTAGCCTGCAGCACATGAGTGGCAGATGCCCCTGTCATGGGAGGGTGCCAGGCAGGAGGGCTGCCCCTGGGGCTGCCCCTCTGAGTCTTGTTTGGGAGCCGTCTGAATGCTGCCCAGCTCCAGCTGGCACAGAATTACCCGGGACCTAATTACAACAACCTGGTGACAGCTCAGTGAGAGGACTCCCTCATTAAATGTGATGGTCTGGATGCCGTGGCTGGTTCAGGGAACTCTTAAACAGTTATTGCTGGAAACGGCAAGTGCATACCAGGGGAAAGATCACTCCATAAATGTGCTATTTCTTACATTTTTTCTCTGAGCATCTGTTATTGCTCCCTGCCAAAGACAGGATATTGGATCCTGAGGTTGGCTGAGCATAGTCAATCTTATGTTTTTATGGTTAGATCTGCAGCAGCAGCTACAAGGAAAACTTTAAAATACTTGAGTGGAAAAAAATCCTTTAATAGCATTTGTGTCTTTTTGTTTGGCTCCTGCAATACTAAGTAGTTCAAGCAAGATGTGTCAGTATTGATCAATATGTTCCCATTAGGGAACGTATTTGCTTTCTATTTCCATTTTATTATTATAATGCTTAATGTAATTTTTATATATATATTTAGATGTTTATAAAGTAGAAGAAAACCCTTCTCCAATGCTGTTAGTTGTGCTGTGGGGAACAAAAGCTCTCACAATATGTGGCATGTAGTGGAAAAGCTTTTTGCCTTTTTACTTTGATCAGGTAGAATAAAGAATGGGTCAAACCAGTAGAAACCTGTCTGATCTAAAAATAAAGAAAAGGGCCTGAAAGAATTGCACTGCACCCAGTGACCTTTGGCGAGGTCTATTCAGGGACTGAAAGCATGGCCTCTAGATTTCTGAAACATGCTTTTCTTTCCCTTACACACCTTGTTTTACAAGTTTTAGAAGCCAGTTGCCAAGAAACCAGTTTGGTGATTTGTGGTGCAAACGACTCCTCATTGGCCAAACAGAGGAGTAGTGAGAGCTCTCTCTTTGGCTTTGGTTGGGCTCAAAAGGTGTTACATCTCCTGTCCATTAGATACATCTCTCTCCACGCCACCATCAACGGAAATGGAGCCTTGCTCACCTTTCCCAACCATCTTCACATCTGGCATGTCCTAGGGATTTTCCAAGCACTTGCTATTCTCTCTGTATCCAGTTCTGCCTCCTGATTTAGTGCCCAAGCTGCCTTTCCTTTGATATATGCAATTGTCTGAGTCACCATTGGTTGTGTTCCCTGGGTGTTAAGTTTCCCAGAAGCAACAAAGCGTGTGATCTCAGTGATAATACTGCTGGAAGTTCTCTCACAGGAGTTTCTGCTGTGATAGTAAGACTTAGCTATGTTGGCCTGGAATTAGCATTTCATTGCTAGCATTACAAATAATTAAAAATGACCTGAAGTCACTCCAGCAGTTTTTAATTGCTGCTCTTCTACAGTGAATCTCTGCTAGCAACAACTGACAAAATAACAATACAACATAAAAGCATATTTAATTTTCTTTTTTATTATTTTATAGTGCTGTTTCCTACTGATGTGGGGCACTGCAGGACATGTAAGCGTAAGTGCAATATGAACCACTGAACATGAAAGCCCTGACCATCTGTTCTTTTGCTGAGATGAATGAGGAAAAAAATACAGTTAAAACAAACTTCAAAGTTGATTTACTTTAAAATGACCACAACTTTGTAAATTCAAGCCTTTCAGGCTCCAAATAACAATTATTTTAACATCTTGTTTTCAGAGAAAGCCCTCCTCTCCAAGAATTTTCAGGTCCATTGTTCTATATTTACCTGGAAATCACATAAAAGCAATGTGTCTCCTTGGTGGTATAAAAATATGCAGAAAGAGGGGATCTTTGCCTGAAGGACTTTAAGTTCTAAAATATTTAAGGTCTTACAAAGAAAAGCCTGAGGCCACACCATTGTTGGCATGGAAAGCCCCAGCTCCATCAGGAAGTGAATATTTTAAAAAAATTCTGTTGTAGGGATGTGCCAACCCCATGGTGCATAGCCATCATGTACACAGACATCTGGGAATGTTCTTGCCAAGAGCAGCTCCACAAAGCAGTGCTGAAGACGTCACGTACCCATAACCCAGTGTCACTCACTGGCTCCTGTGTTATGGAAAGTGGCAAGATCAGGAAGAGATTTGATTTACAGTTAGCTAGAGGCATGTGGCTATGGTTGTATAATAGCAGTGTATTACTCCTCTATAGAATGGGACTTATGGTGTTAAATTTGATGCAGCCCAGTGTGGTAACAAGCTTGCCAGATGATGCTGCCATGTGAGAGACTTCCCCAGGTTCTATCTGCTTCGCATGTCTCTATCACAAGGGCTCTGCCTCCCTCTGTGCTTCAGGTTCTCTTGCTATGTGATTTCATACATTTGGCATAGCCCCATGTTCAAAAGAAGCTCACTCATCTTGAACCCTTGTTCTCTCAGCAACAGCCTAATACCTAATACCATGTTGCCCTCCCCACTAAGCAATAGTCAACAGACAGATCCTCATCACAGAATCCCATGTGAAATTATGACTCCACCATGCAAGTCCATCCATGGGCTCCATCTGACATGCAAAATATACATTAAAAAAACGAGCTATTGTGTGGGATGCCCATCAGTGACATGCAGCAGCCTGAAACATAATTGCTTAATAAGCTTCTGAACTGAAAGAAAAGTGCCTTACATCTATGCATAAAATCTTTTCTGTTCTTAAAACTGGATCTCCAGTTCAAACGGTCCATTCCTCAAAGACAAAGACTTGGCAACACAAGTCACAGAATCATATAATCGTTTGAGTTGGAAGAGATCCTTAAAGGCCACCTAGTCCAACCCCCTGTAATGAACAGGGGCACCCACAGCTAATCAGGTTGCTCAGAGCCCCCCATCCAACCTGACCTTGAATGTCTCCAAGGACAGGGCTTCTACCACCTCTCTGGGCAGCCTGATCCAGTGCCTCACCACCCTTACTGTAAAAAACTTCTTCCTTACATCCAAATCCTACCATATTAATCTGAAATTGTAGGAGTCGGCCTTCAGCAGGAACATCTCTTAATTTTGCTGTATGCACTTAAGTAAAACTGTTTATTAGCCTGCTCACTTGCCTTGCCCAAGATAATTAATGACCCATACACCTAAATATATTTCCAGAGTTCTGCTCATTCTTTTTGATCTGGCTTCACATCCACAGGCAACCATTTTCATGTCCTCTGCATTTTAAAAGCAGAACTTATTGTATAAATGTTAGTAATTTCCAGAACCTCCTGTCTCTGGGCAGTCTTCTAAGGTCCATGACTACCTACAGCAGCTTGCTGCTCATTCTTGTTATGCTGACATATAAGTTTCTCTAAAGCCCCTGAAGAACTGGAGGCTTGTTGCATTCATAAATTTCTTAGGAAGTCTGCCAGAGGAATAACATGCTCCCAAGTATCTGAAAGTCATCAGAGAACTCTAAAGGCAATATTTAAGAGCAAGACTAACAGCGAATGTTTACACTTTTTTACAAACTTAGTAAAAAATCCACAAAACAGTTTATTGGAGTACTTTGGAAAGTTGAAAAACATTCAGAAAGAGTTGAGAAAGCCATAACATAAATAGAAAAAACTGCTGAAGAACACCCTCTTGTTTAGCAGTTAAATGCAGGCAAAACTGGGTGCTATGAGCAGAAGCCTGTCACGTGCGAAAACTGAAAGTGAATCCAAGATGGGGAGGGTGTACCTGGAGGGCATCTGCAGGCTTATGCCTGAAGAACTCTTCTAGGTGTGACATTAAGAAACTTTGACTGACTTTGAATCCTTACACTAAATTTTGGAGATACATTGAACAAGGTGGTATCCCTAGGCTGGGTCAATCAAATCAGGTCTTGTTGCTACAACTAGCTTCAAGATTGTTTAGCCATATGGCATGAAAGGCAAGAAGATATCTTATCAGAAGCCTGAAAACTGTATTTTGGCCATGCTGGATAACAATCATTTCAGCTGATGAACATATTAAGATAAGAGAGATGGCAATGTGCCAGCACAGGAATTTTGGAGACCACCTTCAGATTCTTTGAGCTGATGAGTCCTCAGGTGTTTCTGGTCACAGCAATAGGGTGCAGATTGTGTTCTGGTGATGAGGCTGGCTGGTAGCAGAGCTAGTCTTCACTGCCTCCAAAGAGCACAATAAGTAAGCATGAGCAGTTCACAGATATTTTTAAGTACACAGATCGTTTCTTCATTTCTCACAGTTCCAGGAGCTGTCATAAAGGCCCTCCAGGGACAAAGCTTTTACACTGGCAATGTGTTACTTGCTGAGTTAAGCATTCTTACATGCAAGCTGAAGTGATAATCTTTTTCTTTTTTTTTTTTCATTGAATAAATGCTAAGTTACTGTAGCAAAATATGAAGTTTCAGCTTTCTTCTGAAGGTTTTCTTTCTTACTCTGGAAACCATCCTACATCAGGTGTGGGAGATGATAGGATAGTTGCCAAGAAAGACTTGGCTTCCACTTTCAAGTGAAGCTAACTGGGTTCCACTGCATGTAAAATCCTATATAATAAAGCATTTATTGGTTTTCATCCAGAAATCTTTCTGACTGTTGCTAGTTTCCCCCACCAGCTGAGAGTCTGTCTTCCGTGCAGCTCTCTCACCAAGCCATTCCTCCAGCCTTGAAGAGTTCCTTGAAAAATGGATTTGGGATGCCCACAAGTCCGTCTGGCTGTGGGGCTGCCTACCAGGGCCCCTGTGCTGCCGCCTGTGAAATAGTTCTTATTCAGGCTAATGAACATCACTCGTGCAAGAACCAGTGGGTAGAAAGTGGCTGTGAATGCATTTAGGATTGTAATTAGACAAATATTTCTGAGTCTCAGAAGGGGACTATTCCAGAGCCTTTTGTTGTAGCTGTGGTAGTTACATCCTGAACTAGTTCAGTTAAAAATAAAAAGTTTGAGCAGTTTATGTTCTGCCTACAAAATAAGAGAGGAAACCTCTGCAACCACTGTGTTTCCAAGCCTACATATTAAAATGGGTGTATCAGACATCTCCTCACATTGCCAATAACAATTTCTGAAATGCCTTTGAGGGGAGTTTGGGCTCCTTCTGTGGCTGGGTGAGCTGATGGGGGCACCCAGGGAACCACCACTGCCAAGGTGAGTGTGTGATTGGGTGGGACTAAATCTTCCTGGGATTTGTGACAGAAGGGTTTTCTGAAACATATAGGTGTGCATTCACGTTTTATCAGTGCTGTGGTTTACCAGTTTAGCAGCAATGGGTACATGGGAAGGAGACTCATGAGAGACACATGCACTGAAGGTATGCTGCCAGATCTGGTGCTCAGCAAAGCACCACCCAGCTGCAGCCGGATCACCATCAGGCGTTGCTGCTGGCATCACAGCAGAGGAGGGTTTTACAGAGGGATTAACCACCAGAGCATCTTCCTTCTGCTTCCTTTTGTTCTTTTATGTTTTCTCTGCTGGCTCCAGAGCAGCAGGTAAGTAGCTAGTGTTATTGTCAGACTTTTTCTTGCTGTTATTGATGATCTGTAGCAACACAATGAGAATGAACGGAGCCTTGGAGAGTAAAGCTCTAAAGAGACAAAACGAAGGAAATCAATGTTTACTAATGGAGAAAACAGAATCACCTGCACTGAAAAGAACTTACTGATGGAATGGGGTTTATTAGTCCCTGCCTCAGCTCCTGCAGGCAATTGTCCTGCTTAAGGAGGGAGAGAAGTGGAAACAGTGGAAAAAGGTAAAATGTTGTTCCCTGAATTAGAGCAAATGCTCCTCCCATTCTTGGATGTAACTGTGCATGTAAAGTCTGCTGAAGCCAAAAGCAGCTTGTGGGATGCATTTTCATTTTATACCTGAATAGCTCAGTTCGGGTATGTAGTGGCCATGAGCTAGGCTGTATCTAAAGCAGCACCAAGAAGAAGAACTAAAATACTGGTCCTAACTTGTGGTGATAGATTAAAAAGACCCTTGTTTTCTTTATTTTACCAGCAATGTGTGGAGCCCATGTGAATGGGCCCAGAATGAGGTGGTTAGTTCTTATTCAGAAGTGTGCACTGTGTGGGATTATTGATTTCTTCTCTGCTTGAAGATAAAAATAAAATTAAAAAAAAATAACAGAATAAGCAGGAAACTGTTTTCACGCTTGACCTCATGCATGTTCAGTGCTGTATTGTTTCCTAGCAGGTTCTCATGCATCCATTTTTAACCTTGGGATGCTGCTGTCTTTACGCACTCAGCAAGGGCACTCCGCAGACTGTTATTTCCTCCTCACCATCAGCTAATTGGTCTTTCCAAAATCCACTTCATTCAGCCCCAAATTCTCAAATCAATTGGTTATTTTTTTTTAACATATAATTAATCATTTCACCACTGCTTGTCTGCTTGGTTTTGTCTGCTTTTCTCCACCCATTCACATACTATACTAAGCTATTGTTTTAAATTATACCTATTTTTCATCTTCTGTTATTAAAATAGGAACAATGGTAGTGCTCACACAAATCTGGTTAAAGAGGAAAATGATTAATTAGAGTGTACATCAATAAACCATTGACTTTCCCTTAGTGCAGTGTATCTGAAAAGGATTTAGCAGCTCTAGAAATAGTAGCCTATGAAATAAATATCAGTCCCTTTTTATTCAGAAGTACATTTAAATTATACAATTCTTTTAAAATATGTGATGTATTTACGTTCTCTGCAATTTTGAAATTGGTTGTTTTATAAAAAAAGCAATTTTCCTTACTTGCAGAGTTGATACACAATTGCGAGTTATATGGCGTATAAAAGGGTATGGAATTATTCCTGTAACTGGTGAGTTTGTTTCAAATTCCTCTTCCACCTCTGTTTTGTTTTATTGTAAGATCCCATTGCTAGTTGTTCACAGTCAAGTGATTCATATAATCATAGAATTGCTCAGGTTGGAAAAGACCTTAAAGATCATCAGGTCCAATCGCAACCTAACCATGCTACCCTAACTCTAACAACCCTCCGCTAAATCATGTCCCTGAGCACCACATCCAAACGGTTTTTAAACACATCCAGGTATGGTGACTCAACCACCTCCCTGGGGAGCCTATTCCAGTGCTTAACCACCCTTTCTGACCCAAATACTTAGGATACCAAGCCACGTATTTCTTGAATTACACACAAATTAGTGTTCAATCATTATGTGCACAGTGACCGTACTTTGTCACCCATTACTGCTCACTCTTACATTGGTCAGCCAACCCCTGCATGAAAAGCAGCACTAGCTGTACACAGCCAGCAAGAGATATCTAGTTTGAGGTCAGTGTACTCTAAGCATTTCTGCCATCATCCTCCTTACTTGCAGGAAAAGTGTTTTAAATACTGAGTTGAAATGCAAAAGTCAGCAGTGGTGACAAAAGAACAAAATGTGTCACTGATGCACTTTAAAAACATAAGGACACAAGCTGTTCAGATTAGTGTATGCCCTTTAGTGTCAAATTCATTTATAGTCTAAGATACAACAAAGGGCTAAGGAACAATAACATTTTTGGACAGCATCCTTTTGACCTTGTACTGCTCACAATGGACTCTTTTTTCCTGTATTGATACTTTAACTCCTCAGCTATTGTAATCCAGCTGAACTTGTCTCTAGCAGATATTTAAAAAGGAAATGTGAATTTGCTGCAGCTATAAAGCTTGTGTTTAAGGCAAGTAAATAATTCCAAACAGCTCCTATTGGTTTTCTAGTGGTGTCATTTCCATGAACAACAGGACATTTTTTAAATTTAAAACAACAATTGAATTGTCACAGTATGGGTGGCATTTCAGTTCTGCACCACTTTCTCACTGGACCAGAAGATAAAAGTTGAAATATTAAGGGACATGGAAACAGACGTGCTTCATCTGTTAGCATCCCAGCATGGAACCAGAAATGCACATCTGTGGGGAGGAAAAAAAAAAAAACAAAAACACATTAAAATGACATCCCTGCAGTGTTAACCCTTGTATCACCATTCTTTACCTTTAGTCCATGCATTTTTCTTAGAAAACTGGGGTAATGCACTGTAAAGGCAAGTGCCAGATTATGTCTTAAGCAATTGGGGTGAAATTGCATACAAAACTAATTTCTTCGTGTGGCCAACTCTTTTCATCTCCAAATCTTTTTTTCCCCTGCAGATACTTCATCTTTCACAGCAGAAACTGTGGGTCCTTTCTGCAGCCCTTCTCCAGCTCTCTTCCTATGGGCTTTCATCTAGTTGCTGCACTGTATCTCCTCACTAATATCTCTAACTCCACCTTATTCTAGCAAAAGCAAAAAACTATTTATTTCCTGCTTTCTGCCTGTTTCTTCTCACCTCCTTTTCTCTTTCGTGAACAGCCTTCTTTGAGGTTCCTGAACTGTGGCTTAATCCCAAAAGGTATATGAATTTTCTTAAAACTCGTAATTGAGAGGAATGTGAATGTTTGCCAATTTGCTTAGGGGAATGTGAAGCCTGGGGTTACCCCATGCACTTGAAGCTGGTACATTCTGTCTGACATGGTCTGGAAAATGACACCGAGTTGGGAGGAAGTGTTATTCTGCCTGACAGCAGGAAAGCCCTACAGAGGGATCTGAATAGGCTAGATCACTGGGCTGAGGCTAATTGTATGAGGTTCAGCAAGACCAAATATTGTGTCCTGAGGAGGCTCAGGGGTGACCTTATTGCTGTCTGCAATGACCTGGCACTTTGGCCACACAAATTGCATGTACCACTACAGGCTTGTATCAGAGTGGCTGGTAAGCTGCGTGGAGGAAAAAGATTTGGGGGTGTTGGTTGGCTCTCGACTGAACATGAGACAACAGAGTGCAAAGGTGGCCAAGAAAGCCACCTGAAAGCCACCAAGAAATCCTGGCTTGTATCAGAAATAGTGTTGCCAGCAGAAGCAGGGAGGTGGTCATCTCCCTGTACTTGGCACCAGTGAGACCACGCCTTGAGTACTGTGTTCAGTTTTGGGCCCCTCACTACAAGAAAGACATTGAGGCCCTGAAGCATGTTCAGAGAAAGGCAACAAAACTGTGAAGGGTCTGGAGCACAAGTCTTATGAGGAGCGGCTGGGGGAACTGGAATTGTTCAGTCTGGAGAAGAGGAGGCTCAAGGGTGACCTTATCGCTGTCTGCAACGACCTGAAGCGAGGTTATGGTGTGGTGGGTGTTGACCTCTTCTCCCATGTAACTAGCCATAGGACTAGAGGGAATGAGATTCAGGCTGGGTATTAGGATCAACAACTTCTCCAAAAGAGTGGCGAGTGCTGGCACAGGCTGACCAGGGAGGTGGTGGAGTCACTGTCCCTGGAGGTGTTCAAAAAATATTTAGATGTGGCACTGATGGATATGGATTTGTGGGCACGGTGGGGATGGGCTGATGGTTTGACTGGAAGATCTTTGTGACTTTTTCCAACTTTAATGATTCTATGATTCTTTGATTCTATGAAAGCATGCCAGGCACTATCCTAACACCTCCCCAGTGTCACAGTCACATCCCAGTGCCTGGGCTCTTGCTCTGAAACTTATACTTTTCCCAGTGGGGAAGCAGACCAGATTTATTATTTAGTCACTGACCGCCTGTATCACCATCAGTACAAGGATATGATGCTGTTTCAAAAAGGTCCTGTTTGCATTCCAATAAGTTGTCTTTCCTTCAAAGCTAGACTAAAGCCTGTCTGATTTCTAATTGTTTCAAGACAAAAGAACAAAAAAATTAAATGAGACAGAAATGTAATGTGAATAGTAGGCTTTCAACTGCTTGGAGATCTTAAGTTAGATGTAAAATGCTTTTTTAAAAGGTCATGTGGTAGAAACCATCAATTTTAATAAGGCATTCCTCTCTGCTGTTGAGGCAAAAGTGTCAACATGCAACAACCTTGATATGTGCAAAGATGGTTTATATGAATAAAATGTTGTCCCCGCAACTTAATGAATTTGCTCAGTATGTTTCTATTATTTACTTGGAAAAAAAAAATCATATTATTGAAAAAAAATCATTTAAATATGGAAAAGAACTGAGTGTTCAGATTGATCAAGTCATTTGTCTCTGCTTGTGAACGTGGCTTCAATAGCTGATCATACTCTGAAGTGTACACAAACCTTTAGTACACAGCAGATCATAGTGCCAGTAATAGTGCTTTTAATATCTGTTACTGAAGTTATTGTGCTCCGAGTGTCTGTTTGCACCTACTGTCGTTGTCACCTCTGAAGAATATAAAAAAAAAAAAAAAAAAAAAAAAAAACTATAAGACAGGAAGATAGCAAGGGAGAAGAATATGTGATGAGAAATTAGCTTGAACATGTAAGAAAGCCTAGATTTTTGTTGGGAAAATTAAGGTGAACTGCATCCGACAACTTGTCAACAGAGAAGTAAAGACAAGGCTTCTGTAGATTTGAGTGGGTCTAGAGTTACTCTTCAGAAATGCAAGCACTATCAAAGGAAAAAAAGCAATTCATGGGATGATTTTGAAACATGGATGGCACAGAGAATGCAACTGGCACCAGCAGCCACCAAAATTCAGCTACTCCTGTGTACAGTTTGAAGAGAGATACAACTGCTCTTATTCTCGTAAGTTCTACTCCGGAACTTCTCAATGACGATCATTTTTGAAAAGATCTCATATCTTTGGGTCCTTTGGGTCACTCGCAGTCCCAAGCCACACTGCAGAGCCATGGTTCGTGTCTTTAAGCGATTACTTCATCACTTACAAAAGGAGGTATTATGGCCGTTTCAGTCTTCATGTTCAATTTTTAAAGACCTTGTTTTACAGAAGCTGAGTGTAGGATCCCTGCAGGCTTAATGAACAAAATTCATTCTCAAGATTACATATTATTGCCATCATCCAGCTGTCATCTTGCTGTCTATTTTGTGTGTTCAGTCACTATTTTCTTTCTCTAATTCCTATGATGGGGCGTTTTTCAATGTAACAGATGAGGAAAAACATCAGATTTCCCTCTGGATAATGGGTAGCAAAACTAGCAAGGCACAGCAAGCTGCTGATTTTTGGGGAACAGAAAATATTCTCTCCCGTTGATTGTGCTTTCATAGTACTCTGGTTAAAAGTGGACAGAAAAGTAGTAGCAAGGCTGAGACAGGGCTAAATAATGCTCACAGCAACTGTATTCTTCCAAATACTTTAGAAATAATAAATACAGGAATGAAGACTGCAGCAGCTCCTTTGATTAGTGTTCTCATATCCAGCTTTTGGAGTGTTTACATGCTGCACCATCAGAGCTTTCTGCAGCCATGGTACCAGCCCCAGACACCAACAGGATGCTCTCAAAAGCTGTGTTGCATGGGCAGGGCTCAGACTTGCACAGGGTTGTCCGAGACATCAGCTCTGTAGAAAAGCTGATCTCTGAGTTGAGAAAAATCTGCAGTGGAAATCTAGCTCTGCTCACTGTCAAAATGACAATTTAGAAAATAACCCTTGCCTGTTATGAGGTTTCTGTTGCAATTTGTGAGAGCCTATGCTGCTGTTATTCAACTAATTGAATTAACCAATCTTTTTCACACTATCCTTACTGCAAGATGATGTATTTGTGGGTGGACAGCCATTATCATGGTCCACTGCGGGGGTTACAGCAGAAAGAAAGAATGGCATTTATGCGTCATTCACTTCTCAAGTACATCCTTCACTTCTCATAATACATACAAGTTCTGGTGAGAGCTGATTGTCTTAACCAGAAGAAAAGAGCATGTAAAAATGTCCCAATTCCTTTGTTCAGCAGAAACATGGTAGAAATATGTGCTGGTCCCCAGAGGAAACCTGGCGTTCTGTTCTTCTCTCAGTTAACGAGGACCTATATGACTGAATCCTTGACATTATTTTTTTCCTATCCTTTGCGATATTTTTCATGGCTGGCTGACTTCATTCTGAGAGCATGCCTTCACTCTTCTGCATTTCTTATAGGTACGTTTAAGTTACGAGATTTCCCCTTCAACCAGGGGGAGATTTCTGTTTTATCCTTACAGGGTGAAAGGGAAATCTCTCTGCATGTATGTGGGAACGACTAGGATGTTTCTTACATGAAATATAGTGACCTTCACAGCCACACCTGGAATTTTGTACAGTCTCTGCTTTCAGTGGTACTAGAAAGACTTAAATTTGTCTAAATGCAGTATCTCAGGGTTGTCCAGAATAGGGAATCCTTTTGTAACAGAAGGTGATATTCAGTTATTTCAGGATATTTCTTTTTTTTTTTTTTTAACTGTGATCCTCAAATTTAGTGGTTTATCCATTTCATCTACCTGAAGCTAATGCACTGTTTTTTATCCTGAAGATTAATATTGCTATCTGGTACTTCAGAAGATTACATTGGCATTTATTATCGTGTATTAGCCTTAATAAAAGTCAACAGTGTTTGCTGTTTTCTTCCTTCAGGCACGGGCCAATGGTCTGAAGAAATTTTAGAAACTCTCATAGCAAAGCTGTAATACAAAAGGCACAGAGCAGTGAGCAAATTAGATGCATGTCCTCGTTTTTACATAAAATACATGTGTGAAGAGACAGACATGCATCTTGCCACCCATAACAGGCTGTGGTTTTCTAACAGTGCATTTGGGAATTTTGAAAGTGTCCAATACAAATTCCAAAATACATCACTGAACTAAAAAAAGGCAGGCATTCCAAGAGAAAACATAATAATCTGGAAACTGAGCCAAATCCCTCTTTGTATATTCAAGCATCGCATTTGACTTTTTCGAAGAGGGAGAATGCCTCATCTTTGTGCAGGTGGGTGGCATCTGGTAGTCCAGATACCACTGATTAAAGTATCTATGCAAATTTTAAGCTGTGTGTTGGTACCTTATAACATAGCTACCTAAGGAGGATTCTGTTCATAGATTAAGATAGTTAGCTATATTTTTGTGAGCCAACTATTTAGTTCTCAGTATACTCAATGAAATTCTAGGCAGTACTTCAAGAATTGGTTCATTTGCACAGGCACTAATTTGTAAGCCCATGAAAGATGCGGTCTGGCATCCCATCCTACCTTCAGCCACTACTCCACACCACGTCCTCAAGGCATGAGCCACACAAAGGCCTTGTCAGACCAGTGCAGGTATCTCAGATACTTCAAGGTGTCAGAGGTGCTAGGTGCCTCTATCAGCATAATAGACAGCTCCTCATGCCATGTGCAAAGGGATACATCCCCCCTCAGAACAGATATCACATGTCAGCTGAACATCTTTGCCCCACTGGCTGTGCTGGCTACATGGGGACACCCAGAGGGCTCTGGTACTACTGGAGGTGCCCAGGATCATCCCAGATACCTACACAGGGTGAGCAGGCTTGACATGAGCTTACCAGTGACTGCTCTTTCTGAAATAGCCTCTGGAGACTGAGTAGTCTAAATTGACTCTATGCTCCTATGTTAAGCTAAGAAGTCAGTTCCTTCAGAAATCTCTCTCTCTTGTAACGCAAGCGTGAAACAAAGATCATATGTAGACCTATAAATGAAGATACTTCGAGTTACTAAGTCCTCATTAGACTCCACAGTCTAAAACAATGTAAAATAAAAATAAGGGAGGATAAGTGCAGGTCGTTAGTTGAGAATCTTTTGTGATCATTCAAAAAAAAAAAAAAGCAGATCTAAATGTACCATCAAGCCAAGGCCCACTGTGAATAAGAAACTAATCTCACAGGCTTAACATGTCTTATGCACAAAATTATCTTCCCTCCTTTAAAAAGCTGAGGCCGGGCAGAAGAGTAATTCATAATCTTCCCCTTCAGTGTACAAAATCCAAGACATAAAATGCGACAGGATTCAATCTTACCCTAGTTTCACACAACTAGAGAGAAAGGAAGCATCATCCCCCCCACACCCCCCAATATGTTCAGAAAGGCAACTCAAGAGCAGCCGTGAGCACCCCCTCCACAAGTGTAAATTCTAGTGTTGCTAATGCTTTGGCTTTTATTCGAGTGAAATGTAGCTTTAATGAGACCTGAATTGTATTATTTTGGAGTCTCAGCTTCAGTTACAACTAATGAATTAATAAAAGGGATAGGAAAATGAGGTGGGGAATGGAAAAAAGAAGGAAAAGAGAAAAAGCGGATAGGGGAAGGGAGGAGTAGGTGAAAGGCAAGGCAAGGAGAAATATCTAAACCTAACTTTTACAAATGAATCCTTACAATAGAGTCTTATGTTCCCTAACAGCTCATAAAACAGGAAGAAATAAAAAATCTTTTTCTTATTTATATTTTTGATTAAAATCTCCTGGCTTCTAACTCAATATCAGTTAAGGAAGTATGATCTGTGAACTTTGAACTGTGGGATCAGCAATATTAAAACACATATGGATCAAGAGTAATGGAAGATAATCAGAATGGTATAATGTGTCTTCAGATTTTACATCTGATGAATTCCACTTAAAGAGAAGAACATTAGAGGGAACACTGCTGGTAGTAAAAAGCTGAGCATTTGGATGCCTGCCATGTCCAAATTCCCTATTGACACTGAAGTGCCTGAGATAATGCAGAACAGTACCTTGCAAGACTCGCTTTAGTTCTCCTTTGCTGCATGTAAATGTTTCTCTTTCCTCCTATGGCAACCACTTAAAAAGCTGAGTGGTTATGTTACCCAAGTGTTTCAAGTATAAAAACTTACTGTAAGGTTGAGAACTTACTATAAATATCTGCTGACTCTTTGGCCTGCTTAATGCTGAAAATGGATGTGTAATTTCAACCTATTAATATTCAAAGTGCTGTCTTCCTCTCTTAAAGATGAATAAATGGCATTATAATCTGAATTAACACTCCCCTGTGACCAAAGGGGAGGTGATGCAGAGGGAGATATTCCAATCGCTGGGTGCACATGAGAAGGACTCCACCACCATGTACAACAATAATGTTCCTCAAAAGACTTGGCACAGTCTGAGGGTGTAGGGGTGTAGTGGGTGTCAGCTTAGCCAACAGGAACATGAAAGCGATTAGCAGCTGGACAGGAAACCCCAGAACTTAACATCAGAGGTCTATGCAAGAAGGACCTGACCCAAGGCCATTCTGTCCCTCTTCTGCAGAAGATAAATTCTCAGACAGAGCCAGACTATCATCCAAGATTTTGTTTCTAACTAGATCATTTCAGAGCCCTGAGCTCATCTCCTCATTGCACCTGATGATGTTGTACTTTTATGGAAAAGGGAGGATAAGTGCATGCTTGCTCCTCCTATCTCCTTGAAACTGCCAGTCAAGGAACGACAGACTATTCCTGAAACCATGGATCTTCCTTGGGTTGTATATAGATCGTATGAGATGATTTCCACACAAAATAAGCAATTCTGAACTAATACATCTCCTGTCTTCCTGCTCTGGAGGGCTGCTTCTGAAGTTATGACCCCATTTTGGATGAGTAACCTGTGTAGGTAATTGAATAGTCCATGTCATCAAATTTTAAGCATCACTGCTTAAAGGTGTTCCAAATTTTGAAATGACTTTACAGCAGTTGCTCAAAATAGACATCTAGAAATTTGACAGTAAATAACTGCTATTGAGAGCAGAGAGTTTTTTACTGCTAGAAAACAATGAATGCTTGTTTCCAGGAGATGCAGCATTCTACAAGCCACTCACCAGCACACGATGACCTAAAAATTAGCTGTTGCCTAGGTAGCACTAATCATGATCTGATTACATTTGTGTTGTACAAACATACACGGCACCAAAAGATGATGTATTAATTTATGTGTTTAAAAACACTGATTTTCTAAAAATTACAACAACTATTGGCATAGCTAGTTTTAAATGTGGTTCAAGAATTCTCTAATAAAAGTTTGCATAAATTCCATGGGCAAGCAGTCTGTTGCTTAAAAAAAAAAAAAAAACAGTATTAATAATTAACAATAACAATGAAATTAATCAATGCATGAAGAGTGGATAAAAGGGAATGCTGAAAAATAAGGAAGGCAAACAACCAATACTGATGAAGATGCTGAGTATTCAAAATACACTCAGAAGAAAATAAATCTGCCTTCAGCCAAAAAAACCACAAATGGTAAAATGAAAAGTAATGGTATAGAGATACTCAGTAAATATATCAATTCTACATTTAAAATCAGGAAAGAAAATGTATCCACGCTATCTGATGCTGATGAAAAGTTACTACTGACATCAGAAAGGGTGGTGCAGTAGGTAATAAAGTACATATTTTCTGTTACATTCACACAGATCATATAAATCTGAAAAGAAAGTAGGTGAGGAGCTTTCTGAAACCATCTGTTTAATTCTGAACAGTTATTGGAAAATAGTGACGTCTTTCAGATGCAGTGCAGAATATCAAAATGCAAGTCGAAAGGTTATATTGTTATCTTGGACAGTATTGACAGTACTTCAGGGATCTCATACAAACTAGTGAAATCTATAAACTCGACCAATGTAATTCCAAGTATTAAATGCTCAAAGGGGCTTACCTACCAGTTTGCCCGATGTGAGTATTGAAGAAAATAAACTAAAGCCCCAAGCTAAACTCTGCCAATAAGGAGTTAAAGGCTAAGCATGAGATGCAAAAAAATTAATTCAGTCCATGAGGAAAATCTGAGAAAAACTTTAGGCACCTACCCTGGAAGTTTGACCCCATAGCACTCCTCTGACCACACATGCCTAAAGCGTAAGTTTTTTTGCTTTATCAGCACTTTCCATGTTGCAGAGATAGACTTGCAGTCTTAGTAAACTAATCCTTAGTTTAGAATCTGCTGCTTAATAACTTATGAAATTTCTTCCATCCATGGAGATAGAGATTAGAGAGAAAGAAAATTACACTACAGGCATCCTCAGACCTAAGTCTTGGTTTGGATATTAGGAAAATCTTCTCTGAAAGAGCGGTCAGGCACTGGAACAGGCTGTCCAGGGAGGTGGTAGACTCACTATCCCTGGAAGCGTGCAAGGAACATTTAGATGTGATACTAAGGAACATGGCTTAGTGGGCAATACTGGTAGGTGAACAGTTGGACTGGATGGTCTTAGAGGTCTTTTCCAACCTGAATGATTCTATGATTCTATGATTCAAAGTCAGAAAAATGAGGCCCTCGCCAGGTATGCTAGAATCTGTCTTTAAAACCTCAGACAGCAGAGATCTCAGCTCAAAAACAATAGTACAGCTGCCTCTGCCTCTTGCTTTCTTGATTGCCAAGTGGTTAGGGCACTTCTGCAGGAACAAGGACACAGAAGATGAACATCCTCCTGACAAGGTGCAGGATTACTCATCAAGAACCACCCTTCCTAGTTTCTAGGCTATGCAGAATAGCAGGTACTGAGCAGCTGATCTGCTTCTGCATTTTATCCCATAACAATTACTGAATGAGGAGAAACTTCCAAGTGAAAGTATATATGTTTGGTCACAGCATTGCTGATCCTAGGTCAGACCTGTTTTGTGCCCTTCTCACCAACTTTTCCTAAAATCTTCAGGTCCCTGATTACTGAGCCATCATGTCAAGAGGGACAGTGAGATCAGACAGGAACTTGGAAGATGTTGAACGGTCCAATGACAATGGACAATGGTGACAGTGAAGAAAGTCAACACACAGAGCTTCAGTGAGATCACGCTGAAGTGCTGAACTGGGGTAACAGTTATTTTTGTGACATCTTTAAATCATAGAATAGAATCATAGAATCACCAAGGTTGGAAAAAGCCTCCAAGATCATCCAGTCCAACTGTCCACCTACTGCTAATATTTAGCCACTAAACCATGTCTCTCGGTACAACATCTAAATGTTTCTTGAACACCTCCAGGGATGATGACTCAACCACCTCCCTGGGCAGCCCATTCCAGCTTCTGGAGAATAAATTTTTCCTAATATCCAACCTGAATCTCCCCTGTTGCAACTTGAAGCCATTCCCTCTAGTCCTATCACTGTTACCCAGGAGAAGAGGCCGACCTCCACCTCACCACAACCTCATTTCAGGTCATTGTAGAGTACAATAAGGTCTCCCTTGAGACTGCTGCAGACAATTACACTATAATGGCTCTTGACTGTAGTGCACTACTTCTAATTGACTTCTCACTCAGGTAATCCAAAACACGTGGTTTGCCTCAGCTCAGCTCACAATGAGAGTGGAATCGCTCTCAAAACCTCACCAATCCCACAACCACAGACTGCAGACACCATCAGAAGATGGACAATTGTTGATCTTATTACTCAAGACAGGCTTGTCAGAGCAGTGCTGGAATCTTGTCCTCCTGCATCTGGTCTGTGAGTAATGAGAAGGCTTCAGACCCAGGACTGTCAGACTGACACTTTTGACAAGCTGTAAGTCCTGGGAGTGGAGTGGGGATTTTTAAATATTTTTTAAGCAAACACAGCTACAGCTGACTACCTAGCCCAAGCCATAGTAAATTGACATTATTTATAATGTGGTTTACTGCACTGGAGATCTACTAGTAAATGCCAAGGTTGTTTTGCTGATGTACTCCCAGCACTACAGCCCCGTTTCTCAACTGGTACAACAGCTCTGCTCCAGCAATGACAAATGACACCTTGTGCTATTGGCATGCAGCCAGAACATCACCACAAGAGTTGTCTCTCCAACCCCATGACTGTGTTGGTGACATCTCACCCCATCTGCATATTTTTTCAGCAGGTCTGTGGTGCCAGGCAGAGGCCGTGTGCCTTCATCTCCTGCAGCATTACTTTCCTCCTCCCTCCCCCAGCGCAGACAGGTCAGCACTCACCATCCCACTCCAGGGGAGGTGTTCATCCTGCTATCTCTCACCCTTCTCAGCATTTTGTTGTTTCTTTATGCTCCCAAGCTGTGAGGATAGCAGCCGTCTCTTTGTTCTGTATTTGTGTAACACACACTGACAGAGAAATGCCTCCTGTTTCCAGCTGCTTTGGTAATACAAATTAAATGAGAGTAGTGGCATGGTTGCCTAATTACCCTGTTTTCTTCCCTATTTCAGCAGCAATTTCAATCATCTGAATTTTGTAATGATGGATTTAAGAGTAGGCACCATACTAAGACTCTTCTTCTGCATTCTGATGGCTGAGAGCTGCTGGGTATGGTCTTTAAAGAACTAATAACATCATGGAAAGTCCCAGGCCACTGCTGTGTGTTCTTTAGAATGACCTGGGGATATTTAAGACTGGAAAAGTCCTCTAAGATCAAGTCCAACCATCAGCCCATCCCCACCATGCCCACTAGTCGTGTCCTTCAGTGCCGCATCTACACGATCCTTGAACACCTCCATGGAATCACCATCCCTCTGGGCAGCCTGTTACCGTGCCCGACCACTCTTTCAGAGAAGTTTTTCCTAATATCTATTGGGGATGGCCTCGTCTGCTCTCCCGCTGGGAATAGCAACCCCTTCCAGTGCCACCAGCCATGTCCCAATTCAGGCCACTAGTTTTGCACTCCCAGCACCAAGCTGTGCCACCACACTATAGCTGTTAGATGTTCTGCCATGTTGCACTTTTTAAAATGTGCAACTTCTGCTTTGATCTTGGCAGCCTGAGACACTAATTTAAATGCCTCCTGCCTCCTTCCCTAAGTGAGCACTTCAGCATCACTGACTGCTAAGAACCACGGCAGGCTGACAGCTCATCGGGAATCAGCCTCTTGAAACAAGGCCCTGAGAGAGGGAATGTGGCATAGTGCCCTGCTTGCTTCACAGATCTGAACTATACAAGGGCTCAAATGACTAATTTTTTAAGTAAGTTTTTCAGTTTTAAATGAGCAGCTTTCTAAGCAGAGTAGGAGCCCTCAGTGCTGCTTCTCACCAGAACAGCCTTTAGGTATGTTCCATCCAGGACCAGTTCTCCCCATGTCATTGTTTTTTGGTGCTGGATGTCTGGACAAAGTCTCACTGTGCTCCCCGTGTGATGTCAGCTGTGTGGGGTGCTTGCATGGTGCCTGGGGCAGCTCTTCTCAATGGGCTTCAAGAACTCTGCAATAAACTCAGCAGTTCCCCAGATGAGAAGCTTGCACTATTACTGAACCAACCAGCTAATTATCAATAGCCATCTATAATCAGCTCCAAGCTTCCTTGTAACCCAGGCTGCCTTTTCAAAGGCACATTTAACCTTATTTTTTATTGCTCATAGCAGAAATCTAAAAACTTCCATGAATCAGCTAAATAATTGACTTTTCTATTAGCTTGGGATGTTTAGTATGACTGCATAAATAAGTGAATATTGAGATTGGTGCTCTCAAGGGTATGAATTTTCTGCAGAAGTTTTGGTTAGACCCTGGAATGTGATTTGATGGCAAACAGTAGTTGTTGAAGAGAAAGCATATGTAATACAAAGTAGATTGCACATAAGAGGTTATATAATGTAATAAGAAAGTACTAGCTGAGTGGTTGCAAAAATATTTAATGCAGAGCTTTTTTTCTTTTTCCTCTAGATGAAACTTGTAGAAATTTGTGATATTAAGATATAATTACCTTTGAAGTATAAGTACCTTTGTAGACAAGTTCTCTGACCCTACTGACAGCTGCTACAGACCTTTGTTTCTTTATTCCTTTGTCTGATACAGACTGTTAGCTTTGCATCAGAAGAGGGGTGGCCAGCAGGGAGAGGGAGGTGATTGTCTCCCTCTACTCTGCTCTTATGAGGCCCCATCTGGAATACTGTATTCAGGCCGGGGGGCCCTGGCAAGTGAAGAACATGGAGCTGTTGGATCAGGTCCAGAGGGGGACCACGAGGATGCTCAGAGGGCTGGAGCACCTCTCTTGTGAAGACAGGCTGAGAGAGGTGAGCTTGTTCAGCCTGGAGAAGAGAAGGCTCTGGGGAGACACCACTGTGGCCTTTCTGAACATAAAGGGAGCTTATATAAAAGATGGGGAGAATGTTTTTACACAGGCAGATAGTGATAGGACAAATGGGAATTGTTTTAAACTAAAAGAAGGGAGATTTAGATGTTAGGGAGACTTTCTTTACTCAGAAAGTGGTGAGACACTGCAACAGGTTGCCCAGAGAAGTTGTTGGCCCACTTTTTTTCATTGTAAAATGGCACAATGCTCACAGATTAAATGAAACTATACACATCAAGTATGCATTGCATTTTGCAACACAGCAAGCTCTGTCAGGTTCATAGCCTACCTTTTCCATTACAGGTAAAACGTAAGTAATTCATACTACAGGAATTGCCACAGGAATTGCCACAGGACTTGCTGTACCACACCAAAATCCTGACTTGTTCATTGTCTTGTCCTTGACAACAGCCAGCAAGCACTACATCACTGGGAGTTATAAATACATGATAATGTCTCTTGCTAAGACAGTAGGAGCTCTTTTTTGCACAAGGAGTCATTCAGCACCTGACGAGGCTCTGAAGACACAGCTTTTAAGATGACTTCTCTGAATTGCAGCAATCTACCTTACTAGATTTTCATTATGCGGTTAACTTTCCCATATATATGTGTGCAGTGTAGATTTTAAAAGCTGCATATTTTACATCTACTGCTCATAATTTTGCAAGGCTTATGGCTTGGTCAAATGAAGTCAATTCCCTACACAACAAGCATAAATATTTCTTTTCAGCAAACGCTGTTTCCCTGCCAAATTCTACTTACACCCCCAAGCCTTTTCACTCATATCATTTTATATACAGCTGCTTAAACCAAGGTCCCTTTCTGATTTTCCGCAAACTCAGAAAAAAAGCCTTATCTGTTTTCCTTTCTCTCTTACTCCACCTCTTTAGAGTAGAAAATAAATATTTGACTCAGTTTTGTTTTCTACCCATCTGACTGTATAGAACATCACTTGCATAAGCCTTGAACAATGCTCTGCTGGGTTACTAAAGGGGGTTCTAGAAATGGCAGTTCTCAGAAATTATCAGTAAATAATGAAAGGGATGAAATGAAAAGTCTTCGGTGACTTAGATAACTTGGACTTTAATAAAAAAGAGTTAATGCCTCTCCTTTAATTGCTGAAAGGACCTAAATATATAAATTAGAAGCTAAACAAGCAATTGCTTGTGCGTGATCCATTGTGGTAACTTTCCATCTCCTAATGAAAATAAATGAATGTTTGATTTGAGATTCAGACACTATCATGCACTGCTAGTCTATGAGTCTAATTCTTGTTAGTACAAGCTTGATTTGCTCAAAATAAAGGTGCTTTGAAAGCCAAGAAGATTAGACTTACTTTTGCTATGATGCTGAATTAAATTGACTGGCAAAACTATGACAGCTTTGAAATAAAGACTGTAGGGAAATATTATTCTAATGTGCGTAAATCTTTTTCTAGCTCTTCATTTTGTTAGAGACTCTTTTTTTGAAAATCAGAAAAAGAAATGATGAGTGGCCATAACGTACCAAATTCATTTTGTCATACTCTTTGTTGAAGAGCTACATTATGAGCAGATCAAGACAGTGCTCCCAATGTCATAACCTTCCAAACGTTATTTAAAGCCATAGTTAAGCACAGTGAATACTTCAGTTTTTAAGGCAAAAGAGCAAACTAGGGACTGCAGTCTTGAAATAAAACTTTCAGTCACTTCCACCTGAGATTGCTTAAAGAAATTTGCGAAATGTAGCACTTGGGCAAATCAATCTATCAACCATAGGAAAGTCAGAGAGCATATGAAAAGTAAGTAGTTGAGCTCTTTGACTATAAGAACTAGTTCTCTAAACTCCTTGATAGCTGTTTGCCATCAAAGAGATATTTTGCTGTGCAGTCATAGTAGGGGAAAGATGCTGAAATTATTTTCAGACCACGCTGAATAGAACACAGAATACTTGTATACTTGACTGATTTCTACTGAAAAAAATATTTCTCAATAATGGTAAGAAAGTAAGACTTACAACTCTGTGTCAACCCTTGTTAGCCAGTTTATCAGACACTCCAAGAATAAGAATAAGACCCAAACTGAAGTTTCTCTAACCTACTGAATGCAAGCCTTTTGAGTTATTATCTAAATTTATCAGCCAAACAAGGAAGATAAACTTGTGTATTCATGTCCTGCTTCAGTTTCCTGTGACTGAAATGGCTGACTAATTTACTTGTTAACAAAAACAGTTTAAAATTTCACTTCAGTTTTAATACAGAATTGAGATTCAGTTCAATATTCCCACCTAGGCAGGGAGCTGAATTATGGCACCCTATGAAGGAGGTTATGAATTGCAAATACTTTCCTAATGATCATTGGCAAAGTTTGCGTTTAAAATATTGTTTAAAGAAGGTAAGAAACATACATTTGCTACATTATAAGGAAAGAAAGATGTTTAAAAGTGTCCGATAGGTCCTGTCTTTTTCCTGAAGATCTGTATCTGTTTTTGAAAGCTGTGGAACACATAGAATACACAAACACATATAAAGAAAAGAAATAGCCATTTTAACAAGAAGCTATATTGAAAAGACAAAGGACAATGGATACAAGGTGCACCAAGAGAGGTTCTGATTGAACATAAGAGGAAATTTTTTGTGTGAAAAAATCAATCACCAGAATAACCTCCCCAAGGATTTGGTGGATTCTCCAACACTGGAGAAATTTAAGCTTCATCTAGACAAGATGTTAGACAACCGTGTCTAGGCCCTACTTTTATCATGAAAGTTTGGACCAGATGATCTTTGAGGTCTCTTCCAACCTGGGCTTTTATAGAAAAGTTTTTCACAATTTCTAATTTCACAGATCAAAGATAAAATTTGGCACACAGAGGAAAAGGGCTCTGGTTAAGTCAAACCATGCAGTGCCATCTCTTGCATGAGCCTCTGAGCTATCATTATATACAGTGGCTGAGAATCTAAATTATTGCCTCTATACCTTTCTCACTGCATAATTCAAATAAATTTAACTTGAGTGACCAGCACATAGATAGAAAGAAAACTTTTACTCAGTTTGCCTTGAAGTTATTGTGGTTTCTTGATGTCAAAAATCAGGCAGTGTGAGGTACAAAGAGTGTTCAGACTTTATGGTCAGTGCTCAATACAGCTGTTTTGGGTGCACATGAAACCAGTAGGGATTTTCAACCAGAAAAATTTAATGGAGGTGATCCTGCCCCTCTATTCTGCACTGTTGAGGTCTCACTTGGAGTACTGCAAACAAATGTGGAGTACTCAGTATAGGAGAGACGTGGACTTGTTGGAGCTTATCAAGAGGAAGGCCACAAAATTTATCCAAGGGATGGAACACCTTCCCAGTGAAGACAAGCTAAGAGAGTAGATCTGTATACCTCCCATGGACAGGATGAGAGAGATGAAGCTGTTCAGCCTGGAGAAGAGAAGGCTCTGGGCAGACCCTGAGAGCAGTCTTTCAGTATCTAAAAGGGAGCTGTAAGAAGGGGACAGACTTAGCAGCACATGTTGAGACAGGACAAGAGGGAATAGTTTCAAACTAAAAGAGGGGAGAATTAGATTGGATATATGAAAAAAAAAAATAATAAGATACAGGTAGTGAAGCACTGGAACCAGTTTCCCAGAGAGATAGTGCATGCCTCGTCCCTAGAGACATTCAAGGTCAGGCTGGATGGGGCTCTGAGGAACCTGATTGAGCTATAGGTGTCTGTTCACTGCAGAGGAGTTGGACTAGATGGTCTTTAAGGGTCTCTTCCAACTCAAATGTTTCTTTGATGAGTCTGTAATGAATGGTTCTATGAAATGTCTTAAAGTTGTATATGTCCCTCACTGTTGTGTTGCATACACAGCAGCACAAATAAGATGAACTATTCCCTGAAGAACACACACTTTTCTTCTGTTTTTCTTTAACTAATAAAAGTACCTCACATCCACTGTCAAAAGACCATCTCAGCCTTAGCAACAAACAGGAAGATATGGGTGCATTGAAGAGATATAATTCACCATGTGCTTTCCATGCATATTGTAGGCATACGGTAGAAGTAGCATTTTTTTTCTCTTGTGAAAAAATTATTGATTCTCTTACTAAAAACAGAATGTATAAAGACTATAGGCTGGCTTAGCTAATCAGAAGCAATAATATATTAAAATTCCATAGGTTAGCCTTTTATCTTGTGATTTTTTTTTTTTACTTCACTGAACAAACATGGTTTTCAATGAATTGGTGTTGATCTGAACGCACATCCTTATTTGACTATAAACATAAAATTATTGAAGGCTATAAAAAACAAGAAAACATTTTTGGACAATTTGTCTGAACATGGATCACCTTCTTGATCCAATTCAGAGCCCAAATGTACATATATCTGAGTGAAATTTAGAAGGGGAAACTGGCCTGCCCCCAGTGGATAGGCACGTGTCACTGGATTTGAGAGGAGGCAGGAACTTCTTCAGTCAGCTTTATCACCAGAAAAATCATAGCATCCAACTACTCCTTGGTGTTAAAGTTTGTAGTTAATACGATTAGACTGGCTTGCCCTCCAAGTGAACTTGTCAACACCACAGAATAAAGACAAAGTGATGCAATGCAGAAAAAATAGTGGAGCTGCTTTTGTTTTAACTGCTGCTTTGTTCCCAGGGAGGAATTGAGAAGTTGATGGATATTAGTAACTATGCGAGAAGAACTAAATGAAAGAGTGCCAGCCCTTTTAATTACTTATAATGTGTTTATACTAAATGTTTGGGGTGGTTTTTTTTGCTAGTCATGGGTAAATTTAGTCATGCCTTGTCAAGAGCATGACAATTGCAGCCTGCTCCATTTCTGTTTGAAGAGCTGACTTGACATTCTTGATCATTTGGCATTCTTAAAATTGGTGAAATGGGACCTAGGCTTATTATTTTTACTGAACTTGCTGAGCTCTGAAAAAGAAGCATCACAAAGGTATTTTCAGTATGATTTTGGAGAAATTGAATAGTTCATTTTAGACTGTACTGTAATGTACCTCTAACACATCTTATACCTATGATAATGCTTCAGATATAAGAATCACTTATTGTACATGCTAATTGATGACATCCCTTCACTATCAACTTAATCCTGATTCTGCTGAAATTAAGTGGAGAGCCCATGTGCAATAGCAAGGCTTCAGTTCACTTGGTATCTTTGATACCTCTCACTGAATATTAGCATCAAAACTCTCAAATATGTATTCCTTTCACAAAATAAATGCTCTTGTTGCTGTAAAGTTAAGTCCAACACTGTTTTTGAATGCTCATTTATAGAAACTTGAGGAAAAGTGATTAATTTAAATTTCTGTCACATTTAATCTGTTTTTCTATGGAAGCAGTCTTGCGTGACCACTGTAGAAGTGATTCAATCTACCTAACTTCAGATACCTACAATAATTAGTTACAATTTCTGTGAAATTAGGCAGTTTAGCAAAAAAAGACAGATCCTGTATGTATTCAAACAACGGGAAAGGCTGCAGTTGTAGATCCTTCATTTGCATACTCCAGAAGAGCTGCATAGATGTAATCCGGCAGAAAACTCAGGCAGATGGGGTCAGCCACTCCCAAAAAAGAGGCATCTGTCATGGATGCAAGTGTTGGATAGCTACAGTTAGAGTAAGCTTAGCCTTGGAAACCCAATAACTTTACACTATGGATATCTACACCTGAGATAATCACCCCAAACTCCCTTTTTAATGGAGAAAAACAAAGACATTCCAGTACTATTCATATGTCCCATCTCAGATATCTGTGTGAAACTGAGAATTGCATCCTCAGTGTATCCCTTGTTCATGCATTATAAAGGACATTGCACCCTCAGACCACTGTTGAAGTGGGGATGAACTGCTTGCTTTGGAGCATCTCTCCCAGACTGCAGAGGGAGGTTAGATTTATGCATTTAATCAATAGATGGCTACGATTAGTTGAAGAAATTGCATCCAGACTTCAACAGAATAAAGAGATGAGAGAGAAAACAACCACTGTTCTCAGCATGTTCCACCAGTGCAAGGAAGTTATCCTTTCCACTGGGATAAACTAAATGAATGCTCCATGAAAGTCTCATTTATCTGACATAAAGATTTATTTTTTAATTTTTCCATGACAGGAGCCTGCAATGCTGTGCTGAGCAGCAGCATTCATGGAGTGTATGCAGTGATATTCAGCTCTTCATGCCATGGGGGAATTCTCAGTCAGACACCTAACCTTGTCTTCATGGATTGCACACACAGTCTTGCCAGCAGAATCTACCCTTTCACTACATTTTTTTTTTTTTTTTTACTAATGATACCTTTCAAATCCAAAATTTCCTTCAGCCATCACTAGCTGCAACTATAGAAGATATTTACTAGTGTTAATTTGTGCACGCAGACTGTAGAAACAATGTATTGCATTTCTATAAGCTTTTGTTGGCCTTTTGTTATGGAAGTAAATCAGATGCACATTAGATCCTGCATAAAAAGAATAATCTAATGACTAATGACATAAATATTTACGCAGTTTAAAGATTTCTGAAGCACTATGCTCATGCCTTTCAGGTAGATTCTCATCACACTTATCCCCATACTCAATATTCTACCACTTGTAAGTGCTGTCGTTTAGCCAGACAGACAGCTCAGCACCACACAATCATTCACTCACTGCAGCAGTGGGGTAAGGGAGAGAATCAAAAAAAGGTAAAAGTGTGAGAACTTGTGGATTGAGATAAAGAGCATTTAATAAGAAAGAGAAGAAAACAGGAATAAAAAAGAAAAAGAAAAAGAAAAAAAAAAAACAATGCACAGTTCAATTGCTCTCCACCAGCTGACAGATTCCCAGTCAGTTCCTAAGCAGTGGCAGACGCATCTTGTTCAAATCCCCCGGTGTTGATGCTGATAGTGGTGTCATATGGTATGGAACATCCCTTTCGTCAGTTTGGGTCAGCTGTGCTGGCTGTGTCCCCTCCCAGCTCCTTGTGCACCCTCAGTTCCTCGCTGGCAGGGCAGCACAAGAAGGAAAAAAGTCCTCTGCTCTGTTAAACATCAGTGTGCTATCAGCATTATTCCCATCCAAAATACAAACCTTTAGGAAGAAAATTAACACCACCCCAGCCAAAACTGAGACAGTGGGTTAAATTGTATTCTGACAGACAATGTATTGATTCACTGAAATAGATGATCATTTTATACTAAGGAAAAAGCCAAAGAAACGAGAGAACAAAATTAGAGAACAGAACAGTTTTATTAAATTAGAGGCAAAATGTTGAGGACAAATATGTCTCAACTTAAGTACCTTAATCAGGGAGACCTCACTGTGGCCTTCCAATAGTTGAAGGGAGCTTATAAATAGGAGAGGGAAAGATTGTTTATATGGGTGGATAGTGATAGGACAAGGGGGAATAGTTTTAAACTAAGACAAAGGGAGGTTTAGGTTAGATATTAGGAGGAAGTTTTTCACTCAGAGGGTGGTGATGCACTGGAACAGGTTGCCCAAGGAGGTTGTGGATGTCCCATCCCTGGAGGCATTCATGGCCAGGCTGAACGTGGCTCTGGGCAGCCTGGTCTAGTGGTTAGCAACCCTGCCCATGGGAGGGGGATTGAAACTAGATGAGGTCCAACCCAGGCCATTCTATGGATCTCTTTACTAAACTCAGTCCCACATAATCTTTCATGGCACTTGTGGATCAAGCTTTGTGTTTGTGTTTGTGATTCAGGATGCTGACTTTTTGCCAAACCAGACTTTTTGCAGCATCTGCTGCCAGTCACACCCAGAACCTGGGGTGAAAGGAAGAAAAGTAAGGAAGAAAAGTTTATTGAACTTTTAAAAGATTCCATTCATGTTCAGTTTCATTTTTCTGCACAAGATATTTCTCTTTATAGATAAATTTGACTACTAGCTGCATAGATGCCGGCACCAGATCAAGTAGTAAAGTCTTGAAATATAGAGACTAAACTAAAGAAACTGCTTTCAATTTTCTCCTTGCAGATGAAAGAAAAGCAGAAACAGATCTAAAGCAGAAGAGAAAAGAGTGAACACTTTGCTGTAGGGCTACATATATAGCCCTGTGAAATGCCTTACATACTGATTACTGGCTCTCTGTTTCTGAAGGTTTAGATATTAGGCATCATATGAACAATTGTCACTAATAGTTCATTTGGCCATATTCCAAGTAATGAGTTCTGGGACTATTGTGGATTTTATATGCAAGAAGACACAGGAATATTTTATTTTCCAATTCAAGAAATCCCTAAAGACATTTTAAAAATACACACCAGAAAAAAACACACACACGCACAAAAACAAAACAAAACAAAACAAAATAAAAACAACACAGAGGGATATTTGCTGAAGAAAAGTCTTTTCCTCATGGTGATCAATATTTCTGTTTGCAATAAAGAATGAACAGGTATCAAAGAGATATTAAATAAGAAATCTTCCAAAGCATTCTAGGCCAACACTTTCAAATATTAATAGCTATGATCAAACTTCTGAAACCAGTGCCAATCATTCCATTCCTAAATTTTCTCTTTCAGTCTAGACTTTCAGAGATTAATATTTGGACTGCAATCAAGAAGAGAAACAAAAGGAACAGAAGAGAAAATGAAATACTTTTAATTTATGGCATACTGTTTATGCAGCATAAATCATTTCATATGAAGATTCAATAACGTTTCAATAAAGTAGACAAATCAGGAGTTAGACTCAATGATCTTTATGGATCTCTTCCAACTCGGGATGTTCTTTGATTCCAGGATTCTATAAAATACAGTGTGGGTCTACTCAGTTTTAACTGTCAGGCCCTTCCTAAAACAGAAAAGTTCAGAAGTACATAGAAAAAATCATAAAAGTGTCTAAGAACTCAAATTCTAGTCTCATAAGTTCTGACCCAGAGCATTCTCATGTTAATGAGAAAACTGACTGTCAAAGCATAACAAGTTATACTGTCTCAGTGAAGCTATTTCTAATTCTTGTAAGGGATGCATATCTATGCATTTTTTTTTCTAGTTGCCTAGGCTGAAGCAGGTAAGTACATAAACTGTAATAGATAAAAGTGAGGAAAAATTAGCTTGAATTAAGACAAGTAGTGGCCGTACCAAAAATTCAGGTTGAAAAGTTAACGTATTTTATAAATTGATTTAGAGCTTATATGCTAACTTTGGGCAATCTAATGAGCCACTGAGCTCACACAGTTCGGAAGGATTTTGACAGTTAATTTATAAGTGATTGCTTAAAACAAGCAACTATGACTTCAGGTCTCTCTGTGCCAAAAAGTAATTAGCTTGAATCTACATGAGTTTGCTAGCAGTTAAAGACAAGCTAAGCTATTTTATATACCCTGTAGAACATAGTCCTTTCAACACTGTGCAAATGAGCTTTCTTTGCAGACTTGCACAAGTCTATTGTAAACTAAGAGCAGATTCTGTCTCAGAGGAATTTTATGATATCTGAGGAAAGAATTTGGCCCACACTTTTTAATCACCTGCAAAATTAAAAAATGCCATATCTTCCAGGCAAAAAATCATCATCTTTTTCCAAGTTGAGCCTCTAAAATAAACCATAATGATGGTACATTATAATGAATATCATTAAAACCTAACATTAATTAAATACATGTGTGAATTCTCTCATAGCAGAAATACAGAGGCATTCCAACCTATGTAGCAAATGCATGCAGAAAGTAATGCAAGTTCTACCACCCCCAACAGTCTTTTAACACCTTGTGGGTACTTTGATAAAAGGACAGGTCAATAAACTATTAGATTTTACCTCACAGCTGAAGTGGTGCTTTAGGAAGTCTCATAGCCTGCAATGTTCCTAGCACATAATAAAAAAGTCAGTGAGATAATGGTATAAGTTTTAGTGCAGCCTTTGGCCTTTAAGGATGTACGCATTCATTGCTCACATTCACTGTCACTGAATTTCTGAGCTGTATCTGAGTCATTCTTACCAATTAAAACACTGTGAACCCTAAAGGACTTCAGTGAGAAATGAAGGGATATTTATTTCCTTCTGGAAATACCCAAAGAGCACGTGTGACTTGAACAAACTTTTCCAGCATTTGAGTTGCAGAGATTGGACTAGGGAGTGCTTTTTGTCTAAATCTTCGTTGTTTCTTTTCCCCCTGGATCTTGCGACTTTTGTATAACAGAAAATTCATGGGACAAACTTCTGAGCTGCAGCTCTCAGCACAGAACGACCATTTGCATTGAAGGTAATGATTTCTAACTGAAGTAAAAGAGCACATGCAACTTCTACATCAACATAGTTAGCAACAATAATCTTCCATTGGTGTGAAATAGCAGTCACTTGAAGACATACTGATACAACAAAGAAATAATTAGGTCATTTCACTTTCCAATTTCTGTCACCTAAACACTGAACAAAGGAATAACTTCCATTTTCACCACAGTGCTGTTAATTTCATTCTGAAGACATTTGCCAGTGTTTCAGCCTCACTGTGATTTGCTCTTCCTTCCTGATCCCACAGCCATGAAGAATGGCCAGTCCTGCTCAAATGGAGCTCCATTTCAGCTTCTCATTTTATCCAGTGTCTCTCAGTGGAATAAAATCCACGTAAAGAGTTGCTCAGCAATATTTCTGAGAAATTTCATTCATAGATTTATAGAAGAAAATGAGAAATTGTGGTCAATTTTTAAAAATCCCAGTTTCTGTAACTCTGCCCAACTTCCTAAGAGAAGATGGAATGCTTCTTTAAAAGACACAGATCTCAAACATTGCTGCCTACACTAAAGCCAGGCCTGCACGTTTCAAAATCTTGGTGGAGATAAACAGATATTAAAAGAGAGAGAGAGAGAGAGAGGAAAAAACCTATTTTAACGAAGATTTCTTCTACTGAAAGTGTTATCTGTTTTTACAGTTTGCTCCATAAGGCAATCTTCAGCACACTCAGATAAAGTGGTATCTAGGTTTATTTCCCGTATTATATCTAGCCTATATCTACCAAGGAGACAAAATACCCTTTCTCTCATAACCATATTTTTCTTCTCTTTATCTCTTAAACAATAAAGACTTTGGGGGTTACAGAAAGAGATGTTTGGTAATCAGTGACCTGTCAATATTCCACAATTGGCAGAGAAAATTACTATAAAATATATCTCTGAGAAAAAAAAAAAAAAGCTCTTGTTAGTTTATGCTTTATACAAAATGTACTGAAATTTCTGTACGAGCAGACAAAAAAGATGAATGATGTAAGGTATAGGCCTTCTTGCTGCTCTTTCCAATATCTTGCAGTTAACGGAATTACATACACTTACTGAAGTGCAATTATACATCTCTTTCATGTATATCCTATATCTAAATGAGGAGATAAAAGATGCTCTTATTGCAGAAAAAGAACTTGTGCAAGAAAAATATGGGAGTGATATTTCTAAGGTTATTCCTATGACACCTGTCTTGGATTATCCTGATGGACAGTCAGGGTTATCAGGAGCTTAAAGGAGGGACTGTACGTAGTCATTTATGGGAGCATTCCTTATTCACAATAACAATCTAAGGGACACAATGAACATTCTGCTTTTTTAGAGTATTGTCAATTGAATAGTAGTGTGTTTGCTTGCTTATTTTGAAATCTCTAGCTTGGCTCAAGATTTATAATTTGGCAGTGTTACAGCGCTAAAGTGATCAGAAGTGGTATTCAACTTACAGATTAAGTGTAGGTGTCTTCGTATAGAAATCCAAATGGATGTGTCTGAACTCCTGAAAGAGTCAAGACTGAAAACATGGCCACAGACAGGCACAGCACTTTTGGGGAATGGTGAGCCAGGGCTTACTTTTGCATATGTGTGGAACTCTGAGTAAGCCACAGATTTGAAGTGGATCAGCTCAGACCTTCTATAATGAACTCCTCCCAGAAACCTGAAAAACAAATAGATTGAAGAAAAGTTAATCTTTACTCGAATAAAAACTAGATAATTAGCTTTTGAAATAGCACTCAAAGCAACTAGGTCAAATAGAATAAAATGGTTTACACACAGCTCCTTCCTATCCATGTCTTTGCAGGCAGATTCTTCTTTCAAGCTTAATTGCAATTAATTCCACGAGTTTTTTCAGCCATAACAAAGCTTTCCCAGTTCCTTTTTCACCCCTGGAAATTCTTTTTGTCCCTTAACAGATCTTGCCATTGACTTTCTGGACGTGACTGAAGACTCCCAGGCTTTTTGGTGGAGATACAACTCCTAGCTCTCTTCTATCTGTTCCTCTATTCTCTGCCATCCTCTGCAGCATAAAGAACCTTCTCCCCCATATAACTTGCTTTATAATCTTGCTGAGAATCACGGCAAATAAATAAGAATACACAAATAAAATAAATGCTATATTTTAGTTAAAAAATTAAAATAAACAGTGGTAATCTTCGTATTTAGGAAAACAGTTCTAGCAAGTCAGTAACTTCCAGTAAGACAGGTTAATGTGCATCCAGGGTTTTTGTCTTTTTCGACTGGCTGAGCTGTATCTGGAAACTGACATTTATCTATGCACTAGATTCAGCCCCAAAAAGTGAACCTCTACTAAAGTGATACAGTTCATGACATTTTTAAGATGGTATAATTGATCAGTTTAAATTCAACAGTCTCGGAGATGTGATTGCAGAAAATGGTAAAGATGAGGGCTTATGGGGATCATTTTCAGCGTTCTGTATTCTACAGAAAGGACAACTGTGAGAGTAAACTCTTCTGGACAGGGATCTCTCTATCTCTTCAATTTCTTTGTGTAATTTTTTCAAGCTCTACTTTTGACGAACGTGAGCCTCTGTAGATGATTGATTTTAGACAAAAGGGAAAAGCATAGTCTGCTCACTGCCAGACACTGCTCAGAGCGCAAGCCAGAACTACAAATGAGACTGTTGTTGGCAAAGGTAAAAAGCTGAGTTTTTGCAGCAGGAGACACTGCTGCTATTCCTTCACTTTCACAACTTTTCAATCCATTCATGAAGCTAATGAAAAAAAGTGTCACACTCAGACTTTTTTATTAAAAATGTTGAAGAAGATTTTGCTTTTTTAAAAAGTAATGGTTGCATTCATTGTTATTGCACTGCTTTTTCAGCTCTATATTTTTCCCTCTTTATGTGAAACTGCATGATAACTCTGTGTCTCGTAAAATTAACTCAAGCAAAACCTTCTACAACACTTACTTAATTAAGCTGTGGTACTAAGTTGGGTGCTTCGACATCAGTCCCTAACTATAAAGTTCATATCAAATGAAACCTTGACCACTGCCAGGTGGTTCCTATATTTTTGGTCTCCCAGGTAGGATCTTCAAATAATACTCCAGCTGCACCTAAAATGATAACATGTTTCCTTCTGCAAGGTGACTGTGAGCCTGCTTTGATTACTATAAGGACTAATTGAGTCCTAATGGTGCATACCACTTTTATAGATAATAGGACCATTGGGACCATTAGACCATGCCTTCTCAATTTCCATATATATCACAGGCTTTTGAATTTTGCAATGTTATCCTTGCATTCAACTCAGCCAATACTTTCAGTCTGAGCAAGGTTATATTTCTGGCCTTGTTTAATGGGAGCGATTCCATCTCTAGCCTGAGAGAAACATCTTACCTTTTTTGGGGCCTCTAAAGTGAGCAATGAGCCTCTGCATCTCATCAGACTACGTATAAGTCGGCCACATGTATCACCGTAGCATCAGTAAATCCATGCCAGTCACTGATGTCATGGAGACCATCCATCATTTGGGCTACTGGTCAGACATACATCATTGTGGAATTCAGAAGGAGAGATACTGCATTGGGCTCATTAAAAAAACTGATGTCTTGACTGAATCTTCTCCAGGGCAGTTTTTAGATGATAAAACCAATATGATGTCATTTAATCATCTACAGGGGACTGGTCAATTTTATGACAAAGATGAGGTGTACAATTTTTACATATCTTGGAAAGCCATCCTCAGCCTCTTGCATCAGGCCAGCTTCCTCTCTCTATCTGGTCACCCAAAATATGACAATGAACTTCTCCATTATTAACAATAGCATCTTGTTACTCCAGTCTATTGTAGCTGTATTAGGCAGCAGAGCAAAAGTAAATAGCATGACTGTCCTGTCCTGATGAGTTTTTCTGGTGTTAAGCACCATTTGTAGGAACAGAGGCAATTTCATCCAGAGGGATTCAAGGAGAACAGGGTGCTTTGCAGGCCTCCTCACCTGCTCTAACATTAACTTTTCACAGCCGTAGTGGTTATGAGTCAGTGAAAGAAATGGCTGTATGTAACACCAGGTCCACTGGTGTTGACAGATCCACTATCCTTGAGGAACAAGCATGACCAATGCATGACCTGGACTTAAGATTCTGGACAGTCCTTCTCTTTCTTGAGTGTCTTTGCTTTTGAGGTATTTTATCTACCATCTACTATCCCTGTAAGCAAGAGCTCAAAGAAGTGGTGAAAGTGCTTCCAGAGTTCTGGGCAGTCCCTGCTCTTTTCCCAGTAGAAAAGAAACCATATTTCCGAAAACATCCTCCAAGGGAGGGTAATCATGCCTGATCACTTCTGTTGTATACTTGAGCTCACAAGAGACAACTTCTTCTTGTAAGCTGATGTAGCAGAAATGCTAAGTCATGGCCTGAAACAGTGATTGAGGACGTGGTGGGAAGGCAGGGCAGACCCAGGGGAGCTCATGTGCAAGCAATGCACCTGAGGGACTGGATGGGGTGGAGCCAGAATCCACCCCCTCCCAGACCTCATTTAAGGGTTGGCAGCAGAGGTGAGAGCATCATGCTGGAAAGCCATGCTTACTTGTGGCCTTCTGAAGGTAAGCAGCTTTTTTCCTTTGCTTCTGCATCACCAGCTGTGCACTTGAGCTTATTCCCGCTTGCTGCAGCATGAAACTCTGCTACCCCACTGTCATTGCTGTGTTTTCCATCACGTTATAGCATTACAGTTGGCTACATCACTATTTCCACATGGCTTTCACTGCATTCCCACCAGAGCTCTTTGTGCCACAGGATAAAGAGGACAAATGCTATGATGGCATCCTTGCTAGAAAGGTGTTGCCCATGTGCTCCATCTTTCATTGAACAGATAGAAGTCAGAAGGTGCCAAATCTGAACTAAACAATGAGTGAAGTACAGCAGTCCAGCCAAGATCAGCAACGTACTCCGCAGTCCTCAAACTGGTATGGGGTCTGGCATTATCATTTTGAAAGAGGAAGGTTGTCTTCTTCTCTGGACTGAAACTGGAAGTTCAAGACTTCAGCTTAGTCAGTGTCGTGATGTAACAGTCAGAATTGATGGTTTGTCTAGGTTCCAGGAAATCTGTAAGGATCACTCCCTTCCTATCCCAAAAGAGAGTACATATCACTTTACATGCTGAGAGCAGTGTCTTGAACTTTTTATTTGACAGGAATTCACATCACCATTCCATGGACTGCTGTTTTAACTCTGGCTCATAGTGATGACAAAATGTTTCATCACTGGTAATGATGTGATCCAGGAAACTGTCACCTTCAGCCTCATATATGTTCAAGAGGTCCTGACGAACTTAGATATGGTGTTCTTTCTGTTCCTGTGTGAACACTCATGGGACCCATCTGGAGGAAACACTGAGATATTCCAGTGCTGCCTACACTGTTTCCAATGCATTGAAGTCAATATTCAGCTCCATACATAGTTCCCTGGCCATAATCCGACAGTTCACATGGATGAGATGATTGAAGTGCTCTTCATTTCGTGGTGTGATAGCTGTGCATGATTGTCTGGAATGTGGCTTGTCTTTCATGACACTGTCACCATTGTTGAAATGTACCACCTACCACTTCCCTGCGCTTACATTCACTGTTTGGTCTTCATGAATGTTCAGCAAGCACTGGTGAATATCAGTGGATGCCATTTTTCTCTCACATGGAGGAATTCAGTGACACACTATTGCTTCATACGCAATTCCATGTTAGGCATCATTCTGTCAGACTGTTCTTCTGCTGCCTGTCACAGGGCAACAAAATGTAATTGCATATTGGTGGGAAGGTTCATCCTCTACTGCCGTACCACCAACATCCACCTCTGGCACTGTGGGCCAACATAATAAAATAGGAGACAGTACTTGTGGAGTAGCTCTCGTAGCTTTCATTTGCATAAAAACCAGTCACTTTTTACAGCCCCAGGCAGGATATTCGAAGAAAGATGGGAAACATAAAAACAGGCTACCTCCTGGCTTGGCTTATTAGAAAATCAATCATTGGTTTCTGTTAGATTCAGATGATGTTACTGGACGGGAATACAGGCTCTCCTCCTGCCTTCGCAACAATTTTCTTCATTTATCTCTTAATTAAATTTTCAGAGCATATCAGGAACAGGAAACAATCAATCTTCCCCTCTCACTCCAGAAACTATTCTTTAATATTACCCATTGGAGGCTCAAGATTTGTCTAGTACTCCACAGTTAAATGAGGAAGGCAGTTATGAAAGTGTATTAAAGAAGCTTGAAGTATATCATAACCTAGAAAGAAGGCAACATGCAATTTTTATGGAAGTGAAAAAGTGAGGAAAGCTTTCCAACTTCATAAGACTGCTTGGTGTTGCAGGTAGCTTTGGCACTGCTTGGAGCCTTCCAGTCACAACTTTGCAGCCTGCTCTTCTCCACTGGCTCTGCACCCTCTCCCTCAATCTGCTACAGCAGCATTTTCCAGAACCTCCTGGGCATTACATTCTCTTGTTGCTCTTACGCTGTTGCATTCATGTTGTTATTCTCCCAGCCTGGGGAAGGTCATGCTTAGCCAATCTGGTGGCCTTCTATGATGGAGTGACGGCACTGGTGGACAAAGGGAAGGCAACCGATGTTATTTACCTGGATTTCAGCAAGGCCTTTGACATGGTCCCCCACCACATCCTTATCTCCAAATTGGCGGGATGTGGATTTGATGGGTGAACCACCCAATGGATAAGGAATTGGTTGAAAGACTGCAGACAAAGGGTCGTGATAAATGGTTCTATGTCCAAGTGGAGGCTAGTAACGAGCGGTGTCCCTAAGGAGTCTGTCTTGGGACTGGTGCTCTTTAATATCCTCATCAGTGACATCGATGACAGAATCGAGTGCACCCTCAGTAAGTTTGCTGATGACACCAAGCTGAATGGAGCGGTTGACACGGTGGAAGGAAGGGATGCCAGTCAGAGGGATCTTAACAGACTTGAAAGGTGGGCCTGGGTGAATCTAATGAGGTTCAACACAGCAAAGTGCAAGATTTTGCACTTGGGCTGGAGGAATCCCAGGCATATATACAGACTGAAAGGAGCAGTCCTTGAGAGTAGCCCTGCAGAGAAGGATCTGGGGGTCCTGGTGGATGAAAAACTTAACATGAGCCAGCAGTGTGCTCTTGCAGCTTGAAAAGCAAATGGTATCCTGGGCTCCATCAGAAGAGGGGTGGCCAGCAGGGACAGGGAGGTGATTGTTCCTCTCTACTCTGCTCTTGTGAGGCCCCATTTGGAGTGCTGTATCCAGGTCTGGGGCCCCCAGTACAAGAAAGACAGGGAGCTGTTGGAGAGGGTTCAGAGGAGATGATCAAAGGGCTGGAGCACCTCCCCTATGAAGACAGGCTGAGGGAGCTGGGCTTGTTCAGCCTGGAGAAAAGAAGGCTGTGGTGTGACCCCATTGCAGCCTTTCAGTCCCGAAAGGGAGTCTATAAACAGGAGGGGAGTCTACTCTTTGAAAGGGTAGATAACAGCAGGACAAGGGGAAATGGTTTTAAGTTGAAGGGGGGAAGATTTAGGTTGCATGTCGGGGAAGTTGTTTACTATGAGAGTAGTAAGGTGCTGGAACAGGCTGCCCAGAGAGGTTGTGGATGCCCCATCCCTGGAGGTGTTCAAGGCCAGGTTGGAAGGGGTCCTGGACAGCCTGGTCTAGTATTAAATGTGGAGGTTGCTGGCCCTGCCTGTGGCGGGGGGTTGGGGATTCATGATCCTTGAGATCCCTTCCAACCCGGGCCATTCTGTGATTCTGTGAAATCCTACAAATGTCAGTGTTGGTAGGATAGATCCTAATAGCAACATCTGAGGATAGAAATAAAATATTTGAGCAGGTTCTGATGAAGACTATGTAGCTATCACATTAAAAGTTTTGTAGGAGGGATATCCTGATACACTGAAGAGAAGACTCTTGTTTGTGTGATTACCCCATCCGCTTTTCCTGGCTGGCCCTGGGGAAAGACTTTCCCTTTTGCTTCTCTCTCTCCCCCTCTCTCCTCCCACTCTTTTGTTTCTAATTTTCCCCAAAAGAACCTTCATAATTACAGTCAATATATTTCATAAGTAGAGTCTACTAACAAATGCACATGTGAAGCTGACTTTAAATCCTTTGCAAACCAGTAACAAAGCTGAGACTCCAGTGTGAGAGATACCTTCTTGGGAGGCTTGTGGAGCTCACAAGTAGAGTACAATGGGGCATATAGGAAAAAAAAGACAATTAGAAGAGTCAGTCCAGAGGAGACAGCTTCAGATCATGATTCAAGGCTCAGGAATAAAATCAAGACAATAGTGAAGTTCACTGAACTATGAGATCATAAACCATTAAGATGATATAAAGCTAGGACAAAGCTTCCAGTCAAAAGCTTAAAAATGCAGTGAGTTTGTAAGAAGTGGCATGAAAAACGTTCAAAGGCAAGAAGCGTAGACATTATGTTCAGTCTTCAGGCAGCTTTTTTATTTTTAAGAAGCAAAATCATTTTACAAGAGTCTGGAGACATGGACTGACAGTATGAAAAAGAAAAAAGTGAAAGAGCTATAATAATCTATATCCTTGTTAGAAGATTTCATCAGTAGTTTCGAAGAGTTTTTTTAAGCAGGAAATCAAGAGGATCTCTTGCTAACTGTTTAAGATATAGCTACATGCAAGAAGTACAATAACATATTTAATAACATGTTACCTTCTAATATTAGTATTATTAACTTGTTATTATCCAAATATAATATTAATAAAGGTTTTTTAGAATACTTTATTTCTTCTAAAAATTAGCAGTTATGATCAGGGCCTCAATATTGATCATTAAATACACTGTGATAGATAACAGACTACAACCTTACTGTTTGGAGGTTGAATGTTCTGAAAAACTAATTATTTCAAACACATTTTTCCAAATTTTGTGTAACAGTAATCCCATCTGCCTGTGAAAATGGTGTAAAAACCATTTCAAAGTTATTAAGAGGTAAAGGAATCAAATTTGAACTACTTCACATTTGGCACCACACAGCAATAGGGCAGTCCATAATTCCAGGGGCTGCCTTCTGGCAAGACCTTTGTTTTAGATTAAAGCATGGACTTTCATCTGGCTAATAGGTACTGGATTTATAAGCAGAGTAAAGTGAGAATTTATATAGCCAACATGAGAAATCAGAGAGTGGATTAAGGTCCAAGATCACATCACTTATAACCTCCGCAGCTCCTCTGAGGCAGCCAGGAAGGACTACCTTTCTGGTCTTCCCCAAGAGGCAACGGAGCACTGAGTCAATATGGCCCCTTCACAGAGTGTCTCATTTCTATTTGAAACAGTAGCATTTTGGAGTGAGTTGCCATTATTGGACCACCAGAAAGACTTAAGCATTTATTGTATTTTTTTTCCATGTATAGATTTGTTGGCATACACTTGGTTACTCTTAACACGGCAAAACCAGAACTAAGCAGTGTCAAGTCAGTGTGAATTGCTGCCCAGTCTTCCAGCCTCGGCTTTGGTCATACAGCCTTGAATCATTCCTGATTTTACAAAGTCGTTAGGCAGTGGTCATGTAATAACATAGCAACATCCAGCTCTTTCTCCTCTTCCTGCTGTTTTCAGCCAGCTTATAAACTCAGAGCAGTAATTTTTATTCATCTTTAAATGCCTGAAGTTTCACTCTTTGCTATTAAATTTCAACACAGCTCTAACCTTCGAACCTGCAGGGTCATGTACTTTGTACATAATATTCTGTTTCTCTTTGATATTAATAGTTCCAACCAGCTTTATAGCAGCAGCACTACAAAATTCATTTGTGAAATGCCAACCTTTTTCCTAGGGTCACTAATGGGAAGGAAAAAAAAAACAACAGAGAAGATAATTCTCAAGATTAATTCTGGAGGGTAAAAATAACAAAGTATTTTTTCCCCACAGTAACATTTCCTTATTTCTATACAGAAATTGGGTACCTGAAATTTTGGCTCCTTGCTCAGAGCTGATGGCCATTTCAAATCTTGTTCTATGCCTATCTTATAAATTATTCCTTGCAGAGTTATAAGATGAAAATGTTAATGTATGAATAATTACCCTCAGGTTAGGGAGACTTTGTATAGATTGAGAAATAATTTGGAAGTTCTTATGGCCAAGTTATGTTGGCAAAGCCAGGTGCCTTTGTTTACCATTGTAAGCTATACGTTTATATAAACCTCTGTCTCATAAGATCTTTGAATTTCTGTAAATATAGATATAGGTTTTTTAGACCAAATGACATCAAATAGATCAAAAGAAACTAAATAAAAAATAACAGAAGGCTCACAGTTGATTTAATAATAGTTTTTACTTCCGCCATTTAGTTTTCTCTTTTCTTTTTTTCTTTTGCATTTTCACGGGCATTTTCTTGATTTCTATTAGAAATTAAGATTGTTGTTATTATTTAAATTCACAGCCAGTGATCAGTTTAAATGAGAAAATAACAAAAATGCAAACCCAGAAGATTTTAACATTGTGTCTCCTTAATACATTATGAGTATATGACGACATAAAAATGGTTTTTTTCTTTATTTTTTGCCTGCGAGCCTACAAAGAAGTGACCTACATAATACATGCTTTGCTCATGCATTGCCCAGGTCTTTCTCTTCCACTAATATCATAGCACAAAAGGCAAAGGCTGCAACAAAAAGTGCCAGACCTGTACTGTTAGTCTCGGAGCAGCCCAAGCCTGCTTGGAACTGCCTTGGCTACTGACGTAAGTCCTGCACTGTAACCCATCTCTCACAAGTGCTGCCTTCCTATGCATGTTAGATAATTAGCAAGCAGTGCTCCTCACTAAAATTCGTGATTCCCTTTTGCTTTTCTCTTTTAATTAAAACAACTCCCTACCATATTTTCTTGATTTGTCTGAGGTGATAGTCACACTTTTGCCTGCCAGCAAACAGCAGTAATTCCACAGCTATCTCTGGGAACCAAATGACTCAAGTTAGGGAATAAATCCCTGATATCAGGGGCTGTTGATTCATTCTACAGAGACTGACAGTCAATCTGATATCATTTTTGAGGTCAAAGTACATAAATAGCAGCTTATGCTGGTTTTCCCTTCTCAAGCCCATATCTTGAATGGATTCATTTCCTGCAAATGGGTTCATAAAATGTCTTTGGAGAGTGTTTAGAGACGAACATTGTAATGGGGATTAGTGCTTTTCTGTTTCTGTGTTTTCTTTCACCATAGCATCTGGACTCTCTGGCAGCATGGGAACATGCCATTAGTAAATAATATTTCTACCCTTAAAAGACTTTCTCATTTCTGGCAGGCTGTCCTTTATGGTCCTTCATCTAAATTAACTGACAAACACAAAATGGACAAAAAGTTTCCAAAAGGCTAAGGTTGTTTTGGGAAATGTTGTTGGGAGAACAGACTTTGAAAGTATTTTTGAAGTACTGAAAGATATATTTTATAACTCCTCTGCTCACAGTTCATCAGCACCTCTACTCTAAAGGGGACAGGAGGTCATAGCTATAGTCACGTATCTTTCCTCACATCTCAGCATTTGGCTGAGAGCAAATCTTGGTCACCAACAAACTATCAGATGGATTTTCTGCCTGTGTTTAACATGCCTCTGGACCATGGAAAAGTCCTCACTTTACCGTTAATGCATTCAAAGTTGTCCAAAAGCACAGGCAAGCCTGGAATAAGACTTCAGGTTTTTATTCCTCTGAGGAAGACTAGATTTCAGCTTACAAGCCCATTTGGAAGGTCTGATCAATAAGAAGTATAAAATTACTCCATTAATTTTTCAACTGAGAACTTACTTAGCTGGAAGGTACTGCATGTTATTTTGTTTTTCAGATCGAAAATGTGTGAGAAATGTAACTGAGAGATACTGTAGGAGGAATTACTAACGTAGAATCAAGGAGAAATTAAAATGGATTTGTTAAATTAATTTTTAAAGGAATACACAGGAACAAAAGTTCACCTTGAGATTAAAGCAATACATAAAGAGCTGGGAGATAAAGGTTAATCTTCTGAATCTGATATTGCCATAGTTTTGGATGGGATAGAGCTAATTTTCTTCGTAGAGACTCTGTGTGATTCTGTAGTTTGGATTTCTGATTAAAATAGTGGTTATAGCACAACGATGTTTTAGATGCATCACAGCAGTGCTTGCACAGCACCAAAGACTTTCCGATTCCTCATAGTGCCCTTCTAGTGAGGAGCTGGGGTGCTCAAGGAACTGAGAGGTGACACAGTCAGGACAGTTGACCCAGACTGATCAAAGGGATAACCCATAACATATTGTCTTGTGCTCAGAAGTAAAGAAGGTAAAGAAAGTAAAGAAAGAGGAAGGTGGGGATGTTCAACTAGTGAACTAACTGGGGTGGTCCCTGTGTTCTTAGAGAGGGAGAATGTAACTCCAGAATAACATGAAAAATGAGTCTGGAAGATGATGATGTAGACACTTTTGCACATGGTAATTTTAATCACGTAAATGATCCCACTGAAATTAGGTCTTAAATCAATACCACATTTTCTATATTACTGAAAGTTCTAAAGCTGTGAGAATAAACCTGGAAATGAGAAACAGCCCCTGAGCTACAAACAAGCCCAAGCAAATAGCTGCACGGCACTGGCAAGTGGGATAGGGAGGGATGCATTAGGAAGCTGGTGTCTGCAGAGTCAGTACAAGTGAACCCCATGATAACTGGAAATTCATGGTCACCATTCTCAACAAGAAGCTATTGATTAAAAACAGGTTGAGAAAGCATTTGTGGTCTGGGAAGACCTGGGTTGGATGGTCATCTCTGCATACAGACAAAGATTCTATTTATGCATGCATGGCTGGGGTGAGATCTACCACAGGGGATTTGGTACTCCAATATATACAGAAAAAAATCTTTCAAAGGTGAGAGGACTTACTGAAACTGGCACAACTAATCAAATAGAAAGCACCAGCTCTTAATTGAGGATAGTTATTTTGATTAACAGATTTTTTTTATGTAATGCTTTTGCCTGAAAGTTTCCATTTAATCATATTTTCTTCAGCGTACACAGAATGCTGGAGAAAACTAAGCTACGAGATCAGTTGATTTATAATGCAACTGTGAGGGGTCTCCTGCTCATTGGATATCCTATTTATTGAAAGTATCATCAAAATACTGAAGCTTCATAAAAGCATTTTTGGAGGGCCAAGGTCCAAAAGCTAGATAGTGCAGTGTTGCATTCCTTAAGAGACTGAGGCAATAATGTTCCCATTTGTCCTAAAAGTAGTGGCATGTGTTGGAATTATACAGCTGGTGTGCTGGCTGAATTCAGCTGTAAGAAAATAATCTGCTCAGTCTGCTCTCAGTTCTGTTCCTGCCATTTGGTGTCAATTGGCCATAAATGAGAACTATCACTGTGAATCATCAGATGACATTAGAAGACTTAATCACCTAAGACATTACTTTGAAATAAACCCCTCTACTATGATTTTTTGCCTCAAATGAAATAACTTGCGATAAGGTAAAGGCCATAATTAAAACATAAGATATTATTTTCTCTCCTGTGGAACCTCTTGGACAACTAGAAGTTTACACTTGATAGATCCATAATGATAACTAAATCTCTGTATAGATGTGAGCCTACTGCATGCTGAAGTACAAATAGTATTTTGGACTCACTGAACAATTTCGCTGTTCATTCCAGTAGGGCTCATTATTGCCTTTCAGAAAGATAACATATTTCAAGAGGAAATTTTCTTTACTTATGAAAACTGTAAAGAAAATTTTGTGTGTGTTGAGCAAAGATAATGCACCTATTTTTCAATGACTCCCAGGAGAAGGTACAGCAATTATAAACCTACAAGTTCCACATGCTGAACTTTAGTGTGCAAGACCTAAAAATATTCTTGACTAAATATGAGTTAGGAAGGATGCTGCTATGGGGAAGGCTAAGAGGGTGGAAAAATTTCACCACATCTCTGTGATGCAAAAAAGTACGTGTAGATATTAAAATTTCCTTATCTGCTCAGCTCTTCAGTCTTCCCACTGACATTTCCTTAAACATCAGTTCTTTTTCTGTGCAAAGGATGTGTGCTTCAGAATTGGCATGATGTAAGCAGCTCTTTTGTCTCCAGCTTACTGTTCAAGCTGATGGAGTAAGCAGTGTATTTCTTCATTGCTTGAAAGCATCCTACATGAATTTTCCGCAATTATGTCTATAAAGCATTCCATTAATAAATCAGAACATGTTCTGCTTTCAAGTACAGAAGTAAATATTCAGGATATTAGAATGCATGTCTGGTACTCTCTGCAAAAGTGATTTCAGTGAAGGCATGGTTAACCCATGCGGCAACTATCAAATACAGGAAGCAATTATCTCATGTTCAGCCTGTCTCAGAGGACCGTCTTCTCAGAGAAGACTGAACCCTGAGCTCCTCTAAAATCAACTATCCACTGTAAACTACAACCAATATTAATCAGAAGGAAGATAGATTTTGTATTAATGTATTTTGACATTTGTACTATGTGATCAAGTAACTCTTTCTAAATCTCCAGGAAGTCTTCTGCCACCATACAACTGCCTTAAAAGTGAACTAAAACCTTTATAAAAATTGATTAAAACTGATGTCATGAGCAATAGGCTGGCGTCTATTATGAAATATAATCTTGGAAACTGCATTGATTTCTGTAAAATAACCACGTTTTCTTGGTGCTAGAGAGTACAGAATAAATGTCTGGGAACACACCATATCTGCAGACACTGAAAAAGGCCTGGATTTAGCGGCATCAGTCTGAGCGACAGTTTGTGAGGTAACCGCAGATCTCTTCTGGTTTCACAGAAAACAATGGGTATGCATCAAAGCTATTCTGTCGATGTTTCACAAGACAAATTAAAAGTAATCTCTTGTTTTGTTGTCTTTTCAGCAGTTAAAAAAAAAAATGACACCTATAGTCTCTTCCTCTGTCTTCTGGATCTCACTTGAAAAAAAACATCAGATTGAAACCATCAGATTGACTCATAGCAATATAAAAGTGTTTACAGTGTGTATGTCAGCCTTTCCTTTTTTTTTTTTTTTTAGACTGGTTCTATAACTGGCTATTAATAGTGTATCTGCACAAGCATTTGGAGAGTCTTTCTTTTCATCTTCAGTTCATCTGTTACTTCTTCCATTGTTGAGCTAGTTCAATAGCGGTTAAGACCCTTTTCCATGGAAATTTCCTACGGCATTTTTTTCTGTAAAGGTTCAGCTAAGAAGATATGAGAGTTTTCACACAAATCCACCAGACAAGAGGCTCCTCTCCAGGGCAACTCATCCTACCTACTTCACATTTACCCAAATACAAGAAAAGTCATCTGCTGGAGGTATCTCTCTCCCTTTATAGACTCATTGGTTTCTCAGAAGACTGATTTTAATAAGGTATCTCATTTGCATAAAGGAGATGAAGGGATGCAACAAAATGTTCTCCTGGTCTCCCTCAATCTGGCTTCTCACATGAAGGGAAGGTGAAAGAAGCAGATATCCAATTTTGTATCTATATGTTGAAGACCATTGTGTCTAGTGTTATCAAAAAGCTTAGAAGTTCAGTTTAGAAGTTGAAGGTTGCATTAATTTAATCAACACTAAGTGATAGCTGTTAGACAAAACACCATTGGCAATGTATTGACTTACTATGCTTTCAACAGAGCTGGAGAGCGTTTCCTTCTGAAATAGCGTGTAAAAATGAGTAGGTTATTATAAATATCCCTTCTGGAATGCAAAATGAAAGGCATTTGCTCCAAAATACCTGGAAATAAGCTTCAAAGAAGAAATCATGGTTGTTGGTTTTTTTTCCACAGGTACTGAACATTTAAATGTCAAAGCATTCTTTTCATATGTCAATTGTTTCTTCTTCCTTTTTTAAAGGAGAAAAAGTAAAAAAAAGAATAGAAGATTTAAATGTTTTTTTAAATGCATTTTCATGACAGGAAAGGTAGTGCTGAGCCAATAAAAAATAAAGTACAGGACCCTCATGTATCCCTACTGATTTTCATTGGAGAGACACTTGCATTGTCAGTTCAGCACAATAGAAAAGGCATTCTTTCCAAGATATCTTCATGATATAATGATGCTTAACCTCATTACTTTATCATGCTGTGTTTTGGTTTTCTGTTTGTTTTTAAATAACTTCTAGAATGGAGAAGGGCGTTATTTGTGCTTTAACAGCAGAAAATTTTCTTAACACTATGAACAAGATGGTTCTTTTACAAAGAAAAAAGTAAAAGTCAATTCTGATTTTAAATCAGACCTGTTCATGTGAAAATACTCACTGAACATTAGATAAAAGACAAATTAATGAAAACAGCAAATGTAGAGGATAGAACAGGCTGTTGGCACAGGTAGTGTAAAGTAATAACTAGATTAGATAACAGATGGTGAGTTTGAATGTCAAGACTGGGAAGAGGACAATAACGAAAATCTCATGTTCTTAACAAGCTCTTCAAAGCCACTATTTATGAAAGTCTGGCATCTGAATATGGTGGTTGTAACTTTCTCAGTATTAGCAACATTCAATTCTGAATGACTGGTGGCTGGTGCTGAAACACAAAAACTTTGTTAAGAAATATTTGCTTTTTTATCTCCTGTTACTTAAGTTCTGTGGCTTTGAATGTAGAATTCGATTAAGGTAGAGGCAACAATTTATTTCCTTAGAAAAATAAGGCAATTTTCTCATAAGTCATATTATTTTTCATTTTTTCAGCACTGTAAATATTCAAGTTTTAATGCTCATCTAGATTTAATTACAATATTCATGGGAGCTATGCTGATCCTGTTTTCTCTGCTTGTTTTAACAGCTTTAGAACATACTCATGGTCTTTATTGTGGGTTTGGGATTTTCTTTAATTACAGTATTGCAAGCTTGTATCATGTATAAAAAATATTATTTTCCTTCATCATTAAAAAAGAAGCAATCACAATTTGTTTATTTATCCCATCACTACTGCGGTTTTACATTTGATAAATATCAGCTCAAATTTGCAAGTACCATCTCAGCCTCTGCAAGTAATCTCAGCAGAACCGACAGGTAGGATTTACAGGATGTTCAGTGGCATCAGAGCAGTCTTCCTATTGACTTAAAAGAAACTCAGGCCAGTCATCAGAAGGAAACTGGGAACAAGGAATTCCTCAGTCATTCCTTAATCACTGGTGAATTTCTTATGAATCCCATGTCAAAGTTTCACAGAAAGGAAAAACATTCCTGTAAATGACACTTTGAAAGATAGACTGGGGCCACTAACAGCTCTTTTCTAATTCTTTTTTTCAGCATGATATTACACTATGCATGGCTTATCACTATGGGGGAAAAAAAAAGAAAGGTTTAAACCCTTTGTTGATGTTATAATTGAAGCCAGGATGACTTCCATTCATACTGTCATGAAGCACCTGTTTTACCCAGTGGTGATTACAAAACAATTCTGATTTGACTCTGGTAATTTCTTATATAGGAGTGCCATGTGAGGAAACAAGTTAATGTTTTTTTGCCTTTCTGTAGAGGAAAAGGAATAGCAACATTATGCAGCTGTCTTGTTTCCTCACGATGCTTTCCGTTACTAAGGATCCAGCTCACGCAGCACCACAGCTAACAGCCTGCCTGCATTGCCAGCATTCTGCAAATTCACTCATGAAACAACCTGGGCTGAGAAAAAAAGCTTCACTGAGCACCTCTGCAGCATCTCTGGGCTGCTGGAAAAGAGCCACAATCTACTTTGCACTGTTTCAGACTAAAACACTCATTCTGGGTAGGAACCTCGTCTTTTTGTTTGACACATCCAATTGTCTGCTGAGCCTTGAGGAAGTTTGTATTGATTCAACCTGCTGCTAGCACAACATAGAGCTCCTCAGTCGTAAGCAAGCAGAAACAGAACTGAGGCAAAGGCTAACTACTCACTCAATGTAAGTTATAACCTGAAAACAGACAGTTGTCTGCAGGGTGCCGTGGGAACAGCTTTGCACTGCCTCTGATTGACCAGCTGCTGTCAATAGATACTATTCCCTTCCAGAGAGATCTCTCTGCAACATTTGGCAGTCTCAAGTATGACCTGTAGCAGTGCCAGTCGAAATGGTGGCTCAAGAAGTTCATTAAAATAGTTTAAATCTGTCCCAAGTAGTAGTAAAATGAGTTTCCATCTCTCTTTGTAATGTCTCCCCAAATTTACTTGTTAATCTTTTCATATTCAACAAGCTACTGAGGCTGCTCTGAAAGTAATGTCTCCTATTTTATTATGCTGGTCCACAAATTCAGGAAAATGGTGGTGGTATGGCAGTAGAGGTTAAACCTTTCCACTGTTACAACAGGTGGGAGCAGAGGGGCAGTCTGACAAAATGGCGTCTGACATGGAAGGGAATATGAAACAAAGGTGTATCACCGAATTCCTCCATGAAGAAAAAATAACATTCATTGACATTCATCAACTCTTGCTAAACATTATGGAGACCAAACAGTGAATGAGAGCACAGTGAGGTGGTGGGTGAGTTTCAGCATTGACAACAGCACAAGTGGATCACTTGGCTTGTGCAGATTCTGACGAGTGCAGTACGCAGACTCTTGTTCGTCGCTGGCAAAAACACGTAGCAGTGACTGTACTGAAAAAGAGTGTTTTGTAGCTGAGAATTTCCTTTATGAAACAGTGTTATCGTGCTCTTTGTATCTATTGTAGTTTCCATGAAAATAATATTTTTCAGAGCAACCTATGTATTTACAACTACTAGCTAAATGAGCAAGAGGATAAAAAAGTAAGGGACAACATTCTGGAAAGTTTGTAGAGAGGAGGATTCACATCTACTCTGTTTTCTTTCTTGATACTGAGTTCTCTCATGTTAACATTCCTAAGCAATCAAGTAGTTCTTTGTGGTTAGGAGGGAGTATCCTATCCTCTGTCTATAGTTTTCCTTTTCTTTATATGCTTTTGTCACTTTCATACGGACAAAAACAATGAATTAGCCTTGGCTTCAACTAGTACTGAATATTCAACAGAACAGGATCCTTTTTTCTGCTTTCTGAATCATCTTTCCTGAAAATATTAAATGATGCTCAAAGTCACGCATTTCCACTTTAAGACTGTCTGTCTTAAGCCTGGAATAATTAAAAACTTTTTAAAGCTGCAGGCTGACTACATAGCTGGAAATTCTGTTCTGCAGGCACAGTGCGATTTTCTATTATAAGCTGCAGGACTAGAGACAGAACTCACGTGGACACTAAGGACCACCACAAAACTCAGCGTCTTCTGCCACTTGGGCTTCTCTTTTGTCACATAAATGTAAATAGAGGCTGATTTGCACAGCAGGTTCTCCAAATTCTCTACGATCTCCTACCCAACCTAAAAATAAAAATTTAAAAATTAACAACAAAATATACATTCCCAACTCAGTCTTCGCTGACTTGACTTAATTCATCCAAAAGAAGTTCCCACACCAAAATCAGTGTAACTTCACAACACTGACAGAGGTGAATAATTTACACACCTTTCACCCCTCAGCTCTTCACCAGGTTACAACACAATTATTGCATCACACACTTGTATTCACTAGAAGAATCCTAATTCTGTACTGCCTTCAGTACATCATGAATGCAAAGTAAGTATGGATAATGATGATGCTGTTTGGATCTGAGTTTGAATCTCTCTGCTGCAGTGGATGTGACTGAACAAAGGGGAAGAAAACAAAGATCCAGTTGCACGGTGGAAAAGTGTTTTGTCGTCTCAGTAACAAAGCAGCAGTAAGTTTGCCTTGGCTGGCCAGTTCAGCTACTTTCATGACCCATTTGTTTTACCAGGATAACAATGTTTTATTAACTGAGTGGAAAATGGTGAATCTAATGTTAATTTCAACCTGTATGCCTGTAACTGTTCTGAAGTTGTTCTTGGAGGTGCACGTCTTACAGGTTTGAAAATCTGTGACACTTCAGCTTTCTTCAGCTTTTTGTTTAGCTACATTTCTGCTTAAAAAAAAAAAATAAAATCAGACTGTTACATTCATTGAATACATGAAAAAGACTGAACATACTGCTTTCACTTTGCTTCTTCTCGAATCTTTACAAAACTAGAGTGTATGCCTTTTATATAACTCAAATTTAAACAGAAGTGGTAAAAGCACTGTTAAAGGCTTGTATCATTAAGTTCTGAATTCAGCCAGTTGCTTTTGTTTATCTCATTAGCTGATGATGACTTAGTGAAATATGGGAGAACAATTCACAGACAGGCTGTGCTACATTATCAATATTAATAGCAGGCATCCTAATATAGAAACATTGCGCATAATTCTATCATGAGTTAAGGTATTTCTCCATTATAAATATGTCAGAAACAAGCCTGTAGCTGCCGCAGTGAGCATCACAGAACTCCAACCAGAGAGTGAGAAGGGGGGGTACTTTCAGGTGTGATGAAACCCCGGTTGGGTCCCAGTCATGTGAAAAGATGAAACTTGGGTCCACAACATCTAAGCCCAAACTACCATTCATTTTCAGTGGGAGAGCAATTTTAGCAGCCATGCAGTTTTAGAGATATTGTATATCCTGATAGACCTCCAAGCATGACAATTGAGGCACCAGAGCATCAGGGAGCACTGTGCAGAGCAGCAGTCTGCATCTCAGCCAGACACAATGACTGATGAGCATTATATAAACTTCTCAGCTCAGCTCATCTCTCCCGGGCTCCAGGCAGCGTGGTCTAGTGGTTGGCAACCCTGCCCATGGCAGGGAGGTTGAAACTAGATGATCTTTGAGGTCCTTTTCAACCCAGGCCAGTATATGATTCTGTGATTCTTTTAGGGCCATCACTGTCAGCTCTCCACACTCACTGGCAATTTAAAGCAGGACAAGAAAGCTCAGCTGCACTGCCTTCTGAGAGCCCAACACTGCTCTCTTGCACAGTGAAATTGTCTGCACACGCTGTAAAGCACCGCACTGCATAGCTTCTGAGCACTGTGTATGCATTACACTAGCTTAACTAGCTAATGTTATATTTGTCATTAAAGAAAGTGAGTAACAGAGATTTGAGATACGAAAGCTCTACATAGTGGGCAATTACAGAGAGTGATTTTGCCTCTTATCATAGTTTGTTGAAATACTAAGTTGCATAACACAGTTAGAGGCTGGCATTGTTGTCAGAATTTAGAGAGCTTTGAAAATCAGTGTTAAACTAAATCTTATTTATGGGGCTACATCATCCTTTGGCAGGCTGATTTGTGCTAGAAAGCATGAGTTTATTAAAAAGAATTGCAGTTACATGTATGCTGTGTAGCTCAGCAGAATTTTACTTGTTTATATCTCATATCATGCATTAAAGGAACATCAGAGAAATTATTGTGAGGAAAATATCAGTCATACGTAGTTCTCGGGTGCATTGGTTCCCCCCTGAGCGTAGGGCTTACTGGACGTCATCATGTTTTAGAGTTCACTATGAAATGTTTCCAAACCAACCCTCGCCCCAGCTGAATGTTCATTTCTTATCTTTTCCTTTTTATTTATGATTCACCACATTTATTAAGATAAAAGCTTGCACTGCAGAAATAGACTAAAGTATACCCCCTACACACAAAATGATCTCCAGATTACTAGCAAAATTGCTGCCTTTGTATACTTACAGGCTGATGTGATAACTGAAAATAACTTCCATTAGCACTATAAAAACTCCAGCTGATACCAAATGAATTTCATTTGATACCAGCAGAGAAAAATATTGGCTACTGAGATATTCTTTGTTCATGGTTATTTACAGTTAGCTAGAATCCATGTGCCATTCAGGATTCAGAAGTCTCCAGATGTTTTTCTTCACATCTTAAACATAAACTTTTCCTTCTACGACTACCAAGCATTTGTACATTTATGCAAAGTTCTTCTCTTTTAATCTATACAGCTTCCATGTCTTTGATTGTAAGAACCATTCATTGTAAAGAGTATATATGAGCTTGTCTATTTTCTAGTCTGATTTTATCTTATTCCCACAGAATTTTCTGAAAAGGTTGTCCTGTAGATTGAGTTTGTTTCAGGCAATGCAATTTTTTTTCCTACTGTCTTGCCAAGCCATAATGTAGAACCAGGGCACTTTTTCACTAAGACAAGACCATAAATGAAAGATCTTGTACACTGTCTACTAAAGGGCAAATCACAGAGACCGTGTTAAAACATTTTGGGTGATCAGCAAAAGAGACTCACCTTAATGGTGAGTTTGAGTGCTCTGCTATTGTTTGATAGTTCTAGTTACCTCCTTCTGAAACACAGGCAGAGTTTCAGTTGTCACAAAATACCACTGTGAAAGAATGCTGCTTAGATCCAGCTGCAGACTGATTTGGGTTTGTCTTTGCAGTAAAATCACCTACTCAGCTTCTATAAAACAAAACAAAAGAAAACAAAAAGAAAAAAAAGCATGAAAGGAAATCCAAAGCCATAGTTAAAATTTGTCGTCTACATATTTTTTTATACATGATCATAAGAGGTCAGTGGATTGCTTAAATGTAAGCTTCATGGTTGCTGAAAGTATTCTTTAAAAACAGTTCTCTTTTTTAATAGTTTAAGTAGTTCTTCTTGGTTTCTTTCTTAAATTTAACTTTAATTAGGAACTGGACTCCTAGAAAAACACTTTATAGGTTTTATTTTGCCTGTTGTAATTCCGTATTTTTTATTTTCTATATGTTTACATTTTTTCTAAGTTTTTTTAATGTTTTCTATCTATAATTATTCAAATCTAATCAAATAATTTAAATCTTCTCTATGTTGAGGCAATAAATAAAGACACTTTCAGAGGGAAGCTTATCCAGTTTAAAGATAGCTATCTATGACATGAGGGAGGAAGAGCTCTCTAGGCTTGTCTTTGCTGACTTTAGCATGAGTCTAAATGATTAGCTCTTGGCAGACGTCTGATTTTCCTGTAGCTCACGATGGATGAGATAAATTCTACATAAGACACAGTTTGTTTCATGCTTTTTACCAATGGCTCAAGTGATAGTAAAAATTATATCCTTTAAGCTTAATTGCCAGAATGTTAACGTGTCATGAATGGGTATTTATGAAGGTCTGTGCTATTTCCTTATGAGTTAGATTTTCTATTTATAAACCCAGCAGACCCTAAATTGTGAATTTTTTGTAGCTTCTTGTCTTTTTTATTAGATTTATCTTAAGAGAATCTAGATACAAAAGTATATTTATGTTACAATTAATCCCAGCTATGTGGAGCTCTGTTTCCAGGATGTGTACTCCACTGTGGCTTCTCCTGAAACCAGCAAAATTTGAATGCATTCTACTTTTCTGAAAATCAAGCCAGAAAATATGGGTAGAGACTATATCCCCATTTCCTGAATTTTCATACTCACATTTATATCTCCAAGTCTGAACGACCTGGGTCCTGCTTGAGGAGGCTGACACGGCAAACATGGCTGTGATCATCACGTGCTTTCCTAGTGTGGAAAGCAAGACTATGTCTCCCAAGTAAGATAGAGCACCCAGATCTTTAGTTAAGTGCTAGGCAAACTAGTGTCATAGAATATCCCTAGTTGGAAGGGACCCATAACGGTCAACAAGTCCTCATTACATCCCAGTGTTAATATCAGTTAGATTTCAAGAATGACACTCAGTCAGGTCAAGCTGGCGCTATGCTTCCTGACCATCTGGTTAGCCATCCAGACAGCAGTGGGGGTCGCAGTGCTCGGGTATGGAGCTAGTTCTTTTGCTGAAAGACTTCTTTGCCATACCACAGCAACCCAACTTCTGCTATTTCCTACTTGGATGCAGTGGGTATTACAGAAGAACTATGTTCCCAGGTATGCTTCTGTAACCAGTATGTAAGGAAGAAATGCAATTATTTCAGCAGGTCACTTTGCTGGAAAAATATACCAAAACATCAACTAATCTCATATATGCATGCTCCGCAGTCTTTAGTCTAGGAAAATATGTTTGAGATAAAACTAAACACAATTAAAGTCAACATTTTTAACTCAACATTTATAAATTTCACCTCGAGTACATTAGAAGGCAGGCAACTTCCCATTGTCTCTGTTTAAATACTTTGTGAAGGAATTTTTAAAACTTTAGGAAATTTTTCCACCAAGAGTTTATTACAGTGGCTCTTACTATTAAATCTTCATAGTTGTTTAAATATTTGTGGTTTCGGTTTGTTTTAGAGTTATAGAATAATCTTTCCAGTATATACTTCTTGACCACCCAGAAATAACAGATGAATTGCTTATGCCAAACTCAGAAAATAAACAAATTGTACTATTATTTCTTTACTTTTAAGAATGTTTCTTGGATATTTATTTCTCCAGTCTCCAGGCTTCCCACTTAGATGTACCAAAACAAAAACTTGCTCTGGGCATTTCTGGTGAAGCATCTATTGCATGTAGATTTACTTTTCAGTAGGAGTTGGAATTTTTTTCACTGTTTCCTGAAAACAATGGAACAACAAACTAAAACAATGGAAAGAATGAAAAGGAGTGGCTTGAATATAGTTGTGTTTTTTTTTTTTTTTTTTTAGGATTGGCTCAGCTGGTATGATTTAAGAATTGAGATATTGTTTTGGTCTGCTACCTAGTAGAGCGCTACCTAGTGGAGATAGTCTACAACACGTTTCCTAATAATGACAATATGAGATCTTGAAGCCTGTAACATTGTTAATTTTGCTTCCATAGTGTTCTGGAAAATGGGACTAGTAAGATTTTCTTCTTACGGTTTTGATATATGAAACTGATAGCAAAAGGAGAACAAACAGAAAACATCAGTGAGCGTGGGTCACTCTGAAAGTAATGCCTCCTATTTATTTCCATGGAAACTCTAACAGATACAAAGAGCAAAATAACGCTGTTTGATAGAGTAAATCCTCAGCTACATAACACTATTTTTCATCTTAGCCACTACTGATGGTTAAGCACTTTTGTCAGCAATGAACAAAAACCTACACACTGCAGTCATAAAGATCTGCACCAGTGTAGGTGATCCACAGTTCCACAGCTGTTATGACCATATCATTGCTAGGAAAATGTTGCTCTTGCACTCCATCTTCCATCATCCCAAATAGATGGAAGTCAGAAGTGCCCAATCCAGGCTACACAGTGGATGTGGTTGGGCAGTACAACCAATACTGACAATGTGCTCCATGATCTTCAAAATAGGTAAGAGGCCTGGCATTATCATTCTGCAAGAGAAAAGTTATCTTTTTCTTTGATCTGATCCTGGAAATTCAAGACTTCAGCTTAGTCAGTGTTATTATTTAGCAGACAGATTTGATGGTTTGTCTGGGTTCCAGGAAATCCAGAAAGATCACCCCTTTCCTATCCGAAAAGATAGTGCATACCACTTCACCCACTGAGAGCTGCATCTTGATTTTTTTCTTCAGCAGGGAATTCACATGATTTCACTCCGTGGACTGCTGTTTGGACTCCAGCTCATAGTGGTCACCCCACGTCTTGTCAGTGTTAATGACGTGATCCAGGAAACTTGTATTAGTTCAAGAGGTCCTGACTTGAATATTGTGTTCTTTCTGTTCCTGTGTGAGCATTCACAGGACACACTTGATGCAAACTTTGCAATATCCCAGCGTTGCCTCCATCATTTCCAACGCATTGAAGCCAATATTCCCTGGCCATAATCTTTCAATTCACATGGATGAGCTGATTGAAACACTCTTCATTTTGTAGTGTGCATGGTCATCTAGAACATGGCTTGTCTTTCACATCACTGTTGCCACTGTTGAAATGTACCACCCATCATCTCACTGTGTTCACATCTACTTTTTGATCTCTATAAACATTCAGCTAGCATCAATAAATGTGAATGAGTGCATTTTTTTTCCACATGGAAGAATTCATTGGCACATCTTTGCTTCACACACTTCCATGTCAGATGCCATTTAATCACACTGCCCCTGTGCTACCATCTGTTGCACAGGAACAAAATGTAATGGAATATTGATGGGAAGGTTCAACCTCTACTGTATACCACCAACATCTGCTTCTGACATCGTGGGCCAACATAATAAAATAGGAGGCATTACTTCCAAAGCAGACCTCATATTTGACACTGATGGAATAAAGAAATGCCTTTGAGATCAACATGATAAAGTTCAAATAGTAGAACCGAGCAGACCTATCTTAGCCTAAAAAAATAGATCAGGGAAGTTTTTACCTATTGATCTACTTAAGATTAAAGTGGGAGATTCTGAAGATGAAAAAAGCACAGACAGAAGGGTGTATAATCTTTGGTTTACGCCTAAAAATAGATGTAGGAGGACTGTCATGATCAGAAAGGTGGAATAAGATTAATTTCTGACACTTATTTACTCCAGAGCTAGTCAATGTTTGTGCTGGCATAGATTCTGCTCTGTGCCACATAATGACCTTCAATGCACCTGGCATCAAGGTTCATTCAAGCTGACAACTGTCCAATTTTCAAAGGTAATGACAGCAGAGGAGTAGGGATTCATATTGTCTATAAGGCAGCTTAAGCTATACTTACTGTCAAACAAGTGTTTTGTTTCTATGGAAAGAAACAGAATGTCAGGCCTTTAAGCTCTGATCAGATTGACAGATTGGAAACATAATGCTGAAAGATTGCTTACCCTGCAGCTAAGCCTGTATTTTTAAAATGAGGTTATTCTCTGAAAAGTGACTGAATAAATGGCCCAATTTTTATTTTATTATTTATTTGAATTTATGAGCATATAAAAAGTGGGTAAACTGTGTTTTGACAGTTTAAACCCCCCACAAATCAAAGTAAAAAGGGAAAACCAGCAGCAAATACCATTATGTTACCAGACAGTGGTAAGGAGGCAATCCTTATAAAAGATTATAGAGCATCTTACTTTCTGACTTTTCCAGCCTCAATCACTCTTAAATCTCAAAGTAAAATCATTAGTTCTATTGCACACTATGTGGTTAAGACTTGTCTCTTACAGACTTAGAGTACGCTCACTGTTGCTCCCACCTCCTACCTTTGCTAATGTCTTCACTGATAGCAGCTCTATCATTACTTTCCACATTTTTATGCCAAGAGTGCTAATACTGGTTCTGCACACTTTTAAAATCCCATCCAGACCTTGCAGGACAGGTTGTCCTCTTTCTAATTCATACAGCCACGGGATGACAAACATTACCAAGCACAGCAGGTGATGCCAGAATTTAGTTAATGGTTCTTTTGATGATGCCTCACAGGGCATGAACTCCCACTCACATATTTTCTGTGGTTCTGCAGTGCTAACAGTACCAAAGCAATATCTGTTAACTCAGAAAGGAAGCAGGTATGAACAGATGGAAAAAGCCACCACTGTTCTTCAGAGAAATATTTTGCCTATCGCAAAACTTCACCAATATTCAACTCAGCAGTTCAGAAAGAAAAGCATCCAGTGTTACTAAGGTGGGATCCCTAAGTGGTCAATGAAGAGAAGTAGTTTTGATGTCTGTTGGATATTTGAAGTTGTCAATTTGTGCAAGATAATTATTGTTCTTCTTTGCTGTTCATATAAGCGGAAGCCCTGGGTGTTGTGCATCTCTCTTCCTCCTCTTGAACTTTGCATAACAGCAGTGACATCAGTGGTGATCAGTATTGTATTTTAACTGGCTACTAATTAGATATCAAGGCCAGGATCATCATATAATCAGTGGAGGGGACAGACATCTCAGACCATACCTTCTCACTTACCTGAGGCATTTTAGGTATCTGGGTTACCTGAGATGAATACAGTTCTGGAATTAGAAACATAGAATCAGCAAGGCTGGAAAAGACCTCCAAGATCATACAGCCCAAGTCCAACTATCACCAATATTTCCCACTAAACCATGTCCCTCAGTATCTTGAACACCTCCAGGGACAGTGACTCCACCAGCTCCCTAAGCAGCTCTTTGCACTGCCTGACCACTCTCTGGGAGAAGAAATTTTTCCCATCATCCAACCTGAATCTCCCCTGGTGCAATTTGAGGTCATTCCCTCTAGTCCTATCGCTAGTTACACAGGAGAAGAAGCTGACTTCCATCTCACCACAACCTTCTTTCAAGTTGCTGTAGAGAATGATAAGGTCTCCCCTGAGCCTTCTTTCCTCCAGACTAAATAATCCCAGATCCCTCAGCCACTCCTCATAAGTCTTGTGCTCCGCACCCTTCAACAGCTTCATTGCCCTTCTCTTAACATGCTCCAGGGCCTCAATGCCTTTCTCATAATGAGGAGCCCAAAACTGAACACTGTACTCAAGATGCGGTCTCACTGGTGCAAGTACAGCGGGATGATCACTTCCCTGCTCCTGCTGGCAACACTGTTTCTGATACAAGCTAGGATTCCATTGGCCACCTTGGCCACCTGGGCACACTGCTGGCTCATGCTCAGCCAAGCATCAACCAACACCACCAGGTCCATTTCCTGTAGACAGTCTTCTAGCCACTCTGCCCCAAGCCTGTAGTGTCACCTGAGGTTGTTGTGGCCAAAGTGCAGGACTCAGCACTTGGTCTTGTTAAACTTCATCCCACTGGCCTCAGCCCAGCTACCCAGCCTGTCCAGATTGCTCTTGCAGGGCCTTCCTACCCCCAAGCAGATCAATGCTTCCCCTCAGCTTGGTGTCACCTGCAAACTTACTGAGTGTGCACTCAATGCCCTCATCCAGATCATCAATAAAGGTATTGAACAGGTCAGACCCCAGTTCCGACCCCTTGGGAACACCACTCATGACTGGTCGCCACTACACTCTGGGCCCGGCCATCCAGCAAGGTGCGTACCTGTCCAAGCCACAGGCTGCCAGCGTTCCCAGGAGAATACTGCAGGAGACAGTGCCATAAGCTTTATTAAAGTCTAGGTAGATCACATCACCAGCCTTTCCCTCATCCACCAGGCAGGTCACTTGATCATAGAAGATCAGGTTGGTCAAGCAGGACCTGCCTTTCATGAACCCATGCTGGCTGCGCCTGATCTGCCGGCTGTCCTGCACATGCCGTGTGATCTCCCTCAAGATGATCTGCTCCATGACCTTCCCTGGCACCAAGGTCAGGTTGACAAGCCTGTAGTTCCCTGGATCTTCTTTACGACCCTTCTCGTCGATGGGAGTCAGACTGGCAAGCCTCCAATCCTCTGGAACCCCTCTGGTTGACCGGGAATGCTGGTGGAAAGCAGCTTGGCTATCACTTCCCCCAGATCCCTCAGCACCCTTGGGTGGATCCCATCTGGCCCCATGGACTTGTGGCAGTCCAGGTAGAGTAGTAGGTCTCTAACTTTTCCAGCTGAACCATGGGTGGTTTATTCTGATCCCCATGCAAGACTTTCAGGACAAGAGGTAGAGTACCCGAAGGACAGCTGGTTTGATTTTTAAAGACAGATGTAAAGAAGGCATTGATAACCTCAGCTTTTTCCTTATCCTCAGTAGTCACATTCCCCTCTGCGTCCAGTAAGGGATGGAGATTCTCCTCAGTGCACCTCTTACTGTTAATTTGTTTGCAAAAAAGATTTTGTTCTCTTTTACCCTCATGGCCAAGTTGAGTTCAACCTGGGCTTTTGCCTACCTAATTTTCTCCCTGCACATCCTAACAGCTTCTTTATACTCTACCTGAGTTGCCCATCCCTTCTTCCACATCCCTTCTTCTCTTTTTCTCCTGGAGCCTCAGGAAAATATCCTTGTTCATCCACATCTGTCTTCTTCCCCACCGGCTCATCATGCAGCACAGAGCAATAGCCTGCTCCTGTGCCTTTAAGACTTTCTTCTTGAGGAGGAACCAGCCTTCCTGTACCCCTTAGCCCTCAGGACTGAATTCCAAGGGACCCTCCCTACCAGTGTCCTGAACAGTTCAAAATTCGCCATTTTCCATGTGTTTCTCTAGGAACTATGAAGAGAGGCAACTTCTTGGTTGCCGAGCTGCTCTCTGTCATATTTGAAAAACCGTGGCTGTCCGGTGAAATCCCTGCCGATTGGAAAAAGGGAAATATTACTCACATTTTTAAGAAAGGGAGAAAGGAAGTCTACAGCCTGGTGAGCCTCACCTCTGTGCCTGAGAAGATCATGGAGCAGATCCTCCTAGAAGCTATGTTAAGGCACATACGAGACAAAGAGGTGATCTGAGACAGCCAGCATGGCTTCACCAAGGGCAGATCTTGCCCGACCAATCCGGTGGCTTTCTGTGATGGAGTGACAGCTTCGGTGGACGGGGGAAGGGTGACAGATGTCATCTATTTGGACTTCTGCAAAGCCATTGACATGGTCCCTCACCACATCCCTTCTCTCTAAATTGGAGAGGTATGGATTTGAAGGATGGACTGTTTGATGGATTAGGAATTGGCTGGCCAGATGCAGCCAAAGGTTTGTGATCAATGGTTCTGTGTCGGTGGAGGCTGTTCACAAGCGGTGTCCCTCAGGGGTCGGTCTTGGGACTGGTGCTCTTCAACATCTTCATCAGTGACACAGACGATGGCATCGAGTTCACCCTCAGCAAGTTTGCAGATGACACCAACCTGAGTGGTGCAGTCAATACATTGGAAGGAAGGGAAGCCATCCAGAGGGACCTGGACAGGCTGGAGAAGTGAACCTACGAAAACCTAATGAAGTTCAACAAGGCCAAATGCAAGGTGTTGCATTTGGGCCAGGGCAATCCTAGGTGTTTATACAGACTGGGGGAAGATCTCCTCGAGAGCAGCACTGCAGAGAAGAACTTGGGGGTCCTGATGGAGGAGAAGTTGGACATGAGCCAGCAATGTGCGCTTGCAGTCCAGAAGCCCAACTATATCCTGAGCTGCATTAAAAAAGGGGTGGCCAGCAGGGAGAGGGAGGTGATTTTCCCCCTCTACTCAGCTCTTGTGAGGCTCCATCTACAGTACTGCATTCAGGCCTGGGGCCCCCAGCACAAGAAAGACATGAAGCTCTTGGAGCAGGTCCAGAGGAGAGCCACTAAGATGATCAGAGAGCTGGAGCACCTCTCCTATGAAGAAAGGATGAGGGAACTGGGCTTGTTTAGCTTAGAGAAGAGAAGGCTCCAGGGAGACCTCATTGTGGTCTTCCAGTACTTGAAGGGAGTGTATAAACAGGAGTGGGAATGGCTGAGGGTGCACAGTGATAGGACAAGGGGAAACTGAGACAAGGGAGGTTTAGGTTAGATAATAGGAGGAAGTTTTTCACACAGGGTGGTGACTCACTGGAACAGGTTGCTCAGAGAGTTGTGGATGCCCTGGAGGCATTCAAGGCCAGGCTGGATGTGGCTCTGGGCAGCCTGGTCTAGTGGTTGGCAATCCTGTCCATGGCAGAGGGGTTGAAACTAGGTGATCTTTGAGGTCCTTTTCAACTCAGTCCATTCTATGATTCTATGATTCTTTATTCCACACCTTATTCTTGGACAATAATGCAGTTAAGCATGACCCCAGCCATGTTAAATTAATAACAAATCTTGCAAACCATTTAATTTTCTCAGACAGATGGTAAGCATATTTGTTCTCATGCCAGGATTAAATTGCTATAATATCATTACCTGAAACAAGCTTCTCTACTGTTTGCTTCTAGAAACATCTTATTTTAATCTATTCACTTATTGATTGGAGGATGTTTGCAAGGGGCCACTGAAGTCAATGAAAATTCTGATCAGCAGGTTTGCATCAAGTCCTTTATGGTTGTGAGCAGTACACTTAAGTTATACATATAGTATCAGATTTAGTATATCCTAACTCCAGTGCTAAAGAATGCAAGAGATACTATTTAGCTGGTCAAAAAGATTCTTATATCTATTCGTTCTTCTAGGAACCTCCTATATAGGATGAGTTCTATAAAATGGTGAGTTCCACAATACGTATATTGTTTTAAGCTCTTCCTCTGCCCTTAATAGTGGAAGAGAGAAGGATCCACATCATAAGTAATACAAGTCTATAGGATACATATGTTTATTTAATATATTTGCACATGGAAACTCAGAACAATTTCTGAACTTTACTAAAAATAGTTAAAAAATAAATTTACTTCTTATTTCATTCAGTTTTCTGCTTAGAAATATTTCTCTGAATTTTGCTTTTGCCATGAAATCTGGACTGACATAGGGTTCAACAGAATTTCCTCAGGAAACCCCAGTGAATTTCTCGGAGTTCATAAGACAATTCGTAGGGTAAAGTTTTCCTAAAATTTTTATTGCTGTCGTTTAAAATTTCATACAACCTAGGTATCCATTTGGCCTCTCTATCTTGCTGCATTTACTTTGCTTGTTGTCTACAGAAAATCTCCTCTCCATTTCTCCCCTCTCTTTCTCGCATCTAATTCTTCCTTGTCATTGGTGCTCTGCTCTTCGGCCTTACTTGAGATATAGCTGTTTTCTGCCATCTTCCATATCCTACTTGCTCATCCTATTCCCCTCCCCTGTCTTTGCCTTTTCCAAGCGACCAACTCTACTTTCTCTTTGCTCAAAGCATAGTGTCCTCCTGAAAGAGTAAAGTGATCCAGTAGCATGACTGTAAAATCTACAGTGATCTAGTTTAAAACAGTCAGCTCACCAACTCTCTCCATCACTTTCTGTGTATGTAAACTTATTTCCTCTGAACAAAAAGGACCTGGATTCTTACGGAACAATACACTATCTGTATATTCCTTGGAAAGTTTGTGGCTTCAGTCACACAGCAGTTGCTGCACTGACATAGGCGGGCAAAATAACGGTTGTGTTTCTTGTTGATACAGTAGAGAAAAAGAACATGAGTTTCCACAGTCTGCTTATTTTTGGTGCCTGACCTAGGTATGTTGCAGCAGTAGCTGAGGCTCTTAACACTCGGTGAGAGGGAATGCTCTTTCTACCCAACATAGTTCTCAAAACATTTGGAAAGCAACTGTCATGCTTCTCTCACTTAAGGAAAGAAATTTATTTAAAATATATAGTACTTATATTTAGAAGCTTCAGGAAAGCACAAGAATATTCCTATCAGAATTTTTCCATTGGAAAACAATAAGAATATTAAGTGTCTGTACTAGGTCAAGACTGTGTCCTCCTGTGCCCCTCCTGAAAATAAGCACCTCCCATATGCGGTCCCTGAATTAGTGCCCTGGGATAAGTTAAACAATAGTTTGTCATCTTATGGCCAAGGATGCAGGAGACACAGAGCCAGACAAGGAAGCAGGATGCCTTTTCTCCCTGCCATCTCTGGCTGCCCCAGCAATGGCTGTGAAGGGGCATGCCCTCATCTGATCTTGTCTTGGGACTTTTGACTGTTTGAGTTTCTCCCATGCTGGATGAATGCTCCAGTGCCTAGATGTTTGCAGAAGAGGTAGGAGCTGTACTAACGTAGGTTAAGGTAGACCTGAATGTATCCAACTTTGGTTTTGGTTCCCTAAGTATTTAAGCAAGTGCCTGCCTAAAATTATAAGCAACACAGAAAGAAAAGTAGAAGCTCCTTTACAAAAAAAAAGGAGGTACCCACCTCCCAGAGACAACCATTTCAGGATTGCTGTTCACAGGCTATTAATAATAAGCACTATAGACTGTAGAGGGAATTTCAGGTTAAGCAGGAAGAGAGCTGAGATACTTAAAAAGTCAAGCAATCCTGCAAAATGAAGGGACCAGATTGCCATCTCACCCTAGGGTAGGTTTTAATCACTACTAGAGAGTGTTGCTTCCTCCAAGGCTGAAAATGCCAGGATAAGTTTTTATCTATGCCTGCCTCTCATGTCAAACGTGAACATATCTGCATATCATTTGCAAGCACAGGGTAGGCCCTGTGCCTTTGACTGTTTGCTGGTTGCTGCTACTCTTCTGCGACACAAGACTGAGTCTGGTACCAAGAGGGAAGTATGGTTTTTGAGGGGAGAGAAAGAGGGGCTACACCAAAAGGATTGGACAGAAAATATTGCTTTCCAAAAAACTGTTCTGCCCCAGCCCCAAGTGGAAACATTTGCAGCACATCACAGATAGTTCTTCGATCCTAGTATATTTAAGTGAGAACAATGCCTTGAATAGTTGGAAAAAAACATGCTTACTTTGCAATGTCAGGATATTAAACTGTGGAATTGCCCAACTTATTTGAATCTGTGTACACTTACAGAAACTGTGCATAGCCCCAGATGTTGCAGAAATAGGATATACAAACTACTAACAGCATAATTAGAGGCTAGATATCATAGCAAACCAACTTTTTCCTTTCCATGCAGTTCCTTTTTTCTTGGTACATTAGTTGCCTTTGTTTCCAAGTAGGAAAAAAAAGGCTAATTTTCTCTACTAAAACCCCATTAGTAGTGTGCAGTGTACAACAGTGCAGCACCCTGGTTCTATTACAGAACGATGCCAAATGAAGCCACTATGGAATTAACTTCTTCCATATAGAAAGGAGCGTGCATGCTTCATTCACTGTCCTGTGCCCAAAATACACGTAGGGAGAGTAGGCACTTCTCACCATGTGGAAACTGTTAAGAGGATTTGAAAACAAATGTTTTTAATTGAAATTGTCATTGCTGAGCCAGACTGCTGTCTGCAGTATCTTGCTGAAAAGTGACAGCAGCAGCAGGGAAACGATGTAAGAGATTGTAAAAGCAGTTTCCATTCCACACTAATTCAGGGACTGCATATGGGAAGCTTTCATCTTGTTTATTTTAAGAACAATCAGCCCCTCAGTGGTGCGAGATGGGAGCTGGGAAGGAAGAACAGCCTGAGCCCAACGCTGGCGTTCCACACCACTCTGCCACTGAGCTGCTGTGCCATTGCATCATCATTCCCTGTGCATATCTTTCCTTGCAAGTTCTGTCACTGTTTTGCCTCTTGACACTGACATTTCACTGGGGAAAGTTACAATCTTTGTGCAATGTGTCTTTAAGTATTGCCACAATAACACTGCAATCAGCACTGAGGAATCAGTAAGAAATAATACTTTGCCTTGGTACATCAGCTGTGAAAGGTCCCGTTTCCCTCCAGTTCAGCTCCAAACTTATGGCAAAAGTCTAAAAGAGACCAACAGAGACTTGCCGTTCCTGAAAAAATTCTTTGTCAAGATAAACATTTCTTTAAGTTTTATCCAGATAATTGTTCTATGTGTATCTTCTTTTTTGTTCTGTGAAATCCTGAAGGTCTGACTGTGTAAGTTTGGCTTGCATAGGCCTTGGAGCTGTGCACATGCTCAACCCACACGTTAGCCTAGTGTGTCTCCAGTGTGTCAACACCAAGGAGCAGGGTCAAACTGTTCCATTCATCCTGACCAGGAGAGATCACAGCTGTGGCACATCCATACCACCTCCAGTTCTCACAGGAATATTGATGTCTGGGCCACGTTCCCTGAGAGTGTATCTATCTCTAAAGTGGATATTGGCATCTGGATCTGAAGCACAATGCTAAGCTGGTTTCCATGTACCTGCTCTCCAGCACTTCCCTTTCAGCTCCTGCTTCAGCCTTGAAAGGCACCCATGAAAAGAAATGTCATCCAGTTTTCTTCTGTTTTCACAGAAATTTACATAGCAAAGTGTGAGGGGATGAATCCCAGGACTAGGATCATTTTGATTTTGTCAGCTTTTATGAATGAGACTATGAATGAGAATGAAGGCTTTCTCTCTTTTGCAGGAGGCAGGGAGAACAACATTTGCTAAAGCCAAGCTGATCTTTCTGAACTCAGAAGATACAGCATTGCTAATTCTGTCAAAGTGGTCTCAGTTACATGAATAAACCTGATAATATATTCAGACAGGCCAAAACTATCTGCAAAAAGCTTCTACAACAGTTCACAGCGTAAGCAAACTACAAGCAAGCCTTTTCTTTTTCAGACAAAGTGGAACTGAAACCAAAGAATTAGCACAATTTTATATTCCAGTTCAAAGAATTATATAACACTTGCACTGCTGCTGAATCCATAAATAGCCTTCCTCCCTTTCCTGTTGGCGCTTGCCTCCCTAGTTCTTGAAATATTAAATCCTTTTTGATAGCATCCCTTGGACTCGTGGTTTAAACACTGCATGAGCAAATTAAGTTTGCATGTGTAGTGTAATGTCCATGTGAGGTACCCCTTCATTTTACTCGTATGCATCTTTGATGCCAAAATGGAAATGCTTTGGGAATTCTGCAGACCATTCTGGACTCGTCCACTTACAGCAAGGAGCCAACTGCTACATCTTCCTCCTGCGATGGGGAAGCACATCTCTGTGCTCTGCTACAGGAATGCTCTCTGGGCGTGCTCCGTGCTGCAGGTTGGAAGCAAAACCCAAATAAATATCACCTCTGCTGTCTCTGTGTCCAGTTTCTATGGGAAGGGGAGCTAGCCCCTGAAAATGAAAAAGGTCACCTGCAATATTCCCAGTGCCAATGGCTGGGGAAAGCAGGACATGGTGCAGCTTACACTTGCACTGCTGTTCACACATACCCAGGGTCTGTTCAGCACTACCTTCCCATAAGGTACTAGGCCTGATCCCCCAAGCAAATTCTTCTGTCATTGCATCTCAAGTCTCATTTTAAGCACATATCCCCCCGCCTTCTGAGAATGCTTCCAATTCTAATTCAGAAGTCATCTCCCTTTGGCACAAATTTGTGTCTCCACAGTTTTGTGATGGAAAATTGTGATCTGAGATAAATAATCATGAGCCTGTGGTAGCAGAAAGAATGATGTTCCCTAAAGGAAGGAATCCTCAGCAATTTCAGTTGTCTGCATAATTAATTTTTTGTGTCCCTTATTTGGAGTTTCTGTCACACTTTGCAAATCCACACCAGGACATTTCAGTTATTGCTTTAGGGCACAAGCCATTTATATTTTCTCAGACCCATTCTGGGAGCCTCTGTCCCACAGAGTAGATATTATACATTCAAGGAATCTTACTGATACCAAAATGACTACACTGTGAGTGCAACTCACAGCGTCAATAAGCTACGTGACTTACTAGATAAATTACCATTGCTTTGCAAATGCATTGCAGAGTAAGGCAAAGACAGTGTATTACTTGGCAGAAGGAAGGGGATGAATCGCCTGAGACCTTTCCCTCACTGCTGGCTGAGCTGTGGGGGGAGCCAGGGGGCAATTACTGTTCTTTTTCCTGAAAGCTGTGCATGGTTCAAACAGAAAGTATGAACTGTTTGGGGAGTGGTAAGCAAGGGACTAAGTACAAGAAGGTGAACTGAATAACCATAGGACAAGTAAATGCCAAGTAGATATGGTCTTCACGTAATGTGTCCCATTCCTCCAGCTCATATACATATTGCTGTTAATATTAATCTCAGGGTAAAACTCAGTAGCAGCCATGAAATTCTAATCATGTAGTGAAAATGGTAGTTTTTATGTCTGTTGTTAAAAAGTCAGACTTGCATGTTGTTATGGTTTAACCCAGCAGGCAGCTCAGCACCGCACAGCCATCCACTCAGTCCTCTCTGGAGGGATGGGGGAATGAACCAGAAAAAAGTTAAAACTTGTGGGCTGTGATAGACAGTTTAGTAGGACAGAAAAAAGAGCTAAAACAGTTGTAATAATAGTGATGAAAGAACAAGTAATGCAGTAAGCAGTTTCTCACCACTCACCAACCAATGCCCAGCCATCCCCAGAGCAGCAGCAGGCCAGCTCTCCCAGTTTTATTGTTGAGCAAGATGCCATATGGTATGGAACATCCTTTTGGCCATTTTGGGTCAGCTCTGCTGGCTGTGTCCCCTCCCAGTTCCTTGTGCACCCCCGGCTTGTTGCTGGCGTGGTAGCGTGAGAGGCTGGAAAGGCACTGACTCTGTGCAAGCACTATTCTGCAACAGCTGCAACGTCAGTGTGTCATCAACATTATTCTCATCTTCAAACCAAAACACAGCACCATTCCAGCTACTAGGGTGAAACTCAAATCTATCCCAGCTGAAACTAGAACACGTCTAACGACATTTTTCAGTTCTCCCCGTGCTTCTGTCTGTCATATCTTAACTATTCGACACGAGGCTGTACCCTATTCTCTAACTAGAAGTGCAGGGATAATAGGCTGGCAATTTTTCATTACTTATATTCATCTCAGAAATAGCTCAAATTAATTTAAACTGTGTTTTCTAAGACCTGAATGACATTGTTTGTGAGTTCATATCTACAGAGTGTGTTATTTTTGCCATGACTGCCACATGAAATCTTTCATCTTTTTCCATAACATCTGTTCTATATAGAGCGTGAAGAAATCCTTTTTGTTTTCCTTTGTTTTGACTTCTTTTGTATTGTTTCTTTCAGTTTTTTTAACAGTCAAGAGTGTATAGCGTGCACTTGGGCCCTGGCAATCAGTGCTCTTGCTGCCCTTCCTTCAAAACAAGCTTTATTAACTTGGAGTTTCCTCTGGATTTAATTTTAGTTCCCCTAAAGCTGCTGCTGTACCATGCCTCCTTTCAGACTGACCTCACTGAATGCAGCTGCCATTTCATATGCATTGCCCTCTACTAGAGTTCAGACTTGTTTAAACAATGCAAAGAAATCACTGCCTCTCCATCTCTTCCCTTGAGATGGCATTCTGCTCCATAATTATGAATAATCCCCCTAAGATGGCATGTGTGATTGGCTTAGGAACTGAACTATCTGAGGGACAATAACCCGAATCAATTTAAAGGAATAATATTTTAATAGATTATAAGGCCACAGAGGCTGTTGTGATTACATGGGTTATATTCATACAAAACAATGGAGTAATTCCTGGCTGAATTAAATAGTATATTTTTGTAAGAGATTCAGTTTTGAATTGAAGATACATCCCTTGGTAAATTGTCCCAGTGATTAATTACCTTTTTACAACTTAATTACATATTTACAACTGCCTATCCTCCTTTAAATGCCAAATGTCAGCTGGCAGTTTGAACACCTAACCAGGTTCTTAGTCCTTCCACTGGGTTAACAACTTCTCCAGCCTCAAGGGGTGATCAATGAGTGCCCTCAGCTCAGCTGAAAGCGTTTAGGATTTTGTTGGGTTTTCTGGTTTGTTTGATTGTTTGTTCTTGGTGAATTGTTTTGTTGCTGGTTTGGGGTTGGTTTTTTCACCAGGCTGAAGGGATTGCTTCCATAAAGCCTCATGGCAGAGAATATTTTTCATACTTAGGTTTCTCAAATGATCCTTTCTAAAAGTTCTCCTGTTTTGTCATCCCTTCTTTTTTTTCTACCAAAGCCTGACACTAGCATGGGGCACAGTATTCTGCAAACGATCTCATACCTCCTTGCATCTCATTTGCATTCTCAGCCAGTGCATCTCAGTGGGAGCTCGTATTTAGTTTGCTAACCAATAAGACTGCCCAAAAATCTTAAAACGTAGCTGCTTTCCAATAGAAAATATTAAGACTACTTTTCGTGCTTTCTGTCATGCTTCAACACACACATATATAAAAGACCCAGCAGATAAAATGCTTCAATTAAGACTTGCTGCTACTATGCCCCTTGGGTATGACAGTTTGCTTCTCCTCTGTCTCCTCAGTGGGTTAGGCTTCCTGGACAGGATAAGAGCTGAGAAGCAGAGATAAAAGCAGTGACGGGAACTGGAGTGGTGAGAAACAGAGCCTTGTCCCCAGCAAGGCGTTGATGCTGTGCTTCTCCCACCACACAGCATGTCCCAGTGCCAAGAGGAATGACGGAGGCACAGCACAGTGCTGTCCAATCCAATTTATATGGCAGGGTAGCAGCATAAGTCATCCAAAACCCAAATGATATGGTACTCTACAGCTGGGTCTGAAAAATGGCTTTTTCCATTTAAAATCACTGCAAATTGCACTGTCTAGAGCCAGATATTCTATCAAAACTTGACACTTTTCACAAGCAGGCCTACCACTACACTTCTGATCTTTTCTTAAGTCTCTGTTGCCCAAACCACAATCCCTTCCTTTCGAATCCTTTAAGAATGCATGACCCTTCTGAGGTGAGGCTGCAGAGTGGGAAATAAGCATACAAACTGGGTGCACAGCATGGTGGGCAGCAGAATGGCTCAGTGTAATCACTGCACCCAACCCTCCCGGGGTCCTTCACATAGGGAAAGGGCACAAAGCAGCACCAACTTCCCCCTCCTTGGTTGTCCCTTCAGACTGTCCTGCACTCTTCAGAGAGTCATAAAACCATAGAATCATAGAATGGTTTGGGTGGAAGGGACCTCAAAGATCATCTACTTCCATCCCTCCTGCCAAAGACATGGAAGATTCCTGGGTTTTGTTGCGTTACATGAGATGGCAATACAGTTTTCTAAAGCTGCCCAACTTTTCCCTCTGTTTATCACTTAATGAAATTCTAGTTTGGTATCTGGGATACAGAGACCAGGAAGGATACTGGAATGGGGGACAAAGAAGCTCAGGAGTAAAACGAGCTCAGAGAATCAGGGAGCCAAGGTAGAGACAGTTGATGGGGGAAATGGCAACAGAGGGCAGGGACTGGTGAGGGGACTGGGCAAGGAGCGATAGTTGATTGGAGAGAGTGTACATGGGTGGGAAGAAGCTGGCTGTGAAGAGAAAGGCAAGGGCAATGAGCATGAGTGGAGACCACCTGGGTCTTCACCAAATGCCATCTCTCCCTTTGGATGTAACTGTCCTGTGGAAAAACCATGTCAACACAAAATGAAAGATGGCAGATTCATAAGAAAAATAAAAAATAAAATAAAAATAATAAACACACACACACATAAAAAAATGAAAAACTCAAGAATACTTCTGCACAGATGAAATAATGCTATTTGGCAGCTGCTGAAATTGGTTTTCCACTGGGAAAAAAATGTAGCTGTACCTGTTATGGAAGTTTTAGCTCAAGCTGACAGTTGGGTGAAGCTCTAAGCACCAGGGAAGGCTCCAGCTGGATGTTAGGGAAAATTTCCTCTCCAAAAGAATGGTGGTGCATTGGAACAGGCTGTCCAGGGAAACGGCGGAGTCACTATCCCTGGAGGTGTTCAAGAACTGTGTGGATGTGGCACTGAGGGAAGTGGTTAGTGGACATGGTGGGGAAGGGCTGATGGCTGGACTTGATCTTAGAGGGCTTTTCCAACCTTAATAATTCTATGATTCCATGACAAGGCTGCCACCCACAAGACCAGACTGCCCATGGCCCCATCCAATCTGGCTTTGAATGCCACCAGAGATGAGACATCCACAACCAATCTGGGCAACCTGTGCTAGTGCTTCACCAACCACCAAGTAAAAAATTTCCTCCTAACATCTAATCTACATTCCATCTCTTTTAGTTTAAAGCCATTCTACCCTATCACTATCAGACGGTATAATAAGTTGGTCTCTCTCCCTTTTATAAGCCTTGTTGAACCTTATTAGTATCATCTGAGGCCAATTCTCAAGCACGTCCAGGTCACTCTGGATGGCATCCCTTGCTTCTACTATATTAACTGCACCACTCAGCTTGTTGTGGTCTGCAAACTTGCTGAGGACACACTCAATGTAATTGATCCCACTGATCATGTAGAGGATTAATTTACCTTTGGAAACCTTAAGACCTGTAGAGAAAACTAATACTCCCTCCTGTCAAGATTTCATGTCTGTATTTCAAATACTTTCCTTTGCTGTCCTGTATCAGTCTCACTTGCTTTTATTTGTATGCTTTCTTCACAGCTCTTTGCGTCTTTGCTGGCAAACACATGCATTTTCAGGTCTACTAAAAGTTTTGAAAACAGCTGTTCACTCATGTTGAGTCAGCCACACTGCACTGATATAGAGTACATACGTTGTTTAAACTTAAAATAATAAAATAATACTGTATTGCTGCATTTTAACCCAGCAAGCTGCTAACTGTTATACAGCCTTTCACCCCTCCCAGTGGTATGGGGGAGAGAACTGGAAAAAATAATACGTAGAACTTGAAGGTTGAGGTAAAAGCTATTCACTAATACAGGAAAGGGAAAGAAAAATAGCAGTAATGATCATAATACTTATATAGGCCTACAAATAAATGATTCAATTTCTCATCACCCACCAACCGATGTTCAGCCAGTCCCTGAGCAGCAGTTTCCTTCCAGCCATCTCCCCTCAGTTTCATAGTTGTTTTTTTATATTATGTCATATGGTATGGAATACCCCTTTGACCAGTCTAGGTCAGCTGTCCTGGTTCTATCCCTTCCCAGTTCCTTATGATCCCCAGCCACCTTGCTGGCAGGACAGCACAAGAAGCTGAAGCATCCTTGGCTCTGTGCAGCACTGCTCAGCAACAACTAAAACATTGGTGTGTTATCAACACTGTTTTTCTCCTAAAGCCTAAAACATAGCATCATACCAGGCACTATGAAGAACATCAACTCTGTTCTAGCTGAAATCAGAACGTGTGTACATTTCAAGGTATCATCTTTTTTATTGTCATACTCTGAAATATATTATATGGAAAGTTAACTTTCAGAGCAAACTGAGAAGACTTTGCAGTTCAGCAGTTTCAGATAAAATTATCTTGATTATGATCCTCACCTGGTATAACTTGTCAGGATTTGATCTCTCTGTTTTGTATTTGTGTTTACAGCATACCTTCATATACTATCAATATAAAAGATGCATAAAAAGAAAAAATCAAATGAAGAAGTCAAAAAGAAACAGACAATTATTTCTGCCTCAAACAACTCAATTGAATAGAAGGTGTATACTATTCTGGTCTGGTTTTGCAAAAGCTGTTTCACAAGGTTTTGCAAAATCAAAACTATAGTCAGCACAGACAGGCTGCTGCAGTGTGGCAGAAAAAGCTTGGACTCTGCAGATGAGGTGGTTTTGACCCCCATCCCTTGCCATCAGCTTTCACTTACAGCCTGTCTCTATTCACCCCACACATTCATGATGATGTCTGCAAAGCATTGATTCCAGTAGAAGATTCAAGGCATTTTGTTGTCATTCCTTCTTTATTCACTTCTTCAATGAAATGGGAAAGGGGGCTCTTCAGCCAGAACCTCATTCAGCTCCACTTCGTAGAAGGAAAGCAAAATAGGATGTGTGTACACCGTGTGTGTAAAAAGACAGTAGAATGCTGATCACTGCTGAATACAAAATATATTTTTTAAAAATAGCTGATTTTAAGGAATAATGAGGACCTAAAATAGCAGAGCAAGAGTTGTGAAATCAGAGTACCAAAATTTGTACTGCTTTAAGTGCTTTATATCCTGACTTGATGTCAGGTGTTATTTACCGGTTGGTGAGCCAGCTCAGAAGATGAATATTGGGAGTATTTCATCATTTCAAGCTGGAACAGTGGGCTGCCTGACAGCAGCATTATGAACAACTTATAATTTCATAATTAAAGTTCAAAAGTGCCAAAATAAAGAAAACTACATCAATCAACAGCTGCTAATGGATACCACTGTGTCTTCCATTTCAGAGAAGCTATGACTTCATAAAGATTAATTATGTTGCATGACAGAGGTTAAAATTGTATAATAATTGGAAATATTGCCTGATAACAGTGAAGTCAAAAAGACCTGGAGACTGTTCTGCTCCCAAAACTTGGAAGGCAAGTGAAGCAGAAAGGTAAAGAGAGGTGATCCTTCTCCTCCACTCAACATTGGTGAGGCTGCACCTGGAGCTCTGTGTCATTTCTGGGCCCCACAGTACAAGAGAGACATGGATATACTGGAGACAGTCCAATAGCTGGACATCAAGATGATCAAGGGTCTGGATTACCTCTGCTATGAGAGTCTGAGAGAGCTGGGACTGTTAAGATCGGAGAAGAGGAGGCTTAAGGTGGATCTCTTCAATGTCTATAATTACCTGAAGGGAGCGTTCACAGAGAATGGAGACAGGCTCTTATTAGTGGTTCACAGGTCTAGGACACCAAGCTGTGGGCACAGACTGAAGGCCAGGAGGTTCCCTCTGAACATCAGGAGCAGTGCTGTGCTGTGCGGGTGCCGGAGCACTGGCACAGGCTGCCCAGAGGCTGTGGGGTCTCCTCCCTGGAGCTCTCCAGAAGCCGCCTGGCCATGGACCTGGGCACCCTGCTCTGGGTGGTGCTGCTGGAGCAGGGGCTGGGACACAGGGACACAGAGGGCCCTGCCCGCCTCAGTCAGCCTGGGGTGCTGTAAGTCTCTAATTCTATAAAAGAGCCATGTGACAGTCTTCTGAGCACCACCAGAGTGACATCCCTCAGAGTACTGGATGCCTACGTTCATGCAATGGATTGTGTCTACCCTCAGCTGAGTGTAGTTCAGACAATCATTCAGCATCATTTGCAAGGGTTAGCCTACTCATGCCTTGGATGTCTCAGACTCTGCTGATGAGGTTCATGATTTAGTCATTTATCCTTAGGCATCTGGTTTCATTTTTAGGTATTATGGGATATTCTGTTTGTCACTGAGCAGACTGTCAGATGAAATAGCTCAAGTGACACATTTGGTGACTGCAGAGCAATATCTTGGATGCTCTACAGCATCTCAGAAAGCATTAGTCACCAACACGTATGCAACTGATCTCCTAGACCACCAACTACAGCAGAAGCTTATAGTCACAGATCAAACGTAAAGTGTAACATAGAGACACATGAATTTGGGTGATTTTATAATTCAGATAAACCCTATCCCTGCTTACCCAGTAAACTTCATCTGCTGTAATCAAAACACACATCCTGTAAAAGACTGGTGTTCACTGGCTATCTCTTATTCTTTAAGGCTTTTCAGATTTAGCATACTCTTGGAGATGCATGTAGATCCTTTTTTGTTCTCTCATTTGTCCTCCAGTACTCATACTTCAATCTCTTCCCTCCATCATTTTCCATGTGTTTTATCCACTGTTCTTTATACATAGAACGGTCTTCCTCCTTCAGTTCCTGCACTCTGAATCCTGTCACAAACTTTAGAAATTATCAAAGCCACCTGCTCTCTGCAGTGTAGCAATGCACCCTACCACAGAGCACTGGAAGGAATGCCTACTATTGTCTGAAGTCTGTGTTTTGCCAGCTGGGCAATACAAGTCTGACATTCTTCTGTCTGAGGAATACTTTCAGTGTTAGTCCAGGCTCAGCACTGCTCAAATGCTTTCTAACTAAACAAGGTGCTATACAAGAAAATAAGCAGCAGCCAAGATTTTGAAGACTGATGGGATTCAGATATCCCTGCTCTTAGCATTTACTACTAGCTAACTGCAGGCACTCCTCACTCTCTTGCTGGCTGGATTTTATGTTATTTGGAGACACTGAACTTGTTCAAATGTACTATAATACTATCTTGTGAAGGTACCAGTGTAATTGTTGAGCCAAGTAGTTTAAGCATGTATCACTGTAATTAATTTTTTCAGACCTGCAGAGAAAAATATATATATGCTGGGGCAACAAAATAAATGTTTAAAAGTTATATGAAAATGTGAAGTGACTGATTCAGTTATCCCAGGAATTTCTGCATTGAATATAAAGCTACTTGTAACTACGTCTAATTAATGAGTGTCCAATCTTTTGGTTTGCCTGAGCTTCATTGAGTGAAGAGGGACTGTCTTGGGCCACATATAAAATACATAATATAGTTAATATATATAAGTTACAAAACTTTTTAAAAAAATTTTTTTATTAAAACTTAAAAAATAGAGTAATGAAAACATAAAACTACTGGGATATTTGACATTGTTTTTGTGAAACATTCATCAGTGTCTGGTTCAGTGGAAGTGCTTGCAATTCCTAGTGAGTTCTCAAGGTATTCATCAGAGATTTTTGATTAAATATTACTCTTCCTGTGATTCATCCTTGAAAAAAGTTCTTCACAAATGTACTTACTGCCAAAAAGCAATAACATGAATTAAGGTGTGATTGTGAAGCACGGGATATTCTTTTCTGTTAAGACAGGTCTTACAGAAGTGTAGTAAAAAGGCATGATCAAATTTTTATCTGAGTTGAATATTTGATTACAATTCTATACATTCCATTTGAAAATATGCAGATGTTGTTATGTCAACTGAAAATGGAGTTGTGAATATACAAAAAAAATATGATTTTTTCAGAAATCTTGAAACCTATTCTCAAATACCTTCATCAAAACTGAAAGCAAAACTGCATATTTTTCCCTATTCACAGAACTATATTTAGTTAACACATCAAAATACAAAAAAAATTATTTGCCATAACTTGAACTTAGAATAATTTAAGTTTCATTTTGAGTGTTGCTATCGTTTGAAACATAGCACAGACAGGTTGATTTTCACCTTTAAGACACCTTTAACTCCTTTACACGAGAGGTCGAATCCACCAAAATTGCTAAATCTGTGACCCATTTTTCATCTTCACCTTCTGCTACAAATGTTCCTTTGGATTCTATAAGGCTTGATTTCATTTCACAAATCATAAAATCTTTTTAGCATTTTGCCCCAGCTTAGCCACTTTCATTCAGAAAAGTAAATGATGACCCCACAGTCAGCGTCCATACTTTTAAGGAACTCCTGGAACTGGCAATGATTCAATACATTGGACTTTCACAGATCTTATGATGACTTGCATGACATTATCCATTTTTAAAGCTTTCACACACAAATTTTCTTGATGTACCTTTTTTGATATTTCATCAAACGTGGGTTGCTGGTGGTAATTGCATCTTTTTTACCAAGCATCACTGGGACATCATCAGTAGCTATATCAGAAATGTTTACAAGTTTTAAAGAATATTGCTTTAATGTAATTTTCACTGTTTCATACAAATCAAGAGATTTAGTTATGTTTCTTAATGGTACCAAAGAAGCCATTTCTCCAGTGACATTGTATTCGTTATCAGTATCTCTAATGAAAATGGCAAGCTGAGCCTTATCTGTAGGATGAGTATTTTCATCTATCGCCAAAGCATTAACTCTGAAATTAGCAGCTTTACCCTCCATATTTCTTTCAATATACATTCCTATTTCTTCAAATCTCCTAGCTACAGTCTGGTTTTAGAAACATCTAGTCTTTTTCAGGACACATTATATCTGTCATACTTTCTATACATTGTCTAATAAACTCACCATCAGTAAATGGCTTTGATTTTTTTCACAATCAGATTTGCTACCATGTAACCACATTTTATAACATATTTATAACATATAATTTCCGAAGACTTTGTTGAGATGACAGTTTTTTTTCAGTTCCACTATTTTGTCTTTAGAAAGCATTCCTTGATGTGCATTGAATTTGGCAGCACGTTATTGCAGATAATGTCTTTTCAAATTGTAATCTTTGAAAATGAACACCATTTCCTTACAAATTAAGCATAGTGCCATATTATTTGTCTTGACAAGTAAGTACTCATTTGTCCATTTTTCACTGAACACTGTTCTTTCATCCACAGTTTTTCATTTTCTGGGTTCTGTTTTCTTCTGAGATGCCATGAGGTAGGTTGAAATATTAGTCTTGGCATTGTTCTCAACAAGCAGCACAAGCACATGCCACAAGTAATACATATGAGGCTCAACGCGACTGAGTGTATGCAAAGGGCACGAGAGGCAGAGTCAGCACTGCACTGTGCCTTCCTCTTCCCCTGGTTCCAGCCCAGACAGTGTCGATGGCACACTGATGTGTGTAGAGGGCTGGAGCACCTCTCCTATGAAGAAAGGTTAAGGGAACAGTGCTTGTTTAGCTTGGAGAAGAGAAGGCTCCAGGGAGACCTCATTGTGGCCTTCCAGTACTTGAAGGGAGTGTATAAACAGGAGGGGAAACAACTGTTTGTGAGGGTGGATAGTGACAGGACAAGGGGGAATGGTTTTAAGCTGAGACAAGGGAGATTTAGGTTAGATATTAGGAGGAAGTTTTTCACTCAGAGGGTGGTGATGCACTGGAACAGGCTGTCCAAGGAGGTTGTGGATGCCCAATCCCTGGAGGCATTCATTCAAGGCCAGGCTGGATGTGACTCTGGGCAGCCTGGTCTAGTGATTGGCGACCTGTCTGTGGCAGGGGGGTTGAAACTAGATGATCTTTGAGGTCCTTTTCAGCCCAGGCCATTCTACGATTCTATGATTCTGTGATTCTATGATTCTATGACTCTATGTCTGATTGCTGCTGAGCTATGAGTGCACACTCAGGGTAGGGCCACTGCCATGATGGTGTGGGGCAGGGAGCGGCCACACTCCAAGCTGTGTCAGGGCCACATGCAACCCGCGGCTTGGACATGCCTGGTCTAGTTTAAAATGCTGGACCATTTTCTCGGGTAAATACCCCAGCATTATCCAAATTTCATTAGGATCAAGAACACTTCCCTAATGATCATGGATTTCCACAGAAAATAAATGAATAATCTGTGCAGTTCTCCCAGTGGTCCAGACAGAAGTGGGCCAGGATGCTGGGTGCAATGCTGCACCCCAAGCTGATAATTCATATGCAAACAATGTCTCCTAACCCTTTGGGCTGTGCCTGACTTTTAATCCCAGAGATCAAAATCTCTCACAAGTGGAGAACGCTTTGTGTGCGTACAGTGCAGAGCAAGCTGTCAGTGCTGAGTAAATAATATATAACTAGTTTCATAACTAGGATTTAAAGTGTATAACAGTTCTCTCGCTGCAGCTGAATATTTGCTTACTGGTGGAGCTGAGTGACATTTGAATGCACGTATCTAGGCAGGCAGCTAGTCAGTCAAGGGAATTCTGTCATTCTCCTGATTCCAGCATGCAATCTGGGACATAAGGATGACCCTAGGTTCCAGCTCCAAGCAAATCTTGGATTTGCTTCTTCATGGGGATCTCCTCGGGGTGTAGAAGTGCTTTTCTAAGTAAGTGTGCTTTTCTAGACCTGTAGCAACTCTGAATGAACCAAATGTGCTGTTACACAACTGTCTCTGTCGCTGGGGCAGCAGTACCCCTATGCAAGCTATGTCTGGCAAGAGGAGGTAAAAGGAGCTTTGGCTGTCCCTGAACACACATCTCTGAAAATGAAAAAGAATAAAGTAATATCCTCAAGGAAGGGCCATATGTGTATTTTGAATCAGTATTAATGTCAGTCGTGCTCTTCTCTCTGATGTTATCCATATTTTCAATCCAACTGGAGAAACTAGACAGAGTCAAACAGTTTGCTTGGATTTTGTTTGTTTTAAAGCAATAGGCTTTTTTTTTTTTCCATAGGAATACTGACTTGGATGGAACCCACATCATCAGATCTTGCTTCCTGCAACCTCTTTCAGTCATGTCACTTTATCCCAGGGATGGGGCATCCATCACCTCTCTGGGCAAGCTGTTCTAGTGCCTTATCACCCTTATGGTAAAAAAACTTCTTCCTTATATCCAGCCTAAATCTCCCTTCTTCTAGTCTGAAACCATTTCCCCTTGTCCCATCACAACAGACCCTTCTAAAGAGTATGTCTCCTTCTTCCTTATAAACCCCTCTAGATACTGGAAGACCGCCCTCAGGTCTCCCTGGATCTTGTCTTCTCCAGGCTGAACAGCCCCAGCTCTCTCAGCCTATCGATGGGAGGATACAGATCTACTGAAAATGAAAAGAACTTCTTGCATGAGCTCAGAACAGCCAGTATGAAGTCCATGCCATTTTTCACTGCTCTTTGTATTTCTTTCCTCTGTTGGGCTATTCTCATATTGATTCTTTCGGCTCCTTAGCTATCTAGAAACGACTCCTGCACTGAGGGTAGCTGTGAGAATGGCTCCATGCATTAGTCAATGTTCCCATAGATGTCTCATCACTCACAATAAACCAGGTCTCTCTGCCCAAAGCCCAGAGAGAGCAGACCCGCTGCTTCTCCCACACAAAGGTTTTTATGATGCTGCCCTTTGCGCAAGGCTGTGAAATGAGCTGGCATTTCCTTGTACCCTCTTCTTCTTTACACAAACCAATGGGAGCCTTTGTTGGTCCTAGCACGTGATCAGACTCATACGGAGTGCCAGCACTGAAAGATGAACTATTCTGCCACAGGTTTTAACCTTGTATTCTTCAACACACAATACAGCTCTGGATATAATGTTCTTCTTAAGGACATGACAGCCAAAGCTTCCTTCCCTAAGAAAAATATAATTATGACTTCTTTTAGAGTGTTATTTTTAATAGGTTGTCACAGATATGATCAAACCATTGGAGGCTGTTAAAAATATGCCACTCCAGACACTTGTACATGTTTTCAACAATTCATGTTTGGATTTGGAAGTTACCTTTGCAATGCTCATTATTATCGGTCTGTATCTCTGCAGGTTTATTTCACATCCTTACTTTGCAGCCTTTAAGTTGCGCTTCTCTTGTAGTTAGATCTTACACTTTTTTTTTTCTTTACTAAGCAGGTACAGTGAAACTGCTAGTAAAATAAAGATCCACTTCCTTGTAGGTGATAAAAATTCACAGTAAAGCCACAGATGTAGTAGAGTGAGAATTACTGTAGCAGCAGGAACAGAAGATAAAAGAGGATTACATATGATGAAATGTAGTAATTGACTAGAAGTCACTGAAAAATACCAGATGGATGTCACTATTCCACACAGCTTTAATATGCCTGTAGACTTTATTGAGCCTCACTTGAGCTTTGCTTTTAGTATTTTCCTGAGTGTAATTGAGGTTTATTGATATGCTATTACGGGCCAGTTTATAGGTGACCATAAAAAATACAGTTTGAGGCCCCTGTACATCCAGGAACACTGCACTATTCCACATAACTAAAGACAGTTGCATTAATGACCACAATAAGATAAATTCCTGTTTCCTCCATTAAACTTTTGCATAGAGTATGAACAGTAAATGCTTCATGCAGCATTTAAATTGCAGGACCATTTTCAGTGAGGGATTGTAGCATAAAAGATCAGGCACGCAATTTCAGATACTGCCAAAAGAAGCTTATAGGGGATTTTGATTCTGGTTTTAAGTAAAAAGAAAACAAATCTACATACTATAATGACTTGCCAGAGACAGTGTGGGGCTCAGCTTAGTTATCAAGAATTTATTTTTCTATTTATTTTAGCACTGAGGGGAGAAGAGGAAGGAAATATTTGCATTTTGGCCTGCTTTATCTCTTTCCACCTGGCAGGGGTAGAAAAAAAGAAAGTGAGGGAAAGCTGGCTCTCCCGTTTAAAGCTGACATATTTCAGCTCTTCTGATTGAGTTAGAGGGTCCTGCCACATTTCATGTTTTGCTGGCAAGAGGATGCCTCAGTGGCCAGGAATTTGCTATTAGCAGGGCTAGTTGATGCTTCATCCAAAAGTTTCTGCCTTCTTGGCAAGGGATTAGAGCATTGTGCAGGGGATGACAAGGTGTTCCACCTGAGAAATCCACCGTGGCTGGATTTTTACAATGAACAGCATTTTTACATGGAGGCAGCTGGGAAGTAAAACAAACTTTGACATGGCACCTCCAAAACGACAAAACATGGTGGTGTCTCAGATGCTGCTCATTGGCTGAGCCAGGAGTCCAGTCCAAGCTCTGGTCAGAGAAAACATAGCTCCTGCAAATACATGGATGTGCTGCTCTGAGGAGAGTCATGAGGCAAAGAGAGGAAAAGAGTCCAGAGATCCTGGTGCTGGGGTGTTCAATGAGGAGGACATGGCTGACTGTCCAGGAGTGAGCCCCTTCCCCCACTCTGGTGCATCAGCTCTGAGCCCTCTCCTGAAAGTCAGTTCCTCCACTTGGTCAGCCTCCACAGAAATGCACTCTCCTTCTCATCTTCTTCATCTTCATTATCTTTCAGTGTTCAGCGCAGAGCAGAGGAGCTGAGGGGAGGCCTCATGGTGGCTGCAGCTCCTCACAGGGAGCAGAGGAGCCCAAAGGAGCGGCATGGAGCTGTCAGGGGAGGGGCAGCTGGGGGTTAGGGAAAGGGTCTGCACCAGAGGGCGGTGGGCATGGAATGGGCTGCCCAGGGCAGTGGGCACGGCCCTGAGTGCTGGAGTTCACAGAGCACTTGGACACTGCTTTCAGACATAGGGTTTGGATTTGGGGTGATGCTGTGTAGAGCCAGGAGCTGGACTCCATGATCCTTATGGGGTCCCTTCCAACTCAGGATATTCTGTGATTCTATGATTTTGTAATTCTGTGATTCCACTCCCCTACCAACTATAGTTTTCCCAGCTTCTCCACTTGTGACCTTTTGCTTCAGCATTGCAATGCCAGATAAGAGGCATGTAAGTTAGAGTGAAATGTTGGAGTGCCAGCACTCCAGCCACAGTGCCCCACAGCCAAGCAGCCATCCCTGAGCCAGGTGCAGAGCCTGGCACAGATGGGTAGCACTCGCAGAGGGATGCAGGGCAGGGCATTCCAGGCATGTGGGGAGCAGCATTGCAGCATCAACACGGCTTACCATGTCAGCAAGCCCTGCTGGCACCGCAGATGCTTGTCTGCTTCTTTCATTAATTAATTCCTCTAAACCACCACATCAGCATCACTCACCATCTCTCTGTTCCTGACACAGAGGTTTGCACGCATATCCTGCCTTCAAACAGCTTTCATCCTAAAGGAAAGGAGGAACTTCCCACCCCTTTCAATCTACTTCAAATGTTTCCTTATAATTCATTCACTCTTCGATTTTTTTGAGACATGTTTGTCATTTTACTTGCAAAGGAAAGAAAGCACCGTTGCTGCCATTTAATTTTAAGGTAATGATTTTCTTTTATCCTCAGTAAAGACTCTGCCTCCACTTTAACTCTGGTAGAGAAGGTTGGATAGCCAAGCAAACATTGTCCTGCTCTGCCACGTGTGTTACATGTACAAAATCACATGTGCCCTTGTTTTCCTTCCACCCTGCCAGGCGACCTTCACTTCTCACAATTCCTGTTCAGTTCAGTTTATTTTTCTCCTTCTCTACACCCAGACAGCAAGATGACTTTGAAAGTATCAAAAACAATGATAGCAGTTGACCTTGCTCCTCTGATGCACTCCTAACCCTGACTGTGTCACTGACCGAACCACGGTGCACTGTAGCTGCAGCCATTGATACTGAGCCTGTAATTAAAATTTTGTACTTATTATGGAGAAGATGTGCCCTGTGTGCTGTGTATTTTAATCATTCTGCAGCAAAAAAATCATCTTTTTGTTGTTTTTTCCCTTTAAAAACATCTCTAATGAGCACTGGGTTATAGCTAGCATGAGTGCAGCAATTCAGTACTTACTCATTGTTAGGAATTAAATTGTGGGTAGCTGTCACACATACTTGCCCTTATATCCATTCAAATAAAGTTTTATTTACACAATATAAAATAATTATACTGTGCTAGGACACATGTAATTTTCATTTATGTAAAAAGGATCTTTATAGGAAAAATGTGTTATTTTAGCTGTAATGTTGTCCAGGCTGTGCACGTTGCTGCCAGATAATTTTCATGGTGTAAGAACACCATAATATATAGAATTTGCTGCTTCTATTCAGAAGAATGGTTTTCTTCTATTCAGGGGAATGGTTTTAAACTGAGACAAGGGAGATTTAGGTTAGATATTAGGAGGAAGTTTTTCACTCAGAGGGTGGTGACGCACTGGAACAGGTTGTCCAAGGAGGCTGTGGATGCCCCATCCCTGAAGGCTTTCAAGGCCAGGCTGGATGTGGCTCTGGGCAGCCTAGTCTAGTGGTTGGCGACCCTGTCCGTGGCAGGGGGGTTGAAACTAGATGGTCTTTGAGGTCCTTTTCAGCCCAGGCCATTCTATGATTCTGTGATTCTATGGTATTTCTGTGTACAGTATGAGCAGAAATGCCCTTACATGGAGTGGTAAAAAGGAACTTACAGTAATCATTTTTAAATGATTTTTTGCAATATAAAAAAAAAAAAAAAAAAGGTGAAAAGAAATGTATTAAAAAGCTCTGAAATGAAAAATACTGTTTCTGCATTTCTGCTTGGAGCTCTTACCCCAACTCTAGAAGATGAAATAAGGACAATTTTCTAAACAACCTGCTTTTAATGTACATAAAAGCAAATATTCATGTTAACAAATCAGGAGAATAGGCATTTATATTATTTAGATCTCATCTTGTGGTACTTTTTTTAAGAAAATTACCTGGTGACTACAAAACAACTCCACAAAGCAGTTTAATGTTATAGAAGACACACCACGGCTTTAAGGGTACACACCAACTTAACAACAGGAAAAATGTGAAGAAAATTACTTTTGCTTTCTACAATTTTCCCTCTCAGCCAAACATCCGTAGCACATTTTTCCCTTGAACAAACATTAGTTTTGCCTTTGGATCTCTAGCATCTACTTCTTACACATAGAAAAGAATTTTCTGATTGTTTCTCTAATTTCAGTTTGCTGCTCAACAGGACATCTCTTGCTTACATATTTAAGAAAGCACCATTTACATCACCAGTAATAAGTTATAAGCTTCCACAGGAACAGATAATAAATAGATTAAGTATATAGTTCAGCATTTGAAGATGAAACTGTGAACACTGGCAAGCTGTCACCTTGACATTTGCTTACATTGATCTAGAACCTGACTTAGATACATTTGGCTGTTTGGTTCAGTATAATGCCACTGCCTTTCTCTGGAAGGATAAATTCAAAATGTTATAAAAATAAAGCACAACAGAAAAATGTTTGGATGTAATATGCAGCTCCACTGCAAGTATCAGATTGTATTCAATAGAAAGTCATGTAAAGAAGTAGCTATACGAAACCTAGCAGAATAACAACTCCTGACAAGGATAAAGGGCTGAACTGGAGCAGTTTGAATATGTCAGATGTTCACTGTCATGTTACGGAGCGTGGAAAATAAAAGTACTTTAGTTACTTCTTTTGATCCTCACATATGTATGAGCTCCAATGTAACCATGCACAATCACATGGCGTCTGATAAACTGCAGAATGGGCATTTGGTACCAGCTTTAATTATTCCCCGGTGTCTCTGCTGCACCAAGTATTTGCTAATTAGCATGCCGCCCTACCGCCAAAGGATGGATGAGATAAAAACAGAAACAAGAGGAGAGATGAAAGGAGATGAATGGGGGGAAAGGCCTTTCAACTGCCTGTCTCTCTTCTCTCTGAGGATCTCTCTCTCAGACTACCTTAAGTCAAGTGGCTGACACACAGTTATAGTGCTGGAACAGATGCATCTGGCTCAAGTGCAGTTATTTGGTACATTCCACTTTATCTTTGCTTCCCACAACTGTGACAGGAAGCCAGATTCTCTCAAATATCCACTCAACTGTAGCAGAGCGAATGCTCCTGGTTGCTAACAATAGAAACAACCATTTTTCTGAGTTCTGTACTCTATTCGGAGACACTTGCCTCAATTTTAATAACTTCACATTTTCAGAAATGTATATAATTAGCTTTTTCCTGGCTGAAGTGAAATAAGCAAAATTGTTCTCTTGTTGATCAAAAAGAAGTTAGAGAAAAGCAGGCTGATTACAGCGCACACATGGTAACATCTCATCAAATATTCTACTTTATGAGGGAGAGAAGAATCAGAAACGAAGTTTATATCATAATCGTATCAAATAAATACTTGCCTGCTGTCTCATCTGCAGCTCTGCAGCTGAACTGGCATGACAGGCCCAGTATTTATGAAGTCTGACAGAGGAGTGCAGCTCAAGGGGCTCTGATATATGCTGGCACAGATACATCCTTTTTACTTTATTTTGTTGCTCGGATCAGACAGAAATTTATCACTCTGATTAGAAAGTATTTATGCCAGCGAATTCATAATGCTGTAAAGCATTCCTCTTTTAAATTCTCTGCTTTCACAGCTTTGGAGATTTTCAGGGAAACAAGGGAAAGCTGGAAGGATATGTGTATTTCATACCAGTCACGATTTTCAGCAAGAACTGTAGGCAAAAAACAACTTGCAAGCTAGTAACCACCATTTAAATGCGTTTGGAGCTCCTTTAGGGAAGCTAAGGGACCCTTCTTTCAGACTGTAATCATAAATATCACAATACATAGCAACCCGATTTTGCCTATATGCCTCACTGTAGGGATAATACAGGGGCTGCTTCTTTATGGAATTCTCTCTGAGCAATTTTGGGTTTCTGTGTAGAAAAAGATAGCTTTAGAGTACCCATTGCTCACAGAAATGCCTGGCCTCCATCCTGAGCACAATCAAATCTACAAATAAATACCAGCAGAATGCTGGTGCTGGGGAGATATTTCTGGTGAGATCATCTTAAGCGTTTCGTTCTCCCGATACGTATTGTCATAAACAACCCGCCTATAAAATACCTCATTAGAGCATCAGTCCTTATAATTACATGCAGCAGACTTATGAGCAATTGAATAGAAACATTTCCCTGTTCAGTACACACCAGTTGTTCCCCCTTGTATTTAAACCTACTGTTAGCAATGCAGAGGCCCCATGTTTTACAGCTCACTGTAATTTTGGCACCAGTCAGAAGCCTGCCTAGCACTTCTGCACTGATCAGATCACATTACTGTTATGGTATTTCTGCTAATAAACCTTTCCCTTTGCTGATAAGTTGACTTACAGCTTCACAGACCACAGATGAACAAATGAATAGATACAAATTTTGTAATGTTGGCTGCCAAAAGTGGTCTTTCACTCATGCAGAACAAGTTAATTCCATGAGCATCAAATGTGACAAAGCCCCCATTTCTTGCCGTTTGTGTCCTCTGCTATTAGACTTGTTTGCTAAATCACACAAAACTTTTCCATTAACCCCACGAATACATACAATGTCTTCCCAAGGAATACGTTGGCATTGATCCTTGGGCTGGCACAGCACGTCCAGTCATGCCAGTAAGCCGGAGAGATCAGACATAAGCCAGGCATGAATTTGCAAGTGTTCATGCTACCATTCCTCATCTACCCGACAGCCTGTTTGTATAAAACTGGTAAAAACGTAATTACTATTGAGACTTCTGTCAAAAGTGTCTGGAAACAGCCACTGAATTCAGCAGTTATTAAGAGTGAGGAGAGAGGCCCATGAGCTCAAGAAGAGCTCATCCCAGGCTTGTTTCCATGGGAAATCAAGATGCAAACGTATAGGGAGAGTGGTCTTCAGTACAGTCCATAGCCTGCATGAGGAGAGCTGGGAGCAAGCCAGCCTCACTCCAACAGGGAGAGCTGTCAGGGCTACTCGGGAAGGGAATGTCATAGGGGAGATGCATGGGGTCAGCCAAAAGAAGGAAAACTGCTGCATTTCCAGAAGAGTCAGCTATTTGCAGCCAAACTCAGATGCACTGCGTGGACTAATAAAACACAGTGGCGGCTGATGAGGCAGAGAGGGACTCCTACACCTTCTGGCTTGGCTGCAGCAACTGGAAATAGCTTCTCAGTGATGCCTTCTGAATTCCAACAGGGAGATGGTTTGGGGCAGCAGTTCCTGTGCCATCCTTGTCTCGTTCAGCTAACAAACATTCTGTAGTCTTACCATTAGTCTTCAAAAGGACTTTTCCCTGTGGAGCTATGCAGCTATTCCCCACAGGGCATAGGCTGAGGTCTCCTCATTGGCAGAGTTTCTCTTCACGTTCACGTTGCAGTGTGCAAGAAAGTAGAAGCTATAAATAAAGCTTTCCCCTCTCTTGGGGGTCTGAACAGGCATCTCTCCTGGATAGGGCCTTCAGTATATGATAAGATATAAACTGTTTTATTTTTGGTTTTAGAAAATAAAGCTAAAAGTGTAGAAACTTTCTCTAATTTATATGGTTTTATAGTGACTCTCCTGATAACTTTTACTAAAAGCCTGACCAATTATCTATATCATTTCAAAGTGAATTTGTATAACTCAGAATGCATAACCTGCCTGAGTTTTTGTTTATAATGGCTTGATTTTTAATTTGATTTTTAAGCATACATTTTGCAAGGTAAAAAAATAAAAAGTATTTCCATGTCTGATTTCTTTTTAAAATGTATACTACCTGCATTAGCAGAGCATGAGATATCTTTGTAGAGTGCTCAACAGTTTGAATCTGCTGTTTTTTTCTTTTTTTTTTTTTTTTTTTTTTGGCTAATTAAAGCCATTAATCCAAAAAGTCTATTATGGACAGTAAATCTTTTCCACGTAAATACATTTGTTTGATAATGAATTGCCTGTTGCCTAAAAATCTATTCTGTTTTTCTGTTTTGTTTTTTTTTTCAGTTCAGAGCCTGAATAATGCATTCACTTTCTCTAATTAATTGTCTGTATGGAATGCATTTCCACCTGGTCTTTTAGTAATTTCTCCGTCAACTTTGGCCCTTCTGTCTGGATCAAGCCTTTGACGAGATTGTGCATTGCCCTCTGATGCATTCATTACACAGCAACGGGAATTGCAGGCAAGAGGAGCCCTAATTGAAAAAAAAATTCAAACGTTTTTGAATCACACATGTCATAGTACCAGTTAGAAGTAAAATACAGAAAATGTAATGCAGCCTGCAGATTGTCAGTGTTTATGCATTCACTCTACCGATGGTACAACTTCTTGTTGTCTGCTGTTGAATATCCTTTCATCTTTTTCTCTCCTGCCTAGTGACGTGTGCTAAGAGACTTAATCAGTTCTGTCCAGATGGATGCTAATGAAGGAGACATTATACAAAACACTATTATAAATTCTCATTGACATCTCATTTTCTTTTGTCTCACTCTATTTTTAGAGCTGATTTCTAGAGGTGCAATTATAGTCCCAGTATTTATCAAGTAGGCACCATCTTAAGGTGTTATTTCATGTCCACCCACTCGGATTTTCACCTGTCCACAGCCGATGAACAAATCCTACAATTCTTATTCATCTGTCCCATATTAATATTAGCATAGTGTGACATTTATGAAACAAATGATACCAAAAACACAACAGGCTTACAGATATGTGATAAAGATGTCTTTCTGCCTATGTATGGCAGCCATTTTTTACAGAGATTATTTGAACTTACAGATGGGAAGCAGCATCACATAAATATTCAGAAAAGTGGCTGGAAAATATTTCAGGTTCCCATTTCAGGACACGTTAGGAAGGAATAAGCAATGCCATGAGATGCTAATAAAGTCTGATTACTGTCAGGCTTGAATATTGTAGCTGACTGACTTTGGTCCCTAAGAAGCTCTGAGCACCAGTGAAGCTATTGTCAGAATTGGGGATATTTATAGATCAACTCTCCTGTTGAATTTTTATGGTGTCGATAAAGGACAGTGTCACACTGCCAGGACTTCTGTCATCAGTACTCTTGCAAAGTGACTGAAGCTTTCAGAGATGTTCAGAAATAAGTAATAGGGAAAACAGACAACTGGATGGGCACAGACATAAAGATTTGACAGCCTTGCACAAAAATCTGGAAATTGAGATAAAGTATTCTTAGTGAAGTCAGTCCACACCCACTGTACTTCCAAACAGTGCACTTGTGCTTCCCTAACAAACACAAGTGTTTAAACTTCAGTTTTACAGTTTATTCAGAAGATGATATTTTATACAAAAGAGCATTTGCTCTTCTCAGCATTTTCTCGGATATCTTTTCACTGCTGGATTAGTAGTAGATATAGCTCTCAAGGAGGACAAAAACCTGTATTTTGTGAGGCTCTAACTGCTTGGACTGGGGAGAAAAGAAGGAATAGGACTGCTGCGCTCCAGGGGAAAAAAAAAAAAAAAAAGGCATGCATCTTTCAAGAAAAATTACCTATGATGGTCTGAGGAGAGAGAAATGCTGGCTAGTAGCAGAGTCTACATTAAAGGTTTCCTAATGTCTTCTCTTTTTTCCCCCTCCATTTTGTTTCATAGAACTTTGCCAGACTCAAACATATTGGCCTGGGCTTTTTCCCTAACCAATATCTGCTTCCATTGATGTACCATCATGTTGTGCATAGTGCCAAATACTCCCATCTGTCCCAACAGCCAGATGGACAGAGAGGATGATGCCATCTCCAGCTGGATTGGCCAGCTTTTCATTTTAAGGAATCTGTATGTTTGTGGCACTAAGGATGCACAGTGCCCCATGCCTTGGAAGTGAGCTTGATATTATCAGGTAAATCATCTTGTTGGGAGTGATGTGACATTTGTGGTTTCTGAATATTGTGCCATATTTTTCTGCGTAATGAGTGGAGAAATCTCGCCTTGCCTTGTTTCTTTCAAACAGGTATACACTCCTCAGAATCAGCAAGAAGCCACTCTCTTTCTGTCTCACTGTTGCTATTTGTTAGCTTCGAGCACCATTGATTTAGTATTCTTATTATTTCCTTCCAATATCTGTGCTCCACTGGATGCTGAACAAGCCCAGAGAACAGCAAACCGCCCTCCCTGGAAGAGCTCCAGCTTGAGAAGTACAAGAAGGCAACCAGACTAACTGATTTCAGACCGGGGAATGGCTCTCTTGCAACCTTTAAATTATTCACAAGTTCTCTTTGTAAATTATTAAGTTCCTGGTTCTTAGACTTAGCTCTTTGAGTTTACAGTATATGTTTTCAGATGCTCACATCTGTAGCTGGCTGCTGTTCATCTCACTCAAAGGTCGGCAGCCTAGCCCTTCAGAGTTAATCATTCTAGTTTTGCTTTCTTGTTATCATTTTATTTTGGCTTCTCTGCTCTTTAAAATCATGACTACCAGGGGCAGGCAAAGGAAAGAGAGAGCAAAATACTTATACTGAGACTTAACCATGACTCAGACTACTCAAGGTCTTCCATTCGTTCAAAGCACCTGTGCAGCAGTGTACTACACATCACTGTACTGTGACATAGTGCTTTCAGTAACCCAGAGTAAATAAAAATAAAATAAATTTGGGCTCTTATCCAGGACTTAGACATGTGCTAGGCTATTCTGAGCATGGTGTGTGAATTCTTAGAGCCAGTCACATCAAGTTATGTTCCAAAGTTAGCTAGGGAAGAATGGCTCCTCTGATAAGTACAAGTTCCTTATCCTCTTTTCTTCAACCATCAGTGCAATCTATCACTAGCTCCCAGTGGCTGTTCTCCTAAGCATTGATGTTGGCCAGAAACAAGTGCTTTGACTCAGAGCTCTATCTCCCCTCATACTTCAGTGGTTATTCACATTCTATAGCTGCTTTTTGCTGTCTTCTGTATATACTTTCCTCTCTTCCTTTTCTCTCATAGTGTCTTCCTTCTTGACTTCATCAGACAGCACTGGCTGTAACATTTACTATAATACTAGATCTGGTCTTCTCCCTGGTGCTTCCTTTGCATCCTACAATTCTTTCCATGTTTCCTCTACTCCCCACCAAGGCTGCAAAATAAACACTGGAAAGATTCAAGACTAAAAGTAAGTGCCTCTGCTGGTTGCTCCAGCTGAAAAGTGATTTTAAGACAGGAGTGCACTGAAAAAAAAAACGTGAATTAGAAAACTGAGGTGAATATCGCAAAATCCCAGACTGTCTGAGGTTGGCAGGGCCCTCTGAGTCCCTCTAGCCCAAGTCCAGTGGGAACGTCCACGGGAGTGTGTCCAGGTGGCTTTTGGAGATCTCCAAGGAGGAGACACCACAACCTCTCTGGGCAGCTTGTGCCAGTGCTCTGTCATCTGCACAGCACAGAAGTGCTCTGGTTTGTGTTCATTGCCTCCTGTCCTGGCACTGGGCACCACTGAACAGAGCCTGGCTCCATCCTCTCCACACTCTCTTTTCAGGTACTTGTAGACACTGATGAGATCCACCTTGAGCCTTCTCTTCTCCAGGCTGGGCAGTCTCAAGTCTCTCAGCTTCTCTCAGTTCTCCAGTGCCTTCATCAATTTAGTGGCCCCGCACTGGACTCTTTCCAGTATGTCCATGTTTCTTTTGTACACCATGTGTGGTCTCACCACTGCTGAGGAGAGCGGAAGAATTAGCTCTCTTGACCTGCAGGTGGTACTTTGCCTAATGCTGCCAAGAATACTGCCAGATTTTTTTGCTGCAAGGGTACAATGATGTCCAATGCATCAACATCTAACTTATATTTGAACAGAGAGAAACATTTCTGAAGGCCAAAACAAACCTAAAACCTACTGAAGGTACATCACAATTTCTACAGTAAGTAAATATCAAAATTTTGGTATATTGCTCATCTACTTTACTTAGTCAGCATTGTAATTCACCTAAAGGCCACAAAGATTATTGTCCATTTAGAAACACCAACAGATTCAGGTCAGCATTTGAAATTTGTACATCAGAAGTCATATCATATTTAATTGAAATGATATTCTGCAATCTATTACTCTTGGTAAGGCAAGGACAACAGTGCTGTACTTCACGGGTCTCTGTCATCTTCCCAGGCCTCAAATCTCCTTCTGAAGCATTTATTACTGACAACAGAGATAGACACCACTGTGAGTTAAGTGGATTAGAGATCTGATTTGGCTTGGTGTTTACCATGCTCCTGCTTTTTCAGATGTGCTGTCTTAGTCATATTATTGACTCTCTTCTGACTGTGCAGATCACCACCTTTTGCTTCTCTTGTTCTAATTCTCTATCTGATACTGGCTTTCCTTGCCATGTGTATGTTCTTGTCTTTTGCTCTGAAAGCAGTGGAGTTAATCCTGGTGTACCAGAAGCTTGCTGCCTGACATAGGCTTACCACTTCCAGCAGTCATGTTCAGACAATGGTCTAGATTTGCCTTCTTACAGCTATTCATGCAGATATTTGCTATTCTTTGACAGCTCTTGTGCATTTATTCTCACCACTCAAACTCATCCCACGTGTTCTTTTTATTCCTTGTGCACATGTTGTATGGTTCAACTTCCTTTATAAACTATGATAAGTAAGATCTGGAAATCTACTGAGAAGAGTTATTAACCCAGCCCCAGAGCTTCCAAACTGAAACTTCGCCTACATTGCTGCGCTACCTTCCCTATTTTTCAGTGCATAAATGTCACAAAAAGGTCTTTTTCTGTTTCAGAGTTCTGAAAAATCTACCCCCAAATCCACAGCTATGAGCTGTATCCCTGTAGTTGTGGCTGAACTAAGAGAGACAGAATCATAGAATTGCTTGCCATAGTTCATGTCTCAGTAGCATCAGCACTGCTTGACTTAGATTCTAAAGGAGCTGAGAAGCAACATGAAGTATACGGTAAAATTCTGGGACAGGCAAAGTTCCTTACTTCTGACACTCCTTCATGCACAGTCTGCAAATAATTTTGAGTTTTTTTCCCCAAAGATTGAAAGCTTTATTCTGGAACACTGGAAATATTTTCCCTGTGCCACCAGAGGAGTCTGCATTTGCCTGTGGACGTATATCCTCAGCAGGTCCCAGCTGTGCCAAGCAAAGTGCTAACCTTCCCTTGCTCACATGCACTATCTTGCCATTACTCTTTCACAGAAGATGACGTGCTGATCCGGTAGCCAGCTGAGCATCTCAGATGAATGCTCCCAGTCTTCTCCCAGTGAAAATATGAGATGGGATAGTGAAGACGTAGCGCTTTATTTCTTTGATCCTGCCTGGCTAATTGTACCTAGGATGAATTATGGAGGAACTACATGAGCAGTGCAGCAGGCAGATGTGAGGGTGATCTCCTCCACCTGGCAGGATGGCAGTGACAAGGAGCTCTCCACATTCAGGGCATGGCAGTCTCTTCCAGGAACATCACTGAAACATCTGTGAAACATGAAAGATGGTGTCATGATTTTGACTGGGACAGAGTTAATATTCTTCATATGAACTCATACCACGTTTAAACCACAACAGTCCTTTTTGTGTCTAAGGTGGCATTCAAAGGGTTAAGACAATAATAGGTTTGGTTGGAGTGTGCTAGACTGAATGTGCAGAAGTCATAGCTGTTTAGATGCTAATTTGCAGGTTTCTGTGCTTGCCACGGAGCTTGTATGCATTACTGTATATTAGAATCTAGTGCTTGTTAGTGGCAAATTTTTCTTCTGCTGTTTCCTCTAATTCTTACCATCTTGCTCTGCCATACCCAGAAACAATTTAAAAACAGCTATGGCTATGACCTGGTCTGGCAGATGGCCACGACATCACTGCTGTACCTGTGCTGCTCTACTGGACAGGCTGGGACTCCAGTGTGAACCTCAGTAAGAGGGACTGTGACCCACAGACAAGTCCACGTGGGATCACATACACCTTGATGTCTCTGGCTATGGATAACTCCATGACACAGTATGAGACTTCTGAAGGAACTGTGGCCAATGGATAAGCCCAGCACAGCAGTGACCTGACCTGACAGGCTGAGCAGGCTTCGGGATCCAGTACCTCCATGCAACACACTGCCTCTCCTGTCCTGTTCGTAGACTGAGGGAATGATCGGTGAATTAATCAAAGGGCTGTTGTTAATGAGGATGTATTGGATAGTATGGCTCCTGGCTATCACATAAATTATATGGAATAAGAGGTTATTATTGTCATGGTCTTGGTTGGGATAGAGTTAGTTTTCTTCACAGAGGTTTGCATGATGCTGCAATTCAGATTTTTGATGAAAATAATGCTGATACCACACTGATGTTTTAGTTGTTACTGAACAGTATCTGCACAGAGACAAAGACTTTCCTACTTCTCGTGTTGCCCTGCCAGCAAGGAGCCAAGGGTGCACAAGGAGCAGGGGACAGAACCAGGACAGCTGACCCAAGTTGTCCAGAAGGATATTCTATGCCATATGATGACATTCTCAGCAATAAAAGCTGTCAGGAAAGAGGAGGAGGGATGTTTTCAGTATTAGTATTTGTCTTCCCAAGTAACCATTACATGTGATGAGCCTTGATTTCCTGGAAGCATATTGATGGAAAGTAGTGAATGTATTCCTTGTCTTGTTTCAATTGCATGCACAGATTTGCTTTACCTATTAAAGTGTGTTTATCTCAACCAACAAGTTCTTGCACTTCTACATTTCTAGTTCCCTCCCCCATCCCTCTGGAGGAGGATTGAGTGAGTGGCTGTGTGGAGCTGAGCTGCCTGCTGGGCTGAACTACAACAGATATTTCCCCAGCAGTGCCACATCAGGCAGTGGCAAAGCTTTGGATCAAATCCACTGTTTCTCCTCATCTCAGGCCTTAAAATGCTGCAGGCTGCTAAAGAAAGATGGGCAATTTGCAAGGAGGCTGCAGCTCCCCTCCCACAACTCTTCCAACAAATGGAGTCAATTAGCAGTTCCTCCTCAGAGCTGTTAGGAGGATTTCTGATCTGATTGTACAATAGTAAACAGTCTGAAATCCAGAACAATATTGTCATGTGAAGCACAAACTGTCATCAACAAACTGATAGCCCAAATGTAAACAAAGCCTTTTAAAAGCCTAATGAAATGTTATTTCTCTTCCATTGATTTTCATTTATTACCCACAGCTTTCCATTCTTTTTAGATGTTGACGGACAAAGATGTAGAGGTACAAAAGAAAAGAAAGAAAGAAAACATATGTTCATAATATTTTCAATCTTAGAAATTAACAGGAAACAGAGAGGGGGTGCCTCATTACAGATTTTTACAAACAGGCATTTTGGACATGAATGAGTGTCCCTATTTGACAATATTCTGAAATAAACCACTCATTATCCATACAAGTTGCCAGACGAGATCAGGCATAATGAGAAAGCCAGTGATCAGAGCAGGAAAATACCAGGATTACTGGGCTGTTTCATGTCCACTCATGCACGCTTGTGTCATGATCTCATTTTGCAAAATCCTTAACTCCCTCAGCTTCTACTGAGATTGCTGAGCAGGTAGTGGATGCACATATTCCCTTGAAGAGCAAAGCCTTTAGCTTTTCCCACTTACGACGTGCTTTGTTTGCTGTTTGTCACAGGAATCCTTTGCAGAGCCATGAATCGATCCTACTGAGATGCTGACCTTCACTTTGCTGAGACATAAACCAGGAAGAGTAATGGATCTACAGCAGAAACACAAACTACATTAGTTTTGTGTTTTTTTTTCCCCAAGTGACAGAGTTCATAGATATCATTCATTTCCACCTTCAGGCTACACAGAAAGTCCTTGCCAGGTAGACAGCTGCAGAAGCAGAGCGCTCACTAGCTGAAAAGCACCCAAGAGAGATGCTCTCAGCCCCTTTGAGACATTCCATCCCCAGTGACATGTTACATTCCCAAACTAAGTGTAAAAACATCTGCGAGTCTCAAGCCAGACACTATATTTCCAGGTTGACTAGATAGATAGGTGAACTGTGGTTCATCATGCAATGGATTACATGCCAGAGAACAGTTTACGTACAAGCAAGTATGCTAAGATAAAAACTCAAAGAGAACAAATATGCACAGAAAGTCATTCTGTTAGCTTTGCAGTGATTCTGTCTCAAGGCCCCTTTTGTGAGACTAAAAAAAATGGTAGACTGCTGAAATTCCAGTGTCTGAGCACCTACATGTAGCTTTGACCTTGGCCTCCTTTATTCAGCTTGATAATAAAGAGATTTGGTAACACCCGATACGATCAGTACCAGATTCTTCAATATGCAGCCATTCAACTCAATATGAGGCACCCTGGGCAGAGCCAAAAACAATGTCAGCCCCAAAGTTCTTGCAGAGCTTCTTGAAGTGATAAAATGAAACCGTGCTTCAGCAAGTGTGAAAGCTGTGAATTAAGTTACAGCGCTGAGGATCATGCCTCTCCTCTACCTGCTGCTGTAACAACATGAAGGCAACGTAGCCTTGTTTCATTCCCAAGGCTTCTGTTACATACCTGGGATGTTATGTATGGATTATGTATGGCCACTGTAAATCCAATCAGGAGGGAATCACAGAGGTGGAAAAGGGAGAAAGCATGAGAGAGATCATGAGAGCTCTCAAGAAGTGTTGGGGATGGGGAGTTCCAATATTACCATAAGAAGCCAGAAATAAGAAAACTCTGCAAGAAGAAAATAATCTTTCTTTGGTTTTGGTTTTTGATATTTGCTTCTAGAAACAGAAGAAGTCTATGATAAAGGGACTCTTACACAAAGAACTTATGAAGGAATATCTGCTTGCATTTATGGGCCCAAGTAACAGAGCTTGGGAAAATCTCCTCCTCGTCCTATAATGAAAAGCAGAGGAATTCATGAGGACACTGACAGAAGGCCTGAGCTCAGAGCGGCTGTGGACTACACAGGCTGTTGTTTGTTTGCATTTTTTGTTGTTGCTTTAATTACTGTATTTAGACAACAAGATTTTAATGGGAAAATAAAGGGCAGGAAGTTATTTTGACCTTTTATTTCAAGGTCTTTTCTTTTTTCTGTTTCAGGCTTCTATTTACCTTAAAAGATAAGGGCATTTAGGAATGGCAGCTAAAAAAAATCAACTTACGTACAAAGAAATCTGAGGAAGGGATCGTGCTGCTATGGCAAATAGAGCTCTGTTTGCCTGAGCTTACAGAGATATGGATCGGGGCAGTTTCTTCATTTTCTTGCTAGGTCCACCACAGCATCTTCATCCATTGCTAATTTTCCCTCTATTTTTATTTAGGCTACTAATTTTACAGAGTGACAAAATAGAGTTTCCTTTGAGGCTCATGGTATTAACATTTCCAGGCAAAAAGAAAATAGTATTTTATCCAAGATGTGCATTACTTCCTTCCTATAGAAAACAAAACAAACAAACAAAAAAAGCCATCATAGTTATCTTAAAGCCTGAAAGCCCAGTTATATCAGTGCAGGGCTGTACCACTGCTGTCTGGCCAGGGGCAATCGTGATTATCGGTGACAGCTTCCTTCTGTTAACTGTCAGTCTGAGTGACAATAGTGGATCATTGCTGTGGCTTAAGAGAATAACAAAGTGTATTTATTGCAAACACCAAGAGATTACACATTATTTTCAAGTTAAATTTATGTCTTTTTTTCAGGCATGCAAAAGTCCTGTTTATATTATTCCATAACAGGGAGTGCAAAGTGCCTATTGGAGCTTTTTACGTTCCTGTATTAATCTTCATGGTCATTCAGATGCATTACTTAGTGAGCCTCCCAGATGTTGAGTGTGGCCCAGAGGACAGATTTAAAGCCTTCAGTTTTGCAAGATAATTAAATGTTAATGTAATGGGTAAGCCTGTTTTCACAAGCTAAAGCAAAGACTGTTCATAGGCCATGGTTTCAGATCAACTCCAAAAATAAACTGAATGAGTGAGTTCACAAAGAAGGTCTTAGGACAGCTGCTTTAGAAGAGTTTCACACAGCAAAACCCTCTATAATAATTTTTGTGAGGATGAGTGGGGTCATCTGCAATAATAATACCCTGGGTTAAGTGAATCATAGAATCACCAAGGTTGGAAAAGATCTCCAGGATCATCCAGTCCAACTGTCCACATATCACCAATATTCCCCACTAAACCATGTCCCTCAGTACAACATCTAAACATTTCTTGAACACCTCCAGGGTAGGTGACTCCACCACCTCCCTGGGCAGTCCGTTCCAGCGCCTCACCACTCTTTTGGAGAATAAGTTTCTCCTAACGTCTGGCCTGAATCTGGCACAACTTGAGGCCATTCCCTCTAGTCCTATCGCTAGTTACACAGGAGAAGAGGCCAACACCCACCTCACCACGATCACCCTTCAGGTAGTTGAAGAGAGCTATAAGGTCTCCCCTGAGCCTTCTCTTCTCCAGAAGAAATAATCCCAGTTCCCTCAGCCACTCTTCATAAGACATGTAAAAAAATACATGCTCTAAATAACATTGACAAGTGCAAGAGAAAACCTACGAACAGAACTTTGTTTGATAAATAGGATGAGATTTCTTCTCCAAATGTAAGCAAAATCCCACATACCTGTATACTTGGAAACAGCATCTCTCCTGTTTCTTGTCTCCCACCCATACACATTTCATAACTTTGTTCTGCTGCCCTATTTGTTTTTCTTGCAGAAAAGTCCATAAGATTAAATAATTTATAAACATAAGTATTTAAAAGGCATGAGATGCTGCTATAACAGCAATAAAATAAAAAGACAAATGTTACTAGCGTGATAACCAACCTTGGGCAAATTAAAGTCGGTAGGCTTGCTTCATCATGACTTGTAGTGAACATACTTCTCAGTTGTGATTACAGGAAGATAAGATCAAAAGCCTCAGAAATATTCAGCTGGCACCTCTATTTCTTGCTTGCTTTCTTTCTTGCTTATCATATTTGAGAAGGAGTACTATTTCTTTACTACATCTGAAGTAAAGAAAATGCAGGGAGAGTAACTCCTACAGTGACACTCATCCTTTATTTTTGGCTTAAATAAGTGGCAGCTGGGCCATGCACATAGTTCAAAAGAATTCAGATCTGGAGTAAACTGAAATTTCAGTGAAGCTGCGAAAGGACTCCAGTCACACTACATAGTGAAATATTGCTAAGCACTACATTTAGATAAACAGGATGGATAATCAGACTGTGCATGTCAGGTATCAACAGAAAAATTAATGAGTGTGCTAATATGGAAAAAGGAACTGCAGTCATGCTGATTCTGTTAGTCATGTGTAAGTGGGTTATGGTGCCAGGACTCATAACACAAAAAGCACCTACCCCTCTTGACTGAATAGCTATGGAAATTTGGATGTATGTATGTCTTTATTTTCATTAGCCAGCCCTTTGTCGATAAGTCCTTGGGTAAGCTTTTGGATAGAAGTAATCAATGTAACTTCTATTATTCAATTCTGCCTATTGCATTACCAAATATTGACAGAAAAACTAGAATTCAGTGCTGATCAAATTCTTCTGGCTGGACCAAGCAACTTACTAGCTGTATAATGAATCCTACATTAGCTTATTCATTCCTCTCTAACAGTAAAAGCACTTATTTTTTTCCTTCAGATCATAGTCAAGAACTACTAGGGACTCAGTTTTTCCACTGTAACTGTTGGAAATATCCAGATAATTTTGTCAGGATGGTATCTCTGATAAAACAGATTTTATTAGCAATTGCAGTGGTGGGTGTCCTGCAAGCAGGAACACACCTATGGACGCAGCAGTACAGCTTTTGTACCTAGTCTCCCCCATGCCTACCCCCCTCCCTTGTTTTCCCATTGGCTGGGTACTCCAGGTTCATAATCTTATCAAAGATTTGCATTTGTTAATTACATTCTGACACTTGTTGATTCATGTGCTATCTCGTGCCAGTCAGTCACCATCCTGCTGTTTCCAAGATGTCTCAGTACTTTCCTTATCATGTTGATATGGTGATTCTCTCCAAGGGTTCTTCCATTCCGTCCAGAGGACGCTTCCTTTGTTAAACAAAGAGCACCGAGGGGGGATGCCACGCCTTCCTGATGCCTCTTCAGGCACTTCCTTAGGCATGTCATGACTTGTTCTCCGGTTTGATCAACCACGTGCAGGATATTCTTGCAATGTGTATGACAAAATATTACATATATATTCATGCTGACTAGACATAAATTGTTGCTAGTTATACATGTATTTTGCTAATTATTTAATTTCTCCTCCTTAAATTCTCTATTACTCGGGTCTTGTCTGTCCAGCACCAAATATCAGTAAGGCTCAGAAGTATTTCAGAAGGCTGGACAGACAGGAGCTGCAGTCTTTGTGCCCGTAAGCTACTCCATCTACCTAACCTCTATGATTATAAATTACTTCACCTATATACTGAGCATGCATTCCTGGGAAAGGTTCATCTAGAGGATAAGTGAGGAAAACTATCAGAGACGCCCCTCCCAGTAAAGTAGAAAGACCCCCGAAAAGAACTGTGGCAGCAGAGACCATGAAATAAAAATTCTTACCTTGATCTAATGCAGAAACAACATTTGATTCCCACATAACCGAGGTAGTTTGTCTACTGAACCTACAGGTGTAAGGCAGTGAGGGTAACAGAATAACAACAGCATGAGACCTGCAATAGTAAATACTGCCACAGCATCTTAGGTAAAAGGTCGCGGACTGCATGTAAAAGGCAGACTACAGGGTTGCAAATAGAAGACCTTTAGAGGTTCGAAAGTTAAGGAATTGTGCAGGAATGGTGTTCATAACCATGCAAAGTGGGTATTAAAGTTCTGATTTTCTTAGTTGGAATAACATCTGAGAAATTCCCAAATGGCAAGTCTTAGGAAACCTCTTGCATTTGTTTGCCAGTCATGACATTGCATTTTAGCTATTCTGCACTGAACCTACATACAAAATATTAAAAGATGAGTACGCTGTGGACCATTTGAAGAAATGGCAAGTTAACTCAAATCCTACCCTTATTTGAGCACAACTTCTCAGAGTTGGAAAGGTTACTCTGCACCTGAAGAAGGTAAGTGGGGAGCTGTTGAGAAGATTGTCAGTGAACTTAAGGAAAGTACCAGAAATAGAAATTTAGATGCTGTCATGAAAAAACATACATTTCACTCAGAAGAGATACAAGACTGGCTACAGTAGGACTATAACATTGTGCACTGGAACTATGGAAGTCCAGAAATGTTGAAGAAAGTAGAAAATAACCTTCATTTCCTGCTTCCAAAGCTTTCTGTCCCTGCAGCAGATGGCCAAGTGCACGCATCATTGGACTGGCACTTTCAAATCATTTTTGTCTCCATCCGGTTTATAGTAAATGGTAGTTATTTCAGCCCTTTTAATATGTCTGGATTTGCAGAAGAAAGAGCTCCAAGCTATATTTACAGAATTTCTTGACAGTTTTAATAACCTCAGTAAAAAGTTGTTTCAATGGTTTTTGGATCCCATGCCAGAATTGCCACCAGCCGCAAGGCAAGGACAAACCCGGTGTGGAATTTGTAAAAATTGCTATTTTTAGCCATTTTCTGCTGATGTAAAGTACAAAGCAGAAAGATGTTTTTTACTGAGCATGGCTGAAGCTTTAAGGGTCTTGTCAGAATGCGTGTAAGCCTGTGCAAGCAGAATAAAAATAGAAGTAAAACCTGACTGTGAAGGGTGCTTTCAGTTTTCCATTGAAGAGCTACTAATTTAGTAATTTCATCCTTCTAGAGCCTGGCTTTTCCATTTGCATTTCTACCAGATACCGTAGCAACAAACACCAATAGTAATTGCCATACCCCAGACTAAGACTATCAACCAAACACATCTGTCTGTTTTAACATATAAAAACAAAATCTAAACCCATCAGAATGAATGAAAGGCATACACAGAGTTTTTATAGCTTCTACTCTTTTTGTTAGAAATGAAGCATTGCTGAAATTAATGGAATTATGATAGCATTAAATCAGCACAAAATTAATATCAAGCCTCATGTGTGTAATCAGTAATACGACTTGCGGAAATCAAACTCTGTAACCACAAAGTAGTTATAAAGCAGGTATATATTTTTATTACAGCACTGCACACACATGCTGGGTGCAAAGGGGGTAGCCCCTCCTAGTTTGCACTCCACAGAGTGACAGTTTAAGGACGTTTGTAGAGACAAGTTATACATATGCAAGAATAAGAGGGGATATTACAACTGGTTCCAAGAAACTAGGCTTAGATTATTCTGATATTACAATTAGAATAGGAGGGGATATTACAATTGGTTCCAAGAAGTTATTATCATATTCTCCACCCCAATTGCTGAGTTATCGTGACTTGCAGGTTGTAGTGGGATTCCTAAGTCACAGTCTGAACCAATACATGAGCATGAGTGCCTGGCACGAGAGAGAGACAAGGCTGCATTCCTTGGCTTACCCTCCCCCAGCATCCCTCCCAGTAGCATCTGTTTTGCCTTTGTTTGCCCTACACCCCCTTGCCTAGTTCTTAATTAAGCGAAATGCCATTCTGAAACAATTCTAAAGAAATATGTTCTACATCAAATACATGAAGGGCAGCATTACCATATAGGATTACTGGTGATATAACTATACAGCAACATATGCAAATCTGGTACCACTCAGAATCTTAGAATCATAGAATTGCTCAGGTTGGAAAAGACATTAAAGATCATCAAGTCCAACCACAACCCAACCATACCACCCTAACTCTTAACAACCCTCTACTAAATCATGTCCCTGAGCACCACATCCAAATGTTTTTTAAACACATCCAGGGATGGTGACTCAACCACCTCCCTGGGGAGCCCATTCCAGTGCTCAACAACCCTTTCTGTAAAGAAGTGTCTCCTGATGTCCAACATAAACTTACCCTGGCACAACTTGAGGCCATTTCCCCTTGTCCTGTCACCTGTCACCAGTGAGAAGAGACCAACCCCGCTCTCTCCCCGCTGTAAGCACCTTTCAGATATTGGAAGAGAGCAATGAGGTCTCCCCCCAGCCTCCTTTTCCCCAGACTAAACAGCCCCAGTTCCTTCAGTCTCTCCTCGTTGGGCATATTCTCCAAGCCCTTCACCAGCCTTGTTGCCCTTCTTTGGACCTACTCCAGCACCTCAATGTCCTTTCTGTACCGAGGTGCTCAAAACTGAACACAGTACTCGAGGTGAGGCCTCACCAGTGCCGAGCACAGGGGCAGGATTACTTCCCTAGTCCTGCTCACCAAACCATTCCTGATACAAGCCAGGATGCCGTTGGCCTTCTTGGCCATCCGGGCACACTGCTGGCTCATATTCAGCTGACTGTCCATCAGACATGTGCCTAGTGCAACATGACATACCGATGTCTAAGTCAAAACTAGAACATCTTTCATTACACTGCACATGTCTGAGATATCACCCATTCCTTAATTGGGTAGCATTCAGCTATTACAGGGTAGAGATTTTTTAGCATTTCCAAAATGCTTCGGAAATGGTATCTAATTAAGCCTCACAGAGTCATGTGCAGTAGGTAAATGCTGTCATCAACATTCATAGTGACTGGAAAACCAAGACACAGATCTTTAATGAGTTTCCCAACTAAAGTCATCATGGGAGCTGCAAATACTCCACAGTATAAGCAACCAAGCCTCTGGAGAATGAAAGCAAAGAATCCCTTAGATAAGAGGTTAATAATAGTTTTATTTGACTGTATTTGGATTTGAAATCATTGTTTGCATTCTACACACGTGCTAGGCTGAAATAGACACTAGTTCCTCACTCTGGCTGCAGTGCTCACGTTACCATGCCTTTTCAAAACCTCTTTTATCAGTGGAAATACTTATTGAAGTCTACATTTTGGTAAATTGAAAACCATTCTCCTCCTATCAGTGATTTGCCTGTGCTGTGACCACTCTGTAAAACTGATGAAGCCCTTCTCTAAAGTGCATTTCACAGGAGTGGCACAAAAAAATGCTGCACTGCAGTTAAAATATTTAGACATTTGCTCAGAGTTGTAAAGGTGAAAGATAAATGCCTTATGAAAGAGGAAGCTCTCACTAGCAAGGTCTCCCATCTGCAGGAGCAGAGTCCCAGTGTGATCAAGGTAAGTGACTTGGCCATTCACTCCATGCCATTAAAGAGCGCACATGCTTGTTAGCTCCTTTAGTCTCACAAGAGTGCAGAATCTCACACTCTCAGGCTGTCATACTTCCCGTATGAATGGATGAAGAAATGAAGTTGTCATTCTGGGTATTCACTTCTGATTTCCCAGGTGCTCAGCTCATTAAGAGTAACTCCCTTAAGAAGAGCCAGATGTGAGTTGCTCAGCAGAGTACCTGGAGCCATTAGGCTGCCTCTCTGGAACCAGTTTGAAAGAGGAATTAGAAAGAAGAAGAGGAACACCTGGTTCACTGAGGTTTCCATGTAACATTTATTCTCCTGTGTTTATGTTAGCAGCAGACAGTAAACAATACTGTAATTTTTCCATCAGTACTTCTGTAATACTTACTTGTGTCCTTGTTTTGTAAGCTTGCACAAAGGTCTTACTAGGTATTAAAGTTTTTTTTGTGGTGGATTTCAGATGACAGTGGGAAATCCTGGAAAAACAGCTGTAAGTAAACTGTAAAGAAACTATATGTTAGTATTTTGTTTATAATTATCTGTAAATAAGGACTATTTTTACCTTCTTCACCTGAAGAGCAGAGTTCCTACAGTGCTGGGACCATGCTGAGAAGTGTAAAGGAGGCTTTGGTTTTCCAAAAGGTTTTTTGATATTTCCTAAGTAGCTCTACTGTGTCACATCCCAGAAAGATGCTCAAATGGATGGCTCTCTCAAAACTGGAAGAGAAAAAAAGACACAGCAAACAAAATATTCACTTGAAAACTTTGAAGGACTTGAGTGACTTCCAACCAAAGGCAAAAGTACTACCAGGCCAAATGATATTGCAGAAGACTGTAAGCTTCTTCAAGGAAAGTTTTGAGGAAATCTATAGGTAACCAAAAAATAATTTTCTCTCCTTTAAGATCTATTTTTACCATGCTGAGAAACTGATAGCATTCTCTGGCAGAAATAGTAATACTTAATTCAACGTCCTGATTTCCATCAACTCTGGAGATTAAAACAGAGAATGTAAACAGAAAAGGAGGAAGCCAACTATAATGCTACCTTTATTTTCTCCCATACCTATTCCTCTAAATACTTCAAGTTCCACATAAAGGCATCTTAAACGTTACTTAACTTAAGAGAAAAGAGCTTAAGGTAGTTCTTTTCTAAACATTTTTCCTTATTTTGAAAAGTGATGGTACGATGAAATATTAGGCTCTGTTAGTGGAGAACATAAAGTAATAGTAATAATTGTACTTATTGCAAATTTTGACTGAACATTCTAGCATAGGATAACCAGTTTGGGAGCAAAGGGTAATGTGGATGTGTCTCAGCATGACTGGCAATGATTGAAAATGTAGTTTCCTCTTTTTTGCCTAAGAGTAGGCAAAAAAAAAAGACAAGAGCACTGAAATAAATTTGTTTCAATTACGGTGTCTGCTCCTATGGTTGTATGTAACACAGATCTATGTCGTATACAAATTGCATGTAATCAGTTCTACATATGGTCCTGTTTCTCTGCTGTAGCACATACGGGTTTTTTTTCCTCCCTTGAACTGATTTTGTAAAAAAAAAAAAAAAAAAAAAAAAAAAAAAAGGTGATTTTTTTTTTTTTGTTGTTGTTCTTGAGCAATTTATTCTCGAATTTATATTGAATTTTCCATACAGTTTTGGTTTAAAACGTCAAGAGAGAGATAAACCATGAAAGGAAAAAGAAAAAGAATAAAAAGGCAGAAGCTCTAGCTTCCAGTCAGCACTAATGGCCAGTTAGTGAGTAGTTAGGAAAAGATAAACCGATTTCTTACCACCATCCTGTTTCTGTTGTGATCCTTTATATCCCATATTTTCAACTTCTTTCAATTTCTATTGCACTTCTTTTTTTTAGAGATCCCCCCAACTAAGCATAAGATATAAAGGTGTGGAGCAGCTAAATGAGAAAAACAGCAGAAGGCTGACATGGACTATTGCCCTACCTCTTCTGCCCTTTCTCTGTTCAGTTTCAATTAATATAGATTACAATTCTTTTAAAGACCTGAAGATACATTTCTTTCTTCCTAAATTAATTCTCAGAGACGGGATAGAGGCTATACACGTCCTCAATTCCACAGATTACATCTTGACTCTCAACCGATAAAACTTTTAGTCCTCATTTCTTTGAGTCGAACAGTCACAATGCCCCATTTCAGTCAAGTATTCAACCTTTGTTTCAGGCAGGTGTGCAGTTTCTTCCCTCTGTAAAAGATTAATCATACAAAAGCAAGGAAGAGCTCACATATAAACAGTCCATGAAACTTGCTGAGTAAAAGTAAAACCCTGAAAAGTAGAGGAAACCTAGGACTCAGTAGAGCAGAAGTAGTAGGCCACACAGGATGTCTGCCACGATATATCAATAATAATGCAAAAAGTCTGGCAAAAGCAAGAAGAGTTGAATCCTTCTACTGATGAAGGTCTGGTCTTCAATCTGTGTTTTTGATCTGCCTTTCTTTCTTTGGGTCAGTTTTCACCCCTTCACCCTTAAAAACAGAATTCTCCACCCATACTTTTCATAGTGTCACCACTGAGGAGAAAACAGCGTGATGGTGCTGTTTTATTTTAGGTTGGGGAAATACAGAAAAACAATTAGATTGTTAATTTTACACATTCACAATTTCTAAAGACTTTGCGTTCGTGGTCTGAGCCGTATTTAGGTTTGGCTTTCTAATCCCATTCCACACAACTAAAATATCTGTATAATGAAATCACCGTACTTACATAGAGAGAAAAATCAGAGATTAAAATGTCTCCATCCCAATCTCACTCTAGGATTCCAGCCTTGTTGCACAAATTGTTTAGGAAAGGTCTGAAAACACAAGTAGCTTGAAATACACATGACAAAAAGATCTTCATAAACCTTAAATATCACACAAATTTGAATTAGAATGATTACAAAGAAAACTGCAAGGTCTACGATGCTACAAGACTGCTGAACTCATGGATCTTAATCGTTTGCAGTACTGCTTCTCCTGAACAACACAGTTCGAAGATGAACTTCAGGAAGCTTTTCTCAGATATCAGAAGACGTTCATCACATCTCTTCTGAGATCATGAAAAAGACATCAGCCCTTCACTCCATGTCGCATATCTAGTACCCTAACCCAAAGTCTTTCAAAAAAAAACTCCAGAAGAGTAATTTACACACTTTGAGAGTGGATGGTGAAGCGTAACTGCAAAACTGAAGGAAAATACAGAGTTGATTTTACAGGAAATAGTGGCCTAAATTAAAAAAAAAAAAAACTTTGTGGGTGGTGTTGGAAGTTTGAACAACATTTTGAAGACTGTTGTTACATCCTTCTGATTTGGCTTTTTTTTTTTTTTCCTCTAATAGCTCTTGGGACTACTGTCTATACTGTTTTCTTTATTAGTTTTGAAGAGGAGCGGACTCACATCAGTGTGCATGAATCTCAGGAAAGTAATCTTCCCATGTTTTATATCATCTTTCACAGTTGTGGCATCTAATAACTAACAACAGAACTCACTGTTCCTAGCTCTTCAAATTTCACCACTACACACTTTTGCCTTATATGGCAACTTGTTTGACTGGACAAAGTCAAGTCTAAGACTAAGAAGTACAGACCTGAGGAGAATTTAACCCTTCTCTTCATGAAAGGGCACTTTATTATGGATATGCCTATTGTAGAAACGATTCACCACACATAGGCTTGACAACTGTTTTAAATATATTGGATCTACATGTAAAGGTGTCTCACTCACTTAAGACTTGGAGGCACAACAAACTATACCAAATTTGGTGTAGGACACAGCACATAAGGTTATAAAAAACATCCAAGACAGTACTAAGCAGGATACTTGCTGCTATTCTGTTGATTGATGGGTAGTCGATTAACTACCTTCTTACTCTCCATCAAGTCATTTTGTCTCCTGGCCTCCATCCTTCAGTCCCTAAATCCAGCATCGCTGATCAACACAGACTTGCAGTTAGCCCTCTTTCATCAGCTCCTTCACCTCTAGTTAGGGTCCTGCAAATGTATAAGTGACAAAGCTTCCAAATAGCACTCTGCTTCCACCTCTGTCACTTTGAGATCAGGCATGCACCTTCCCATTTCCCACATGCAATGTGTGAAGACACAAGTAGCTCCATTTTTCACCAACAGAATGTAAGTCCTGCAACCAGTTCTGTTCTTTCTTAAGAATTTTTTGTTCATTGCTCATATATCTAACAAGATTGCTGTGAAGACTTTTCCATGTTTCTGTAGCAGAAGGGAAAGAGGAAATGAACTGGTAGTGATAAAGTACTGCCTACTGTCTGGATGGAACTGACAAGTAATAAATTGCAAGCAGTGGATGTAAACAGGTTGTACTTGAGTTCACATCCCGATAAATTTTGAGTTCCATCTCTTAAAGGCATGTTCAGGTTTTTATGGGCAAGGACTCTCCAGATTCCTAAATCATTAATTGCTTGAGGCTTTCAGTCCATTTTTAATTGGAGGAAGAGAGAGTGAAAAGAAAAAATAATCACAAAAATTATGCATAATTACCAGACATCAAAAATAGAACATACATCTCTACTTCTCTTTTTATTCAGAAAGTGCCAGGGGACAGGGCTGCCAGTAATCACTCCATGCTACAGTACACAGAGTTATTTCTCCTTTCTATTGCCCTTACTCCTCTCTAGATTACAAATTCATTCAGGAGTTTCGCATCTTTTACAGAACTAAGTATGAGTGATGCATGATATAAAGCATAGTCTTAATTTTAATTACATAGGTTATACTAAATTTCTTTGAGTGATAAACAACTATGTCTTCCCAGATGAGGGTTTTCAGTTGCCTACTACTCAGCCCCTCTCAGTCAGATCTGAGCCTATCCGCTTAAGGTACTCAGGCCTTGGAAGTAAGCAACAACTGGTATTACAAATTTTTACATCTGCAAGTAGTAGCCAGAACTGGGTATCAAGTGCTCTTTACATAAGGACATAGGCAGATATCTCATTCCAGTCTATGAAACAAAGTTTGGCATGATTATAGCGCAACAAATATGCTTTTAAAGAGCTGTATCTTTAGAATACAAGACAAACTTAGAAGTAATTAATGGTTTATCACATAGCAATGGGGGTTATCATAGAGCACCTGTTCCACCAGAAGCATTCATACTAAAAGGTCCTGAAATCTCAGTTAATAGCACACAAAAAAAGAAAGCAACCTTGAGGTCAGAAGCAAATTGCTATTATACATCACCAAGGACAGCATGTCAAGTACCATATTTATGTGTGAAGTGGAAAGGAATTAATGAATAGAAGTAGAATTCAGAGAGTGTATGTTCTCTGGAGCAATACAAATGAATGATGTCTTGCAACCGTTATTGAGCTAAATCCATTCAGATAAGAATTACTAACATATTAACATGTTAATTGATTTGTTAACCATCATGACTACAAAGAGAATAACAGAGTGTTTGCATTATTTTTACTGAGGTTTTTAATGAGCTAAAAACATTTGATTGTCAAGAGGTTGTTCAGCTATCACTGACATTATACATTTAAACTTTGGACTGACAATACAATATCCAATTTTATACAACATATACTTCATTATTGTCTGTGAAGCAGAGGTAAATAATTCATTCCTGGATGCTCAGACATCAGTGCCCATTGCAACCAATTATTAGTGTCTGATTAGATTAGCCACATTATTTTGTTCTTCTGAATATCCTGTTCTTTACTACAGGCCAGATTTCGTCACTCATGCAGCCTCAAAATTGCTCTTCTCTTACTGTGGGAGGGATTTTGTTCCCCTGACCTTCATCTAGTTTTTCAGGGGTGTGAGAGATTTGGGAAGCCTGATTGTCAGTGAAGATTGAAGCAAAGAACTCTTTGAGCACCTCAGCTTCCTCCATATCTGTTAACACCAATTCTTACTTCTCATTTATCAGATGGGGTATACTCTCATTTTCCTGTCTTTCATAACCAATGTAGCTAATGAAACCCTTGTTATTTTTCACATCCCTCACCAAATTCAGTTCCTTGGCTTTCCTGATCCCATCTCTGCACTTTCAGATGATATCCTTATATTCTTCCCAGTCCAGTCGTCCCTCCTTCCACTGCTTATGCTTTTACTTCTTACCTCTCAGCCTGACCAGCAGGTCCTTGCTCAGCCGTGCTTGTCTCCTGCCTCTTCTGCTTGATTTCTTATGCTGGGCGATGGAGAGCTCTTGTGCTCTCAGAAAGGTGTCTTTAATGAGCTGCCAGCTCTGTTCTGTTCCTGTTCCTAAGGACAGTTTCCCAGGGGATCTCATCCAAGAATTCCATAAACAGCCAGAAGTTTGCTCCCCTGGTGATCAGAGTCCTGTCTTTGTTTTTTGCCAGGCCCATATTCCTCGAGGTCACAAACTCAATCAGGGCATGGTTGCTACAGCCCAGACTGCCTCCAGTCTTAAGCTTTTTAATGAGTTGATTTTCACTGCTGATCACCAGGTCCTGTAACGCTTCTCCTCTGGTCGATTTGTCTAATAATTGGACCAGGATTTTATTCTCAACTCACTCAAGTCATAGAATCATAGAATTGTGTGGGCTGGAAGGGATCCTAAAGCGCACCCAGCCCCAACCCTGTACCATGGGAAGGGTTGCCACCCACCAGCTCAGGCTGCCCAGGGCCCATTCAACCTGGCCTTGAGTGCCTCCAGAGATGGGGCACCACAGCTTCTCTGGGCAGCCTGTGACAGTGCCTATCTCAAGAAACAATGAAGGTATTTTACCAAAAGCGAGAAACTTACTGTGTAGGCCTGTGGAGGCATAGACAAAGTAGAAAATTTATTTTTTATTTTTATTTTTCACTGGGAAGTGAGCACTTCTAGCAAGAGTCAAATTGCCACTCTCTCGTGGAGGAAACATTTAGCAAAGGGAAAAGGTAAGTGTCAAAAGTTGTGTGGTGTGTACAATGCTGAGTTAAGCTATTTGTGCTGCTATTATTACAGTGTTTTTGTTTCTGTATTTCCTCAACAGCAACTATTCATTTAAGATAAACATGTAGCATTGACATTTATGCTGAGACAATTCAAAATCTATGGCTCGCTTTTGTGAAACGATGTGTGATAAATCAAAAAGTCTCCCTAGAGCCTTCTCTTCTCCAGGCTTAACAAGCCCAGCTCTCTCAGCCTGTCCTTGTAGAAGAGGTTTTCCAGCCCTCTGATCACCTCCACGGCCCTCCGCTGGACCTATTCCAACACCTCCATTTCCTTCTTGTGTTGAAAGCCCCAGGCCTAGACGCAGTACTCCAGGTGGGATCTCACAAGGGCAGAGTAGACAGGGACAACCACCTCCCTTTCCCTGCTGGCCACCACTCTTTTGATGTATCTCAGGATACTGTTAGCTTTTCAGGCTGCAAGTGCATACTGTGGCTCATGTCCAGCATTTTGTCTACCAGGACCTCCAAGTCATTCTCCGCAGGGCTGCTCTCAATGAGTTCTTCTACCAGTCTGTACTCATACCCTGGATTATCCTGATTCAAGTGCAACACCTTGCACTTGGCCTTGTTGAACTTCACTAGGTTCATGAGAGCCCACTTAATCCTGTCCAGGTTCCTCTGGATGGTATTCCTTCCTTCTGTCATATCAATCTCACCAATTAGCTTGGTGCCATTCACAAACTTGCTGAGGATGCACTCAATCCCATCAACTATGTCATTGATAAAGATATTAAAGAGTACAGGTTTCTCCATTGTTATACCATCAGAAAGACATTTGTAAATAAATTTAAAAAAAAAAAAATTAATAGCATGAATTTTCTCAAGAATAATTAAGCAGTAGATATTTTAGAAGTAAAGAACAACATATTTTTTGAGATTCCAGTGAGGAAAAGCAGAGGTTGAAGCCATCTACACATTAAGAAATGTAATCATATAAGTCAACACTTCCCACCTCTCAGGACAGACTGTGAGCAAACTGCACTAGCTTATCTGAACCTTTCGTGCTATTCTAAGAATGTTTGTGCATTACATGAGAATTTTATGAGAAATAGGGAGATGCTGGAATAAAGTAGTGTCTGCTTTACCTTCTGGAGATTTCCCTTCATGTGTCTCCTAGGCAATGAAGCATGAGTTCAAAAGGCCAGATTTCACGCTAGTAAACATAGCAGCAAAGAAAGAAACTTCTCATTTGAAGTCGTGTCCTTTATAGCTGTTTCTATATGAATGTTTTGCATTCTAGAAATAAAAACAAGAACAACAAAAACTTTGCTTGTCATGAAGGCTATCAACAGTTGCTGCAACTGAAGATGTGAAGATGTAGCAAACACATTTTACTCACATACATTGTCAAGTATAAACATTGCTTCTGTTTGTTACTCAGTATTTCACCTCCTGGATATGTGCAAATATGACTTCTTGGTGAAGCATTCTTCCTGAGACAGAGAAAAATGAGAATCAATCCTTCAACAGACTGTAAAAAAATCAATATTTCTCAATACATCTGACACTTACTTATGGAGCTGTAAAAAGATTAAATAAACTGTAATATTATTCTTGAATTATTTCTGGAGTCCTAAAGTATAGGGCTGCTATGTGAGTAGTTCCAAATATCCTGCCAACAAAAACTCCTCTAATAGTGAAGAACATTCAAATGCCTCTGACCTCTCAGGAATTATTTTATTTGCTGGGCAGTTGTTGTGGTTTGGTGATTTTTCTTTTGTGATCAGTATTCCACATCAGAACATCATGTGAACCAGTAGGAGTTAAAGAGTTAATGTTCTGGTTCCGTTTCCTGCCCCTTATGGGCATGTGGAGTATCCTGA